>CANTUS010000002.1:10010000-10472500 GCA_947683365.1 Euphorbia pulcherrima | reverse complement strand
CAATCCGTTCGAAAAACCGTCGCACATAGGCAATTTAGGTGAATAGTAAAGTAGTAACTTGAGTAATAGTATTCATATATAATAACTATTCATATTCGGCCATCTTTTATGAATAGTATTATGTAAGAATACGGGTATATTGTTACTATTCCAATATACAAGTATTATTTGGGTATACGACACTATTCATATATACGGTCACTATTTATGTGAATAGTGAAATTCGTGAATATTAAAATTTTGCCATTCTTAAATTTTTCGACATGGCGAATTACGGCGTAATGATCAAATTGACGGATACAAATTATTCAATGTGAAAATCCAGAATGGAGGACTACCTCAATTGCAAAGATTTGTATGATCCAATTGAGGGTGACGACGCAAAGCCGAAGGATATGAAAGATCAGCAGTGGATAAAGATGAAGAAGCAGACATTGGGTACAATACGCCAATGGATAGATTCTAGCCTGTACAACCACGTGAGGAACGAAACAGATCCCAAAGTTCTCTGGAAGAAGCTAGAGGATATGTACGAGGCTAAAAATGCTCAAGGAAAAGTGTTCATGATTCGCAAAGTCATGAACTTGAAATTGACAGAGGGACGATCAATCACACAACACCTGAACGACTTTGAAGGATTCATAAGTGAGTTAGCAGTCACCGGTATGTCCTTGGATGATGAGATGCAAGCATGTCTTTTGATGGGAACTCTACCAGATAGCTGGGATACTCTTGTTGTATCACTGAGTAACTCAGCTCCAAATGGTGTCGTAACAATGTCTATGGTAAAGAATAGTCTACTTAATGTAGAGCTTCATAGAAGGGAAGTTGCCAGTACCAGTTCACAAGCCCTTGTCATAGAGAATAGGGGCCGAAGCAAGAGTAGAGGTCGTGGGAATGGAAAATCGAAAGATAGATCCAAGTCTAGAGAGAAGAGGTCATGCTACCACTGTGGAAAGCAGGGTCATCTCAAAAGGAACTGCCGTTTCCTTAAACAAGGGAATGCAAACCGAAGTCATGATGATGACAAAAACACATCTGCTGCAGTCACAATAGAAGATGGAGAGGTGGCTTTAGTATCTCATGATGCAGATTGTTGTCATGTTGGAGATGCAGATACCGAGTGGATTGTAGATTCTGGTGCCTCATACCACTGTGTTCCAAAAAGGGAATACTTCTCAACATACAAAGCAGGCGATTATGGTACTATTAAAATGGGAAATAATAGTGTCTCGCAAATGGTAGGAATCGGTGATATCTGCGTGAAGACAAGTGTCGGATGCACATTAACACTTAAAAATGTACAACACATTCCAGATCTTCGGTTGAACCTATTGTCTGTTAGTGTATTGGACAAGGAAGGTTATCACAATCATACAGGCAATGGAAATTGGAAACTCACCAAAGGATCATTGGTGGTGGCGAAAGGAAGATTGTGTTGCTCGCTATACAAAATGCACGCAATAATATGTGCGAGTCAACTGAATACAGTTGGAGATGATGCTTCACCAAATTTGTGGCATAGGCGAATGGCGCATGTTAGTGAGAAAGGGTTGAATATACTGGCTAAGAAGTCCCTCATCCCATTAGCCAAAGGAAAAATTAACCCGTGTGATCACTGTTTATTTGGGAAGCAACATCGAGTTTCATTTCAGAAAAGCTCTAGAAGAAGAAATAATAAGTTAGAGTTAGTACACTCTGACATTTGTGGTCCCATGGATACAGAATCCATTGGAGGAAGAAGATACTTTCTTACCTTCATTGATGATTTTTCAAGGAAGACATGGATTTATTTGCTGCGCACAAAGGATGAAGTATTCAAGCACTTTCAGCAATTCCATGCAATGGTGGAAAGGGAGACTGGAGTGCCATTGAAGTGTTTACGCACAGATAATGGTGGTGAGTATATCTCCAAGGACTTCAAGGATTACTGTAGTCAACATGGTATCAGGCATGAAAAGACAGTTCCTGGTACACCTCAACACAATGGTGTTGCTGAACGAATGAATCGTACCATTGTTGAAAGAGTTATATCCATGCTCAAAATGGCTACCTTACCTAAGTCATTTTGGGGAGAAGCTGTCAATATTGTTGTCTATCTTATCAACCGACTACCTTCAGCACCTTTGGATTTTGATATTCCAGAGAGGGTCTGGACAGGAAGAAATATCTCATACTCTCACTTGAGGGTATTTAGCTGCAAGGCATTTATGCATGTTCCTAAAGAGCAAAGGCTAAAGCTTGATGATAAATCAGTTCCTTGCACTTTTGTCGGTTATGGCGATGAAGAGTTTGGCTACAGATTATGGGATCCAGTGAAAAAGAAAATTGTACGGAGCCGAGATGTTGTATTTCACGAGAATAATATCATCGGTGAAAGATCTATAAGTGACGACGTTATCGATATAACACCAAAGAGCATTCTATCAGATGATGCCACAGAAAGAAGAATGCATCAATCAGAACAAGATGGAGAAGAAGAGCCAGTTGCGAGGGATTAAGATGCGATTGTAGATGAAGATACGAATGAGGAGGGTACTGAGTAGGGGGAGCCAGAGAACCCCATTCTACCAGAAGAAGAACCTCAATTAAGGAGGTCAGTCAGAGAACGCCAACCATCTACAAAATACTCCAGTTCTGATTATATTTTAATCACTGATGAGGGGGAGCCTGAAAGCTTCCAAGATGTGCAATCTTGTAAAGATAAAGATTGTTGGATGAAGGCCATGCAGGAGGAGATGAATTCTTTAAAGAAGAATGACACGTACCAGCTGGTAAAACTTCCTAAAGGGAAGAGAACACTCAAGAACAAATGGGTATACAAGCTGAAGAAAGATGATGGAAACCTAGTGAGATTCAAAGCTCAATTGGTTGTCAAAGGTTTTACTCAAAAGAAAGGTATCGACTTTGACGAGATTTTTTCGCCAGTTGTGAAAATGAGTTCCATTCGAGTTGTGCTAGGTCTTGTAGCCAGCTTGAACCTTGAGTTAGAACAGCTTGATGTAAAGACCGCGTTCTTGCATGGGGATTTAGAAGAAGAAATTTATATGGAACAACCAGAAGGTTTCAAGGTCAAGGGAAAGGAAGACATGGTGTGTCGCGTGACGAAAAGTTTGTATGGCTTAAAACAAGCCCCGCGGCAATGGTATAAAAAGTTTGATTCCTTTATGGTGAATCAAGGATACAAGAGGACAGAAGCTGATCCATGTGTATATGTCCAGAAATTCCCTGATGGAAACTTTATCATTCTTCTCTTATATGTTGATGATATGCTAGTCGTTGGGCCAGATGCCAAAATGATTAGTACGTTGAAGTGTGATTTGTCTAAGGCGTTTGACACGAAGGATTTAGGACCGGCAAGGCGAATTCTTGGATTGGAGATTACCCGAGATCGGAGGTCCTGCAGGCTATGGTTATCGCAAGAAAAATATATTGAACGAGTAATACAAAGGTTCAATATGAAGAATGCTAAACCAGTTAGCACTCCACTTGCCGCTCATTTCAAGTTGAGTAAGAAATCCTACCCTTCAACAGAGAAAAATAGAGAAGATATGTCAAATGTTCCATATTCTTCAGCGGTCGGAAGTTTAATGTATGCAATGGTGTGTACGAGACCAGACATCGCTCATGCAGTTGGAGTTGGGAGTAGATTCCTGTCAAATCCCCATAAGACACATTGGGAAGCAGTTAAATGGATCTTTAGATACCTGAGAGGAACTTCAAAGTTATGTTTAACCTTTGGAGGTGGAAAGCCAACACTTGTTGGTTACACAGATGCGGATATGGCTGGTGACCTTGATGAAAGAAAATCTACATCAGGTTACTTATTTACATTCTCAGGGGGAGCTATTTCATGGCAGTTATGGTTATAAAAATATGTTTCATTATCAACAACCGAAGCAGAGTATGTTGCAGCAGCGGAAGCAGGAAAGAAAATACTTCGGTTAAAGCGATTCTTCACCGAATTGGGTGTGCAAGAAGAAGACTACATAGTTTCTTGTGATAGTCAAAGTGCACTAGACTTGAGCAAAAAATGCTATGTATTATGCACGGACGAAACATATTGATGTAAGATTTCATTGGCTCAGATTTGCTATTGAAGAAAAAGAGTTCAAGTTGCAGAAGATTCATACAAATAAAAATGTTGCTAATAGGCTGACGAAGGTCATACCAAAAGAAAAGTTCGACCAATGCGTTGAAGCAACCGAGATGGAGAGTCCCACAATGTAGTCGGGAGGGGGAGATTTGTTGAGTGGTGTCCCTCTTATTGTGGGACCCACTGTTTAATAAAAAAAAATCAAAAAAAGGAGGCAGGTCGGCAAGAAATATTTTCAAAAAGTGCACAGTATATTTACTGTGCATAATTCGGCCATACGCATTTTGAATCTCCTATAAATAGAGGAGGGTTTTGCTCATTTGAAGAGCAGACCAACACAGAGAGTAATAGAGAAGAAACACAGATAAAAATGTAATCTGTGTAGAGAGCCTTAGGGAAAGGGTTCCTAAGAGCTGGGTAAGAGAGAAAATAGTGAGGTTTTGGGAAACACTTGAGTGCCACTATTTTGTAATCTCTTGGTGTACCTACTATTATTTTATAGTGGAAGAATTATTCGGAGTTGGTCCCGTGGTTTTTCCCTAATTCATTTGGGGTTTCCACGTAAAAATCTGCGTGTCTCTTATTCTGCTGATATTATTTTTTCTCGTGATCTATTATTGGGCCTAACAATGTCGACGGCCGTTGGACTTACAGAAAAGACACCTGATGTAAGTTTCTTTATTCTCATCTTGATACAACTCTGAGGGCTAATTGCTCGGAAAATGACACATTCACACACAAATTAATCGCCTTTAGAATCCAATAATGGGAACATTGGTCTCCATTCTCTTGCTTAAAGTTGGAGAAGTTCATACTTTTGATCGTTTGGACAATTACTTCCAATGCATGTGTATATATGTGAAAGTTAAAAATTTACACCAGCTCCCTCAACTTGTCATATTTCGCCTACTGCCCCCTGAACTTTGAAAAGGTACATGTAGCTCCCCTAAACTTTTAAAAAGTGCACCAGTTTGCCTCCGCACGCCACTTGTTAGCTTCTAGTTAAAGAGAGAAAATTCAAGAAAATACATCTTTGAAAACTCAAACCGACCAGAAGATGACTCGTGGCATTGAAGGGGCAAACTGGTGCACTTTTTAAAAGTTAAGGGGGTTACAAGAACCTTTTTAAAGTTCAAGGGGCAGTATACGAAATAAGACAAGTTGGGGGAGTTGGTGATGATGCATTAGCCTAAAAAATTAAGTATTGCCATGAGTTGAACAGTTTTCACTTTGGTATGAGCGCATACAAAGAAAAGGTTCCTAAACCTTAGTACTGATATAAGCCTAACCATACACTCCTACGAGGAAAGTACAAATGTACGCATAAAATGCTACAAATAAATATATTGGCAGATACCTCGAGACGTGCTGTTAGAAATTCTTGGACCGACAAAGGTATACAAGGAAGTGATCAAGAAAGTAATAAATTCTACGGCGGTCGAGTATGTTGAAAAGGTATGCAATACTTGAGAATCTCATGCTTTTGTCGATATGATGATTGACATTTATATTTTTTCTCAATGATTTCTCAAGAAGTATTTCGATGAATTTCGGGTTTTTTCCTTGCATTTTGCAGGAAGGTTTAAAAGTAACTAAAGACTTGAGACTTGAGCAGAGCTTTGAAGAACTTGAAGACAAGTTTGAACCTGATGAAGTTTTCAGCTTTGATTTGATGCTATCATTAGGCTTCATAAAAATTAATGAAAAAGCATTTTGTAATTTTCAATTTGATGTTTTAAGAAGAATTCTTTTTATGATTATTAAATCTTGGAAGAGCTTGGTGCCAACTTGAGTACCCATCCAAAAACATTCAGTTCGAATTTTGCTTGTTTCTGAAACTGAAAATAATTGTTCAAGAAATCATATTATGAAAATTGAGGGATTTACGCGGTCATTTCGAAAATTCAGGGACAGTAAGTTTTTTGAGACAATTTCAGATAGCTAAATATGCATTATGTATATTTTGTCATAGTCGAGTATTAATGATTACTATGGCAGATTGAGAAATTAATGATAGAATGTTGTATTTAGTGTATCGGAAAAATACGTTTATTTTCAATTTTCTTACAAACGATAAACAATGACATGAGCACCTAGATAAATTACTGCTCATGTGCAGGCCCGGTTCTGATATTTTTGGGGCTCTAGACAAAATAATATATGAAGAAAATAAATTAAGCCCTTTTGATTTTAAAAAGGTTTGATTGTATTTTTTTTATAAAAAAATTGTGGATAATTGTTTTTATAATTTTGAATCATCATAATTATGGCATGTTTTTTTCTAATTATTTAATGATTAGTTAAACTAAACATTATACCATTAGAAAAGATACTCTTGAAATCTAATTATGAAATATAATAAATATATTTTGATAACAAACTAAAATGAAAATTAATTATATCCAGTTGTTTTGAGAAAAATGAAACTAAATAATCAAATGAATAAAATAATTTAAACACTAAATTTAATTTATGCTATATATTATGGTCTATTGAAAAGATAATTAAAGTTTCTTTTATTAACAACAACACAATTTATTTTTATTTGATATACATAAAATTTTAAAAAATAAAAAATTTTGGACCCCTTCAGTATGAACCCTGAACGGTGGCACCCGTTGCACCACCCCCAAAACCGACCCTGCTCACGTGTATATATGATGTTTTTAAATGTTGACTCTATTTTTTCCGAAGTAGCTATAATTTTACCATTGAACTAATGATATGAAGTTTGATAATTGGCAAAAAATAATAGTAACAAGCAATTATATTCCATGGTTTATATAATATGAAAAATAAGACTGAAAATCAACTGCGCAATTATTTACGTTCTCTTTTTTCTAAATATAATTATTAAGTTTTTTTATAATTACTTTATTTTTATAAAGTAAATATTACTTTACATTTTCTCCAAATTTGCAATAAAAGACCGTTAACCGAATTTGTAAGTTTTTTTTGAAGGAATTAGGATGTATATTTAGGAAGAAAATAGATGAGTAACACAAGGCGGTGGTGTAAAAACCAGACTCCCTTTACTTCATCAAAAAATACTGCACAATCTTAGCAATGAGCAATATTGTTAAAATCTCTACTACAAGGACTAACAAGACAAGAGCTAAACATAAGAGATAACACCTTACAATTGTAACGACCCGAAATTTTTGAATTAAATTTTATTGTGGTACCTGGATATTATGGGTTTCCATATTTTAACATTTTCTTTTATGTTATTAGATAAGAAATAAGAGTTAATTAAACAAGAGGGATGGATTAGGCATTTAATTATTTGTTTCAGGGCATTATTAGAAATTGAAAACAAAAAGAAAAGAAAATCATATATTCAGTTACTTCTTCTTCTCCTCCATTATCATCTACTCCTACTCCTTCATCTTTACCACATCCAAATTCTCTCTAACCTAAAAGTTTTCGATTTCTTCGATTCAACTTTAAATTCTTGTTAGAAATTCATCCTTAAGGCCTCTATCATCATCAATTTCAGTGAATCAAGACTAAAAGAGGAGAATTTCAGTTTTTAAGGTTCGGATGAATAGTAATCCGAATTTGCGGTGAGTGATTTTTGATGAAATTAAAGCTTAATTAGTAGAATTCATGGTAGATTAAGCATATTTATGGTATTAGGAAGTTTATTTATATAACATCTCGATAGCATTATATATGACTATTGTAGAGGAAGCTAGTGCAAGCAAATCAAAGGCAAAAGAGGTAGAAGAGAGCTAGAAAGAGATTAGAAAAAGGTTTGTGTCTCTAATTTCGATTTATCGGTTTTTCGAAAAATTTTCCAGATTTGTATCCCTCTTTTGTTTTGATGTTTTCTCTTGTTATATAAATCCGATTTGAATGATTCTTGATACTATTGATATCTGCAGAAAGTAAGGAATATATGTTCAGAAGAAACCTTGTTGAATTTCGTTCGTTTTTAATCTGAAATTTTCGTTTGAAGTTGAGTCATAAAATCTGTTTTTGAAAAATCTCAGCTTTGTACACTGTTTAGTATTTTAATCATAACTTTGGTTATACAATTTGGATTTCTGTGATTCTGGTGGCATTGGAAAGCTGAGAATGTGGAAAATTATGTTTAGAAGAAGCTTCTTCGATTGGACAATGTTTTGATAGTGAAAAATGCAAGGGAAGTCAGGTCACGAAATCTGGAAATTTCTAGAAAGTATGAATATTGATTTTATTGTGTTTTAATTGAAGTTTTATGCTTTAAAAATTTGGGATTTGAATTTCTTAATTACTGAAGTTATGTTGAATTATGATTGATGGTTTATACTGGAATTTTTAAGATGTTACTTTGATTTATTGCCCTTATTAAACGAGAAGAATACGGGGTCAGGGTAGATTGGCGCCAATAAAGGGGGGTACAGTACTGTACAAATAATTGAAGCTTTGGCTTCAGGCTTTGGCCGATATTCTTACATATATATATATATATATATATATTGATATTGAACCTTCGGCTTCGGGCTTAACCGATATATTGATTTTGAAGCTTCGGCTTCGGGCTTGACCGATACATTGATATTGAAGCTTCGGCTTCGGCCTTCTCCGCTCCCGTATCCATTCTACCATTATTCAGGACTTGTTTACTTTGGGCAATATATGGTTAAAGTGTGTGGAAGAAAAATTGGATATAAATTTGATTGTACTTTGAAAGGATTACTATATAAGTTTTGTGATTTGGTTTTATAAAGTTGTTTAATTTGTTTTGATTTATGAACATACTTTGTTTCTATTTTAAAATGTTAAAAAATGTTCAAAGTTGTATTTTCTTTTATGTACACCACTAAGCAAATTGCTTAGCGTGTAGTTTATTTTCTACACACAAATACTGAAGATTGTAGATAGCTTGGACCAATGTGGTATAAGTGGATCAGCTTGAAGAGCAAATATGGAAAGACTCGAGGTGGATTTGTATTTTAATGTAATATTATGGTTTTGTAGAATAATGGTATGTACTAGATAGTGTGAGAAATATAAACTGGTATTGAGAAATATTTGGAGAATAATTAGCATTGATAAATAATTTGGAGTTTGAAACATTATATTTGTATTTGTACATATTAAATCTATAAGTATTGAACTCTTTATAGCAGAGTAGAGTTGTTTATTGGGTGATTATAGTTACTGTAGCACTCTCCATAAAGGGGGTGTTACATCTGTTGGTATCAGAGCCAGGTTTAGGCGATTCTAGGACTAGTATGTACATGCTATTCAGGATATAAATATTTTATATTAGTTGTTTGATCCACTTTGGTCCAATTTTTAGGAATAAGTAATGGCTACTAGTAGTCACAACCAGAATGAGGAAGAGGATGCTGAGAGTACGGTCCATATTAGATAAGGGGATGAACACAGATGCGAACCTCCATCAGTTCATGGCTTTCCCGAACAACCTACTCCAGCATAAGTTATTTTACTTCAGCATATGTCTGCTGAAGTAATCACATAAGTACTTCAAAATATACCAATCCCTCAAGTTCCTATAATACCACATATTGAAAGAAGATAGGAGAGAACTCCTCTTGAAAGAATCAAGAAACTTCCAGCTGATGACTTCAAAGGGGACATAGTGAATCCTGCATTTGTAGAAGATTGGCTTGACCATACTAAATGGTGTATGACTAGGCTTCATTTTATAGATGAAGAGAGACTAGATTGTGTACAAGGTCTACTCAAAGAACAAGCAAGGAGGTGGTGGGATAACATTGTGAGAGAAAGGCGCCCCGAAGAAATCACTTGGGGTCTTTTCTTGGAACAATTTGGCAAGAAGTACGTTAGCGAATGATTCAAAGATGACCGGAGGAAATTGTTCTTGTCTTTGAGATAGGGATGAATGATTGTATCAGAATATGAAATTTAATTCCTCAAACTCGAGAGGTATGCTCATGATATCATTGACAGTGAAGTAAGGCGATGTAAGAGATTCAAAGATCGTCTGAATGATGAAATTAGAGTGCATTTACTTACACAAAAGATTAGGGTGTTCAATGACTTGGTTGATGCTGCTATGGGGCATTGAGAAGATCAATTCAGATAGGCAACAAAGAATGGTTAAAAGATCTAGATTTTAAAAGAAGTCGTAGGGTCCAGCTAGTTTAGAATCTCCAAGTAAGAAACAGAAGGGAACATCAAAACAAACATAATCTCATTTCAGAGGGTTTTCACCAAGATAAACCACAAGTACGGGGTCAGCGACTAGTGTACCTTCAGGTCGAGGCAGAGGAAATATTCCACAATGTTCTAATTGTGGAAGGATACATACAAGGGAATAATGGGGAAAAGGTAGAGTCTGCTTTAAATGTGGCTCAAGGGAACATTTGATTGCAAATTGTCCTCAAAGACAGATAAGTACATCTGCACCTATAGTAGTTCCTGCTCCTACACTTCAAGGTGGAAGAGGAAAGGGAAGAGGAAACGCTAGTGAGGCAAGTGGACATAATATGGCTCAACAAGTAGGGTAGACCGGGAGGAATGGCGCGAAGTTTTGCAATCTAAGGGCCTGAGACTCGGGAATCTACTGAAGTTATTATCGGTAAATTTTCATTCTTTAATCATGATGTTTATGCTTTGATAGATCCCGGTTCATCTCATTCATATATTTGTACTGCGTTAACATAAGAGAAAGGGTTACTTGTAGAAGAATTAGGAGAAAATATTGAAGTGACTAATCCTTTAGGACACAGTGTGATAGTAAACAAAGTGTATATGAATTGCCCTATTATGATTCAACATCAACTTTTCATTGAAAATTTAATTGAGTTACCTTTCCAAGATTAGGATGTTATCTTAGGAATGGATTGGTTAATAGAACATCGAGCTGTGGTGGATTGCAAAAACAAAAGAGTGTCACTTGAAGTTTCTGATGGACAAGAAATAGTTATCGTGGGTGAAAGATCAGATTACCTCTGTAACATAATTTCTTTTATGAAGACTAAAAGGCTGGTTCGGAAGGGATGTCAGGCCTACCTAATCTTTGCTCTAAATCAAAGAAATGTGAGTTAGAATTGCAGAATATTCCTACGGAATGTGATTTTCCTGATGTATTTCTAGAAGAACTATCGGGGTTGCCACCAAAAAGAGAGGTAGAATTCGCAATTGATGTATTGTCGGGTACCGCACAGTATCCAAAGCACCATACAAAATGGCACCTGATGAACTAAAAGAGTTTAAGATCAAATTGCAAGAATTGCTAGACAAAGGATTCATACGCTAGAGTATATCCCCGTGAGGTAAAAGAGTTTAAGATCCACTTGCAAGAATTGTTAGACAAAGGATTCATACGCTAGAGTATATCCCCATGAGGTGCACCAGTGTTATTTATTAAGAATAAAGATGGGTCGCTCCGATTATGTATTGATTACCGGGAGTTAAATAAATTGACAGTGAAGAATAAGTATCCATTGCCAAGGAATGAAGACTTATTTGATCAACTCAAGGGTGCCAAATACTTCTACAAGATAGATTTGAGATCAGGCTACTATCAGATGAGAGTGAAAGATGATGATATTGTAAAGACGGCTTTTAGGACTAGATATGGGCACTATGAATTTTTGGTAATGCCATTTGGTCTAACTAATGCACCAGCTGCATTTATGGACCTTATGAACCGTGTCTTTTACTTATATTTAGACAGGTTTGTAGTAGTTTTCATTGATGACATTTTGGTGTATCCTAAGTCACGAGAAGAGCATGATCAACATTTGTAGATAGTCTTTCAAACTTTGAGGGAAAATAAATTATAAACCAAACTTAGCAAATATGAGTTTTGGCTTGAAGAAATTTTTTTCTTAGGCCATGTTGTTTCTGCAGAAGGAATTGAAGTGGATCCTAAAAAGATAGAAGTAGTTGTAGAATGAAAACCACCAAAGAACCCTGCAGAAGTCAGAAGTTTCCTTGGTTTAGCGGGGTATTATAGAAGATTTATGAAGGGATTTTCTATCATTGCTCCCCCCCTGACGAAACTACTTCAAAAGAATGCAAAATTTGAGTGGAATGATAAGTGCCAAGAAAGTTTTGAGAAGTTGAAGGCGATGTTGACAAAAGCACCCATCCTTACCCAACCATAGCCTGGAAAAGACTTCATAATCTATAGTGATGCTTTGCATAGTGGTCTTGGGTGTGTTTTGATGCAAGAAGGGAAAGTGATTGTCTATGCTTCCAGGCAATTGAAGAATCATGAAAGGAATTGTCCTACACATGATTTGGAAATGGCTGCAATAGTCTTTGCCTTGAAAATTTGGCGACACTATCTTTATGGGGAAAAGTGTTAAATTTATACAGATCATAAAAGCTTAAAATATTTGCCAACACAGAAGGAGTTGAATTTAAGGCAGAGAAGGTTGATGGAATTCATTAAAGATTATAATTATCTTATTGACTACCATCCAGGAAAGGCTAATGTAGTGGCAAATGCTCTCAGTAGAAAAACAATGATGGCACTAAGGGCTATGAATACGGGGTTAGCTCTTAGCAGTGGTGGAGCCTTAATTGCAGAATTAAAGATTCAACCTGTACTACTACAATAGATTAAGTAAGCACAAAATAAAGATGATGACTTAAAGGTCATTCGAGCAAGGACATAAGTGGGTATCGTAGACAACTATATAGTTCAAGAAGATGGATGTCTATATTTTAAAGATAGACTATGTGTGCCAAACAATGAAGAATTAAAGAAGAATATCTAACATAAGGGTCATAGTAGTCCTTGTACGATGCATCCAGGAGCAAACAAGATGTACCAAAATTTGAAGAGCCATTATTGGTGGAATGGGATGAAGAAAGACATTACTAATTATATCGCTCAATGTCTAACTTGTCAACAGGTGAAAGCCGAATATTAAGTTCCTTCTAGATTGTTGCAACCAATAACAATTCCAGAATGGAAATGGGAAAGATTCACAATAGACTTCATGACGTCTTTACCACTTACACAGAAGAAACATGATGTAGTGTGGGTTGTTGTAGATAGATTGACAAAGTCTGCCCACTTTCTTCCAGTTAGGATGGATTATTCACTTGATAGGTTAGCTCAGTTATATATAGATGAGATAGTGGTGCTACACGGAGTGCCTATTTCAATCATTTCTGACCGAGATCCAAGATTTACTTTGAGATTTTAGAAGAAGTTGCGAGAAGCCTTAGGTAGTAAACTTCATTTCAGAACTTCATTTCAGTACTTCATTTCATCTTCAAACAGATGGTCAATCTGAAAGAGTAATTCAAGTATTGGAAGACATGATAAGAAGTTGAATTTAAGGGAAGCTAGGATAAGTATTTGTCCCTCATGGAGTTTGCCTATAATAATAGCTATCACTCGACCATACAAATGGCGCCATATGAAGGATTGTATGGAAGAAAATGTCGAACTCCATTATATTGGACCGAGATTAGTGATTACAAGATTATGGGAGTGCAATTGATTTAGGAGACAAAGGAGAAGGTAAAACTTATTCAAGAAAGATTAAAGGCTGCATCGGTAGATAAAAGTCTTATGCTGATCCAAAAAGAAAAGACAGTGGGGGACAAAGTATTCCTTAAAGTATCTCCTTGGAAGAAAGTCATGCGATTTGGCATGAAAGGCAAGCTCATTCCGAGATTCATTGGCCCATATGAGGTTATAGAGAAGCTTAGACCGGTAGCTTATCGGTTGGTACTACCCCCGACACTCGACAAAATTCATAATGTGTTCCATGTATCGATGTTAGGGAGAAACAGGTCAGATCCATCATATATCTTATCTCCTGATGTCGTAAAAATCAAACCCGACTTGACGTATGAAGAGGAACCAGTACAAATCTTAGCGAGAGAAGTTAAACAATTGAGAAACAAGTCTATTCCATTGGTAAAAGTACTTTGTAAGAATCATAAGGTTGAAGAAGCAACTTGGGAACCGGAGGATACAATGAAAACTGAATATCCGCAACTGTTTTCAGGTAATTTTCGGGATGAGAATTCATAAGAGGGGGAGAATTGTAACAACCCAAAATTTTTGAATTAAATTTTATTGTGGTATAAAAGTATAAAATAATATGGATATTATGAGTTTCCATATTTTAACATTTTTCTTTTATGTCATTAGATAAGAAATAAGAGTTAATTAAGTAAGAGGGATGAATTAAGCATTTAATTATTTGTTTCAGGGCATTATTGAGAATTAAAAAAAAAAGAAAAGAAAATCATATATTCAGTTACTTCTTCTTCTCCTCCATTATCATCTACTCTTACTCCTTCATCTTTACCACATCCAAATTCTCCCTAACCTAAAAGTTTTCGATTTCTTTTATTCAACTTCAAATTCTTGTTAGAAATCAATCCTTAAGGCCTCTATCATCATCAATTTCAATGAATCAAGACTAGAAGAGGAGAATTTTAGTTTTTAAGGTTTGAATGAATAGTAACCTGAATTTGAGGTGACTGATTTTTTATGAAATTAAAGCTTAATTAGTAGAATTCATGGTAGATTAAGCATATTTATGGTATTAGGAAGTTTATTTATACAACATCTTGATAAATCATATATGGCTATTGTAGAGGAAGCTAGTGCAAGCAAATCAAAGTCAAAAAAGGTTGAAGAGAGCTAGAAAGAGCTTAGAAAAAGGTTTGTGTCTCTAATTTCGATTTATCGATTTTCGGAAAATTTTCCAGATTTGTATCCTTATTTTGTTTTAATGTTTTCTCTTGTTATACAAATCTGATTTCAAAGCTTCTTGATTCTATTGATGTCTACAGAAAGTAAGGAATATATGCTCAGAAGAAACCTTGTTGAATTTCATTTGTTTTCAATGTGAAATTTTCGTTTGAAGTTGAGTCATAAAATCTATTTTCGGAAAATCTCAGCTTTGTACACTGTTTAGTATTTTAATCATAACTTTGGTTATACAATTTGGATTTCTATGATTCTAGTGGCATTGGAAAGCTGAGACATGAGACATGTGGCTAAATATATTTAGAAGAAACTTCTTTTATTGGATGATGTTTTGATAGTGAAAAATGCAAGGGAAGTCAGGTCACGAAATCTGGAAATTTCTGGAAAGTATGAATATTGATTTTATTGTGTTTTAATTGAAGTTTTATGCTTTAAAATTTTAGGATTTGAATTTCTTAATTACTGAAGTTATGTTGAATTATGTTTGATGGTTTATACTAAAATTTTTAAGATGGTTCTTTGATTTATTGCCCTTACTAAACTAGTAGAATACGGGGTCAAGGTAGATTGGCGCCAATAAAGGGAGGTACACTACTGTACAAACAATTGAAGCTTTGGCTTTGGGCTTTGGCCAATATTCTAATATATATATATATATATATATATATATATATATATATATATTAATATTGAAGCTTCGGCTTCGGGCTTGACCGATATATTGATTTTGAAGCTTCAACTTTGAGCTTGACCGATATATTGATTTTGAAGCTTCGGCTTCAGGCTTGACCGATACATTGATATTAAAGCTTCAGCTTCGGGCTTGTCCGCTCCTGTATCCATTTTACCATTATTCAGGACTTATTTGCTTTGGCCAGTATATGGTTAAAGTGTTTGGAAGAAAAATTGGATATAAATTTGATTGTACTTTGAAATGATTGCTACATAAGTTTTGTGATTTGGTTTTATAAAGTTGTTTAACTTATTTTGATTTATGAACATACTTTGTTTCTATTTTAAAATGTTAAAAAATGTTCAAAGTTGTATTTTCTTTTATGTACACCACTAAGCAAATTGCTTAGCGTGTAGTTTATTTTCTACACGCAGATACTGAAGATTGTAGATAACTTGAACTAAAGTGGTACATGTGGATCAGCTTAAAGAGCAAATAAGGAAAGACTCGAGGTGGATTTATATTTTAATGTAATATTATGGTTTGTAGAATAACGGCATGTACTAGATAGTGTGAGAAATATAAAGTGGTATTGAGAAATATTTGGAGAATAATTAGCATTGAGAAATAATTTGGAGTTTGAAACATTATATTTGTATTTGTACATATTAAATCTATAAGTATTGAACTCTATATAGTAGAGTAGAGTTATTTATTGGGTGATTATAGTTACTGTGGCACTCTCCAAAAAGGGGTGTTACATCTGTTGGTATCAGAGCAAAGTTTAGGTGATTCTAGGACTAGTATGTACATGCCATTTAGGATATAAATATATTATGTTAGTTGTTTGATCCAATTTGGTCCAATTTTTAGGAATATGTAATAGCTACTAGTAGTCACAACCAGAATGAGGTAGAGGATGCTGAGAGTACGGTCCGTATTAGACAAGGGGATGAACAAAGACGTGAACCTCCACCAGTTCATGGCTTTCCCGAACAACCTACTCCAGCACAAGCTGCTTTACTTCAGCATATGACTGCTGAAGTAATCACACAAGTACTTCAAAACATTCTAATCCCCTAATTTCCTATAATACCTCATATTGAAAGAAGATAGGAGAGAACTCCTCTTGAAAGAATCAAGAAATTGTCGGCTGATGACTTCAAAGGGGATATAGTGAATCCTGCATTTACATAAGATTGGCTAGACCATACTAAATGGTGTATGACTAGGCTTCATTTTACAGATGAAGAGAGACTAGATTTTGTACAAGGTCTACTCAAAGAACAAGCAAGGAGGTGGTGGGATAACATTGTGAGAGAAAGGCACCCTGAAGAAATCACTTGGGGTCTTTTCTTGGAACAATTTGACAAGAAGTATGTTAGAGAATGATTCAAAGATAAGCAGAGGAAATTGTTCTTGTCTTTGAGATAGGGACGAATGACTCTATCAGAATATGAAATCCAATTCCTCAAACTCGAGAGGTATGCTCATGATATCATTGATAGTTAAGAAAGGCAATGTAAGAGATTCAAAGATAGGCTGAATGATGAAATTAGAGTGAATTTACTTGTACAAAAGATTAGGGTGTTCAATGACTTGGTTGATGCTGCTATGGGCATTAAGAAGATCAATTTAGATAGGCAACAAAGAATGGCTAAAAGATCTAGATTTCAAAAGAAGTAGTAGGGTCCAGCTAGTTCAGAATCTCCAAGTAAGAAACAGAAGAGAACATTAGAATAAACACAATCTCATTTCAGAGGGTTTTCATTGAGACAAACCACAAGCACGAGTTCAGCAGCTAGTATACCTTCAGGTCGAGGCAGAGGAAATATTCTACAATCTTCTAATTGTGGAAGGATATATACAAGGGAATGTTGGGGAAAAGGTAGAGTCTGCTTTAAATGTGGCTGAAGCGAACATTTGATTGCAAATTATCCTCAAAGATAGATAAGTACATCTGCACCTGCAGTAGTTCCTGCTCCTACAATTCAAGGTGGAAGAGGAAGGGGAAGAGCAAATGCTAGTGAGGAAAGTGGACATAATGTGGCTCAACAAGCACCGCAGAGTGGTAGACCGGGAGGAATGGCATGAAGTATTGAAATCCGAGGGCCTGAGACTTGGGAATCTACTAAAGTTATTATCGATAAATTTTCATTCTTTAGTCACGATGTTTATGCTTTGATAGATCCCGGTTTATCTCATTCATATATTTGTATTGCGTTAACAGAAGAGAAAGGGTTACTTGTAGATGAATTAGGAGAAAATATTGAAGTGACTAATCCTTTAGGACATAGTGTGATAGTAAACAAAGTGTATATGAATTGCCCTATTATGATTCAACATCAACTTTTCATTGCAAATTTAATTGAGTTACTTTCCAAGATTACGATGTTATCTTGGGAATGGATTGGTTATCGGAACATTGAGCTATGGTGGATTGTAAAAACAAAAGAATGTCACTTCAAGTTTCTGATGGAGAAGAAATAGTTATCATGGGCGAAAGATCAGATTACCTCTGTAACATAATTTCTTTTATGAAGACTAAAAGGCTGGTTAGGAAGGGATGTCAGGCCTACCTAATCTTTGCTCTAGAATCGAAGAAAGGTGAGTTAGAATTGCAGAATATTCCTATGGTATGTGATTTTGCTAATGTATTTCCAGAAGAACTACCAGGGTTGCCACCAAAAAGAGAAGTAGAATTCACAATTGATGTATTACCGGGTACCGCACCAGTATCCAAAGCACCATACAGAATGGCGCCTGATGAACTGAAAGAGTTGAAGATCTAGTTGTAAGAATTATTAGACAAAGGATTCATATGCTAGAGTATATCCCCGTGGGGTGCACCAGTGTTGTTTATTAAGAAGAAAGATGGGTCGCTCCTATTATGTATTGATTATCGGGAGTTGAATAAATTGACATTGAAGAATAAGTATCCATTGCCAAAGATTGAAGACTTATTTGATCAACTCAAGGGTGCCAAATACTTCTCCAAGATTGATTTGAGATATGGCTACTATCAGATGAGAGTGAAAGATGATGATATTATAAAGATAGCTTTTAGGACCAGATATGGGCACTATGAATTTCTGGTAATGCCATTTGGTCTAACTAATGCACCAGCAGCATTTATGGACCTTATGAGCCGTGTCTTTTTCTTATATTTAGACAGGTTTGTAGTGGTTTTCATTGATGACATTTTGGTGTATTCTAAGTCACGGGAAGAGCATGATCAACATTTGCGGATAGTCTTCCAAACTTTAAGGGAAAATAAATTATATGCCAAACTTAGCAAATGTGAGTTTTGGCTTGAAGAAATTTCTTTCTTAGGCCATGTTGTTTCTGCAGAAGGAAATAAAGTGGATCCTAGAAACATGGAAGTAGTTATAGAATGAAAACCACCAAAGAACCCTACGAAAGTCAGAAGTTTCCTTGGTTTAGCGGGGTATTATAGAATATTTATGAAGGGACTTTCTGTCATTGATGCCCTACCGACGAAACTACTTCAAAAGAATGCAAAATTTGAGTGGAATGATAAATGCCAAGAAAGTTTTGAGAAGTTGAAGGCGTTGTTGACAAAAGCACCCATCCTTACCCAACCAGAGCCTGGAAAAGACTTTGTAATCTATAGTGATGCTTCGTATAGTGTTCTTCGTTGTGTTTTGATACAAGAAGGCAAAGTGATTGCCTATGCTTCGAGGCAATTGAAGAATCATAAAAGGAATTATCCTACATATGATTTGGAAATGGCTGCAATAGTCTTTGCCTTGAAAACTTGGCGACACTATCTTTATGGAGAAAAGTGTTATATTTATACAGATCATAAAACCTTGAAATATTTGCCAACACAGAAGGAGTTGAATTTAAGGCAGAGAAGGTGGATGGAATTCATTAAAGATTACGATTGTCTTATTGACTACCATCCAGGAAAGGCTAATGTAGTGGCAAATGCTCTCAGTAGAAAAACAATGATGGCACCCTAAGGGCTTTGAATATGGGGTTAGCTCTTACCATTGGTGCAGCCTTAATTATAGAATTGAAGATTCAACCTGTACTACTACAATAGATTAAGTAAGCACAAAATGAAGATGATGACTTGAAGGTCATTCGAGCAAGGACATAAGTGGGTATCGTAGACAACTATATAGTTCGAGAAGATGGATGTCTATATTTTAAAGATAGGCTATCTGTGCTAAACAATGAAGAATTAAAGAAGAATATCAACATGAGGGGCATAGTAGTCCTTATGCGATGCATCCAGGAGCAAACAAGATGTACCAAAATTTAAAGAGCCATTATTGGTGGAATGGGATGAAGAAAGACATTACTAATTATGTTGCTCAATGTCTAACTTGTCAATAGGTGAAAGCCAAACATCAAGTTCCTTCTAGATTGTTGCAACCAATAACTATTCTAGAATGGAAATGGGAAAGAATCATAATGGACTTCATGACGTCTTTACCACTTACACAGAAGAAATATGATGCAGTGTGGGTTGTTGTAGATATATTGACAAAGTCTGCCCACTTTCTTCCAGCTAGGATGGATCATTCACTTGATAGGCTGGCTCAGTTATATATAGATGAGATAGCGCGGCTACACTGAGTGCCTGTTTCAATCATTTCTGACCGAGATCTAAGATTTTCTTCAAGATTTTGGAAGAAGTTGCAAGAACCTTTAGGTAGTAAACTTTATTTTAGTACCTCATTTCAGTACTTCATTTCATCTTCAAATAGATGGTCAATGTGAAAGAGTTATTCAGGTGTTGGAAGACATGATGAGAAGTTGTATCATTGAATTTAAGGGAAGTTGGGATAAGTATTTGTCCCTCATGGAGTTTGCCTATAATAACAGATATCACTCAAGCATACAAATGATGCCATATAAAGCATTGTATGGAAGAAAATGTCGAACTTCATTATTTTAGACCGAGCTTAGTGAAAAAAAGATTGTGGGAGTGGATTTGATTCAGGAGACAAAGGAGAAGGTAAAACTTATTCAAGAAAGATTGAAGGCTGCATTAAATAGACAAAAGTCTTATGCTGATCTAAAAAGAAAAGACAGTGGGGGATAAAGTACTTCTCAAAGTATCTCCTTGGAAGAAAGTCCTGCGACTTGGCAAGAAAGGCAAGCTCAGTCCGAGATTCATTGGCCTATATGAGGTTATAAAGAAGGTTAGACCAGTAGCTTATCGGTTGGCACTACCCCCAACACTCGACAAAATTCATAATGTGTTCCATGTGTCGATGTTAAGGAGAAACAGGTCAGATCCATCACATATCTTATCTCCTGATGTCGTAGAAATCAAACCCGACTTGACATATGAAGAGGAACTGGTACAAATCTTGGCGAGAGAAGTTAAACAATTGAGAAACAATTATATTCCATTGGTAAAAGTACTTTGGAAGAATCATAAGGTTTAAGAAGCAACTTGGAAACCGGAGGATACAATGAAAACTCAATATCTGCAACTGTTTTCTGGTAATTTTTTGGACGAAAATTCATAAGAGGGGGAGAATTGTAACGACCCGAAATTTTTGAATTAAATTTTATTGTGGTATAGAAGTATGAAATAATATGGATATTATGAGTTTCTATATTTTTAACTTTTTTCTTTTATGTCATTAGATAAGAAATAAGAGTTAATTAAGCAAGAGGGATGAATTAGGCATTTAATTATTTATTCCAGCGCATTATTGGAAATTGAAAAAAAAGAAAAGAAAATCATATATTCAGCTACTTCTTCTTCTCCTCCATTATCATCTACTCCTACTCCTTCATCTTTACCACATCCAAATTCTCCCTAACCTAAAAGTTTTCGATTTCTTCGATTCAACTTCAAATTCTTTTTAGAAATCAATCCTTAAGGCCTCTATCATCATCAATTTCAATGAATCAAGACTAGCAGAGGAGAATTTCAGTTTTTGAGGTTTGAATGAATAGTAACCCAAATTTGAGGTGAGTGATTTTTGATAAAATTAAAGCTTAATTAGTAGAATTCGTTGTAGATTAAGCATATTTATGGTATTAGGAAGTTTATTTATACAACATCTTGATAAATTATATATGGCTATTGTAGAGGAAGCTAGTGCAAGCAAATCAAAGGCAAAAGAGGTAGAAGAAAGCTAGAAAGCGCTTAGAAAAAGGTTTGCGTCTCTAATTTCGATTTATCGGTTTTTCGAAAAATTTTCCAAATTTGTATCCCTGCTTTGCTTTAATGTTTTCTCTTCTATATATATCCGATTAGATTGATTCTTAATTCTGTTGATATTTACAAAAAGTAAGGAATATATATTCAGAAGAAACCTTGTTGAATTTCGTTCGTTTTCAATGTAAAATTTTCGTTTGAAGTTGTGTCATAAAATCTATTTTTGGAAATTCTCTGCTTTGTACACTGTTTAGTATTTTATTCATAACTTTGGTTATACAATTTGGATTTCTATGTTTCTGGTGGCATTGGAAATCTGAGACATGAGATATGTGGCCAATTATGTTTAGAAGAAACTTCTTCAATTGGATGATGTTTTGAAAGAGAAAAATGTAAGGGAAGTCAGGTCACGAAATCTGGAAATTTCTGGAAAGTATAAATATTAATTTTATTGTGTTTTAATTAAAGTTTTATGCTTTAAAAATTTGGGATTTGAATTTCTTAATTATTGAAGTCATGTTGGATTATGGTTGATGGTTTAGACTAGAATTTTTAAGATATCACTTTGATTTATTGCCCTTATTAAACGAGTAGAATACGGGGTTAGGGTAGATTGGCGCCAATAAAGTGGGGTATAGTACTGTACAAATAATTGAAGCTTTGGCTTCGGGCTTTGGCCGATATTCTGATATATATATATATATATATATATATATATATATATATTGATATTAAAGCTTCGGCTTCGGGCTTGACGGATATATTGATTTTGAAGCTTCGACTTCAGGCTCGACCGATATATTAATTTTGAAGCTTCGGCTTCGGGCTTGATCGATACATTGATATTGAAGCTTCGGCTTTGGGCTTGTCCGCTCCCGTATCCATTTTACCATTATTCAGGACTTGTTTACTTTGGGCAATATATGGTTAAAGTGTTTGGAAGAAAAATTGGATATAAATTTGATTGTACTTTGAAAGGATTACTATATAAGTTTTCTGATTTGGTTTTATAAAGTTGTTTAATTTGTTTTGATTGATGAACATACTTTGTTTCTATTTTAAAATGTTAAAAAATGTTCAAAGTTGTATTTTCTTTTATGTACACCACTAAGCAAATTACTTAGCAAATTGCTTAGCGTGTAGTTTATTTTCTACATGCAGATTCTGAAGATTGTAGATAGCTTGAACCAAAGTGGTATAAGTGGTTTAGCTTAAAGAGCAAATAAGGAAAGACTCGAGGTGGATTTGTATTTTAATGTAATATTATGGTTTGTAGAATAACGGCATGTACTAGATAGTGTGAGAAATATAAAGTGGTATTGAGAAATATTTGGAGAATAATTAGCATTGAGAAATAATTTAGAGTTTGAAACATTATATTTGTATTTGTATATATTAAATCTATAAGTATTGAACTCTATATAGTAGAGTAGAGTTGTTTATTGGGTGATTATAGTTACTGTGGCACTCTTTATAAAGGAGGTGTTACAACAATCATCAACTAAGGATGCAAAGTACGATAAACCGTTATCATCGTTAGATAATGAATGAAAGAGAACTCTATTATCAACTTCAATGATTATATAAGTATATCCAAGGTTTTAAGCCATGACAAAGCCTCACGAATCGCCATAATTTCTGCGTCAAGATTCGACATGTATGGTGATAATTGACCCAAGTTTGTAAATATGATTTGTGATGAAATGAAATAAAGATGAAAGAGGGGTAATATATAAGTTTATGTATGTTAATGAGTTAATAAGGAAAAACAAAGTTTATGTACTAATACGAGAAAAGATGTAAAGTTAATGTACTATAAATGAAATTAACCCGAGTGCTTTTTATTATTAGGGTTAGTAGGGGCTAACTTTTGACACATTTTTATTTATTTCCATAAGTTGCCCTTAATAAATTTAGGCCAGTTCACGGGGCAGGCTACCGACCTGAGCCCGCTCCTATGGGCCAGGCTTAAACACTCTTTTTATTATTAAGCCCGGACCGAGCTCGAGCCCGCTAAAGCCTGATGTTCTATAGATCAGGCTTGGTTTTCATATACATACCTAAGCTCGGCCCGAGCAATAATTAAAAGAGTTATTAAGTATTTTAATATTTAAAGATTTAAGATTTATATGCTCAACAGTTTCTCAAATGAATGATGGGCACCTTTTATTTGTATCTCCCCCTTCTATTTCCTACTGGTTTTTGTTGGGGTTCTAGCCCAAATTCATGTACTTTATGTTTCATGCATTTGTCAAAATTATGGATGTATGCACTTGTAGAACACTAAGAGTCTTGTGTAGAAGACGAAGAGTCTTGTATGGAATTTGAGGAGCCTTGGCTTATTCACTAAGATTTAAAGGTCTATTTAAAGCCTCTTTTGTGGCTGATACTGAGGCATTCAAAAAAGAATTCAGAAACAGCCAATACGTTGGGGAGAGAAAAGAAGAGAGTGAAAAGTGAGATTAAAGGAGAGTTGCACATAGCTTACTCATCGGACAATCGCCGGAGTTCTAGCCGTTGCATTACCGTGAAATTTAGTCAGAGTGTTTTTAACATTCTTGTCTAAAGAATGACCATTGGGTTTCTTAACAAAAGTTTTCGAGATAATTTTTTCGTGGGTAGATTGTCTGTTTTGCTCATTTCGGTGTTTTCTCACTTGTTCTCTTCTTATTTTCATTGAGTGATAGACGTTGGTGGAAGTAAACTCTTGTAAGTCTTTTTTGAGTTCTTTTTCCTCAACTTATCAATAAAATCAATAGGAGTGGACTCCATTATCGGTCCCATGGTTTTACTCTTCACATTGGAGAGGTTTCCACGTAAAAACTTTAGTGTTGTGTGGCTTGTTTATTTTCTTTGCATATTTGGTTGAATTAAGTCATTTATTGGTTGACTCTAGTCAACTTTAGTCGATTCTTATCGTTATTGCTATTCCGCATTCTTGCAACTATGACTTAAGGGGCCTTGTGCTCAATAAGTGGTATCAGAGCTGTTAAAGATCAGTTCCGGAATTATCATGGAGTTTAGCAATAATAGTTCCATGGTCAAGTTAACATCAACCAATTATTCCATGTGGCGACCCATAATGGAGGATATGCTATTTTGTAAAGATCTATTTGATCTGATAGATTATAATACTACTGAGGTTAGAAATTCTAAACCAGTCAAACCTGAGAAGATGGAAGATAAAGAATAGGAGAAGTTAAAGAGAAAGACTTTGAGGACTATTAGATAGTGGATTGATATAAGCATCTACAATCACGTTTCTAAGGAGTCCGGCCCATTTGAGTTGTGGAAGAAGCTAAAAGGTCTTTATAAAAGGAAGACCGCTCACAACAAGGCTTCGCTCATTCAGAAGCTTATTAATTTAAAGCTGAAAAATGGAAAGTCAGTGGCAGAGCATTTGAGTGACTTTTAGGATGTTATCAATAAATTGACCACTATGAAGATCATTCTTGATGATGGGCTGCAGGCTTTATTCTTATTAAGTTCTTTGCCCGATAGTTGGGAAACTCTTCTGGTGACTATTAGTAACTCTGCTCTAGATGGTGTTCTTTCATTGAATGTAATCAAAGAAAGCATGTTCAAGAAGAAAGGAGATGGGAGTTGATAGTTCATAAGCCTTTGTTGTTGAGAAGAGAGGAAGAGATAAGAGTAGAAGTCCAAGAGGGCGTAGTAAATCAAGAGGCAGGTCCAAGTCTAGAGAGGGAAAGGAGACCCGTTTATGCCATTATTCTGACAAATCCGGCCATATCAAGAAGAATTATTTCAAGTGGAAGCGTGACCAAAAGAATAAATAAGATTCCCAATCAGAGGAAGATGACAGTGGTACTGCAGCAACCGTGGTAAAGACTGTTGAGGATACCAGTTTGCTTTATGCAGTTTATGAGTGTCATCAGGTTGATGATTCAGCTTCAGAGTGGCTTGTTGATACTGGAGCTTCTTATCATTGTGTTCCTTGGAAGGAATATTTCTTGAACTACAAAGCTGGAGACTTTTAGTAGTGAATGGGAAATGAGAGCTCAGCAAGCATTATTGGTATGGGTGATATTCGTATAAATACTGATGTTGGGTGCACGATGACATTGAAGAATGTGCCCATACTGGGCTTGCGCTTGAATTTATTAGTGGCAAGTGTTCTTGATCATGAAGGTTTCAGTCATACCTTTGGTGATGGCAAATGAAAGTCGTCCAAAGGTTCAATGACAGTTGCTCGAGGCAAGTTGTGTTGCTCATTGTATAAGACATACTTCAAAGTATGTTATAGTGATATATTTCCAACTAAAGAGAAGAATTTCCCCAACTTGTGGCATCAAAGATTAGGACATATGACGGATAAAGGGATAAAGCATTTGGTAGGAGAATCCCTCATTCCTGTGGATAAATTAGTTTCCATTGACCCTTGTGAGCATTGCTTTGCTGGAAAGCAACATAGAGCTTCATTTGCAGGAAAGTCTATAAGGAAGGAAGGGAAGTTAGAGTTGGTTCACTCCGATGTTTGCGGTCCGTTAGATGAGGAGTCTAGTGGTGGTAATAGGTATTTTGTCACATTTATTGATGTTGCAACTCGGAAGACTTGGGTCTACTTGTTAAAGCAAAAAAGTCAAGTGTTTGAGATTTTTCAGAAGTTTCATGCCATGGTGAAGAGGGAGACTAGTGGAAAGTTAAAATGTCTCCGATCAGACAATGGTGATGAGTATACCTCAAATGCATTTAAGGGTTATTGCTTATAACATGGCATTAGACATGTGAAGATAGTTTTGGGTACTCCAAAACATAATGGTGTAGCTGAAAGGATGAATAGAACCATTATGGAGAGAGTGAGGTGTTTGCTGAGAATGTCTAATCTTTCTAACGTATTCTGGGCTAAAGCAATAAACATAGTGACTTATTTGATTAATCGCTCTACGTCGGTTCCTCTCAGTCTTGACATTCTAAAAAGAGCATGGTGGGGTAGCAATCCTACTTATACGCATTTGAGGGTCTTTGGATGTAAGGCATTTATGCATATGCTAAAAGAGGAGCGATCAAAGCTTGATTCTAAAACTAAACCATGCATTTTTGTTGGCTATGGTAATGAAGAGTATGGCTATAGAGTCTATGATCTTGAGAAGAAGGAAGTAGTGAGAAGCAAGGATGTAGTATTCCTTAAGCACGAGCGAGGTACTGAGTTTATGAGTAAAAGGTATGATTCCACCATAGAATCTTCCTTCGATACTACTGATGTTCCTCTTGAGTCTAGTTCGTCTTATGTTGAGCAGCCAACAAGTGTGAATGTTGAAGTAAGACCTGATAATGTTGAGGAACAATCGATTGGTGTTGCTGATGCACTAGAACTTGTTGATGATACAATGCATGATGATGAGAATGTTTATTTTAATGATGCTCAAGATGAGGAGATTCATGAGCGGGGGGAGCCATCATCCCCACAGACTGAATAACCACAAGTTCAAAAATCAACCAGAGAAAGAAGGTCATCTACGAGATATCCAAGCATAGAATTTATTCTTGTGACAGAAGATGGAGAACCAGAAAGCTTTCAGGAAGTATTATCTAGTGAAGACAAAGGGTTTTGGTTGAATGCTATGAAAGAAGAGATGGATTCTTTGAGGAAGAATGAGACTTATGAGTTGGTGAAGGGTCCGAAAGATAAGAAAGTCTTGAAAAATAGGTGGATTTTTAAGAATAAGAAAAATGCCGATCAGAGCGTAAAGCGGAAAGCTAGATGGTGGTTAAAGGATGCAATCAGAAAAGGGGATTGATTTTGATGAGATTTTCTTTCCTGTTGTGAAGATAACTTCTATAAGAACCATTTTGGGTTTAGCTGCTAGTCTTGATTTGGAGTTGGAGCAGCTTGATGTGAAGACTGCTTTCTTGATTGGTGATTTGCAAGAAGATATCTATATGGAACAACCAGAAGGATTTGAGGAAAAGGGGAAAGAAAAGTTTGTGAGCAAACTAAAGAAGAGTCTTTATGGGCTGAAGCAGTCACCAAGGTAGTGGTATAGGAAGTTCGATTCCTTTATGGCCTCTAATGGTTATAAGAGGACATTGGCTGATCCTTGTGTGTATTTCAGACAGTTCTCGAATGGTAAATTCTTCATCCTTCTGTTGTATGTAAATGATATGTTGATTATTGGACAGGATGCAGAAATGTTTTTTGATTTGAAGAAGAGTTTGTTAGAATCATTTGCAATGAAGGATTTAGGTCCGGCAAAGCAGATTTTGGGCATGGAGATAGTTCGTAATAGAAAGGCTGGCAAATTATGGCTGTCATAAGAGAAGCATATTTGAACGGATGGTTGAAAGGTTCAATATTAAAGATGCCAAGTCAGTTAGTCAACCATTAGCGGCTTATTTCAGGTTGAGCAAATGAACTTGTCCTAAAACACAGGAGGAGAAAGAAAGTATGTTATTTGTTCCTTATTCCTCTGCTGTTGGTTCTTTGATGTATGCTATGGTTTGCACTAGGCCAGATATTGCTCAAGCTGTTGGATTGGTAAGTCTATTTTTGTCCAATTCGGGTAAAGTTCATTAGGAAGCAGTGAAGTGGATATTCAAATACTTGTGTGGTACTTCAAAGCTGAGTTTGTGTTTTGGAAGTGGAAAACCGATTCTTGAAGGGTATACAGATGCTGACATGGCTGGTGATTTGGATGGGAGAAAGTCTACCTCAGGTTTTGTGTTTACATTTGCAAGGGGAGTTATTTCCTAGCAACCTAAACTTCAAAAGTGTGTAGCATTATCTACTATAGGGGCAGAATATGTAGCAGCTATGGAAGCTTGTAAAGAGTTGATTTAGCTAAAGAGATTCCTTCAGGAGCTGGGTTTGAAGCAAAGTGAGTATGTAGTATTCTGTGATAGTCAGAGTGCTATGGATCTGAGTAAGAATACCATGTATCATTCTTGTACAAAGCACATTGATGTTAGATATCATTGGTTGCGAGATGTTATTGAGGAGAAAGAATTGGTATTGAGGAAAGTCCACACAGATAAGAATGGAGCAGACATGTTGACAAAGATTGTTCCCAGAAGCAAGTTGGAGCTTTGTTGTAAGCTCTCTGAGATATCATTTCAATGATGTTATTGTTACCTTGTCTTCCCTGATTTGGGCTCGAGGGGGAGATCGTTGGGGTTCTAGCCCAAATTCATGCACTTTATGTTTCATGCATTTGTCATAATTAAGGATGCATGCACTTGTAGAAGACTAAGAGTCTTGTGTAGAAGACAAAGAGTCTTGGCATGGAATTCGAGGAGTCTTGGCTTATTCGCCAAGATTTGGAGGTCTATTTAAAGCCCGTTTTGTGGCTGATATTGAGGCATTCGAAAAAGAATTCAGAAACAGCTAATACATTGGGGAGAGAAAAGAAGTAAGAGAGTGAAATGAGATTAAAGGAGAGCTGCGCACAGCTTACTCATCGGACGATCGCCGGAGTTCTAGCTATTGGATTACAGTGAAATATGGTTAGTGTTCTTGACATTCTTGTCTAAAGACTGACCTTTGGGTTTCTTAACAGGAGTTTCCGAGATTATTCTGTTCGTGGGCAGATTGTCTGTTTTGCTCATTTCTGTGTTTTCTCACTTGTTCTCATTGAGTGATAGACGTTGGTGGAAGTAAACTCTTGTAAGACTTTGTTGAGTTCTTTTTCCTCAACTTATCAATAAAATCAGTAAGGGTGGACTCCATTAACGGTCCCGTAGTTTTACTCTTCACATCGGAGAAGTTTCCACGTAAAAACTTTGGTGTTGTGTGGTTTGTTTGTTTTCTTTGCATATTTGGTTGATTTAAGTCGTTTATTGATTGACTCTAATCGACTTTAGTTGATTCTTGTTGATTCTTGTCGTTGTTACTATTCTGCATTCTTGCAACTGCGACTTAAAGGACCCTGTGCTCAATAGTTTTATCCCTTTCATGAAAAGATCTGACTTTGCATTTTCTTATTCTTTTATTATTAATGTGTATATTTCTATGCTTTTTTCAGGTTGACTGAACAAAATGTGATGCTAAATTTCCAGAAACAAATGATTTTTTAGTTGTTTTGTTAACTTGATAAAATATAAGTGAAAGTAGAATGGGCCCATGGGTCAGGCTCGGTAATGACTTAATAAATTCGACTCGGGCCCGAATTTTAAAAGTGCAGGTTAGGTTGGGTTTGGGCTGATTCTTACAGTGGTAAGCCCGATGAGGATCGGCCTGAGCCTAGGCCAGCTCGCCCGATGAACAGGTCTAACAATTAGAGTCCAAGCCTTCTCACGACCCTACAAATTAATTTTCATGAAGAAATTTATTATTAGAAAAATAGTTATGTTTATACTTTTAAAGAATGCATAAAATTATAATATAACAACCGAATTAATTTTAACATCTAAAGATATCAATATTGAAAAAAAAAATCCATACGTAATTAGAGTGAGTAATGCATAATTTATTTTATAAAAAAAACACATTCCTCCATAAAATAATTTGGGCCAAATGCCATAAACATGGCAAGATAATTTCATAAATACGGTGCCCGCAAACTTTCTCTTGAGTTTCCCTTCCATATGCGATGAACATGTTTATTTTTAATTTTTTTTTTGCTTTATTTTTTATTTATCTTTCAAACCATATCCATTTTTTTACATGTAGAGTTTTTTGTTCGTCTCCTTTTTATCTTCGAAACGACATTTACTGTGATTTTTTTAAAACTGTCAGATATCTAGTAAATATCTAATAGAAGTCCAATAAAAATCAGTAAAACTAGAAGAACTTGGAATCCAAACATTAGATATATTTTTAATAGATCAGAATTTTAAAATAAATGTTTACAAATGTCCAATATCAACTTCAAAATGGATTTTCTAGTAGATTTTTGGTAGATGTCTAGTAGATGTCCAATAGATGTCTAGTAGATCAGAACTTCGAATAGATTTCTAACATATATTTATAACATATATCTAGTAGATTTTGTTCAATATCTCGTAACTAAAAATGATAAATGGATACAAATCTACCAGACGTCTATTACATATTTAATAAATGTTATATTTTATAAAATAATTATTGTTAAAAAGATATGGATCTACTTGTTGTTTATAAATTCATGTACACATATATTATTTATCTATTAAATATATGTTAGATGTTATTATATTCGATTAAAAACTATTAAAATTAAGATATATTAGATATCTATCAGTGATCTATTGGATATCTACTAAATAAAAAATGTCACAGTAGATATGATTTTAAAGATAAAAATAAGACGAACAAAAAACTCAAAAGCACCATGTCGAAAAAGTAAACGGTTTAAAAGATAGTAAATGAAAAAATAAGAAAAAAAGTCAAAAGAATAAATAATATGGCAATTGTATAAGTATAATTTATAAAGGGAAAAGTTACTTATGTAAATATTTTAGTGATGTATAACCGATATTAAAATAAACCGAGTTTCATTAGTAGTCGTTAATTGCATTGGAAAATACTGAGTGCAACATCATTAGTTACTCTTTTGATAAGAAGTGAGAGCACTAATTATAACATGCGCAAACTTAAAAAAAACTATTATGTGATTTTAGTGATTTGTAAAATAGAATTTGAGGAATTTTTTTATAAAATGGGGTTTGTAGTTTTAAAAAAATGGTAAAAAGAGGATAAAAAAATTTTTTTTGTACAGAAAATATTTTATTTAATTTAACATTCTAATAATTTAACCTTATTATTTAAAAATTATACGTCACGGTTTATGTTAGTTTTTTTTCCATTATTTATGTTTTTGTAAAGTTTATCATCATATTTTAATAAATAAAATATTTACACTATTTAAAATATTTCAAAAATTATTATTGGTGTGTATTGCATTTTTATTAACCAATACTCAAAATTTCGGATAAAAACGAACAAGATTACTTGATCGTTGTCGTGATATAATTTAACATTGAGAATCTTCTTTCTGCCAATTTTTTGAAACCATAAACCTCATTTTATAAAAATAAAATCTCAGACCCATTTTATAAATGAGTGAAAATACGGTATTTTTTTTTAAGTATGCCCTTGTAACATTGCACAATGTACATTTGTAAATTGTAATAATCAATCACCGATGCACCGGTAGTCCCAACATCTTTAATTAGTTTTATAATAAATATAGATATACTATTAACTGTCTTTAATATCATTTAATTCTTCATTGAATAGCTTTTCAATGATCAAACATGTCATCATAACATCAAAAGTAAACCTAGTACGGATGCTTAGCGTCGTTGTAAGTTTTTGCGTATTCCCCGTACTCTTTAAGAACCCATGTGGTGAACCTTAAGGACAGCACCCTTCATAAACATCATTATGTCGTATTTCTGCATAATAACAAAGAACTAAATTTCTGCCAAAGATAGCCTAATCTGTAGAGCCAAAATGCAAGTAAAAGCCTGGATACACATAGTGCAAGATAGCCTATTCACATAGTTTTTGGGGGGGAAATGTGCTTTTACAATTTACAGAACATATTTAGCCTAGTGCATTTTTTTTATTTAAATCTTGAATTAAGTATTTTATTGAAAAAATTGTCTAAAAAAAGCAGAAACACGTACCTAATATATTTTCATACACCATCCATGCCAAACAATGTTAATTTCATTTGTCACTAATAATTTGAAGGCAGCAGCAGACTGCATCTTGAAAAAATCACAGGCATCGAAAAACACTCTACTAATAAATAATATAAATACAATCACTAAGGCTATCTAATACACTCAAACTTAAAGTATAAAATAATTTAGGGAAAAAACTAAATGCTAAAATTAACTCTTACATCTAAATAGTCTATTATTTTGCAAAGTTAACATATATAATGCCTTGTGGTCATAATTTTTGTGCCATGTGAAATTGAAAAGTTAGCTTCATAAAAATCAAACAATCCACAACGTTTACTGTGAAAACTTTGAACATTTAAGGGATGTGAACTTGATGTGTAGAGCCAATTATTAAATCTCTCCTCAAAACTTGAGGGGTTACCAAACCAGCTCCTAACTGCTCCCTCCATATTTTTTTACTTATCTTTCTACAAGTTTCACGCTTTTTAATAAACTCATTTATTAAGGATATAAAATTCTTAGTATATCCTTGTATCTCAAATTAATGTCTTAATTTTTCAACCCAAGTGCAATTAATACTAAAGATATAGTTGGAAGAATAATGAAAAAAGTACCTAGAAAATTACAAATGACAAGTATTTTGATAATTTAATTTTAGGCTAGAATGTCTATTTTAATAAAATGGAGGGAGTATTATTTATACCTATCAATCAATTTATTGCACCCTCCAACTTCTCTCGGAGTAATTGCTTTAGTTAACATGTTTAAAGAGTGTAATGGAATTATTTGACTCAAAAGATTAAACTATAGCTATGTAAGTTCTAATTGCAACTCTTATATTATTTCTGACAGCCTCATGCATGAGAATGCCCATCGGACTTCAAGCAGATACAACACATGTCTACTCTACTACGTGTTGAAATTTAATCCAACAAATGGAGTTGTCATATATAAGAAAAGAGTTCTCTTTAGTTGGAAACGTCTTGAGATGAAAAAGTCTATTTTGTAGTTGTTCTTATATTCATTGATATAGTTATCATTTGTTCTGAAATTTTGTAGTTGTTCTTATATTTGTAGAAGATTAATTTGTAAGAAAATTATATTTCTTAAGTTCCAAAATCAATAATTTTTTATTAAGTGGGCAACATAAAACTTACAAATTATATTAGCTATTTAAGGTTGACATTATTTCATTGCATTATTAACAAAATTAAGTGGTTTTCAATGAAATAATAACCTACATATAACCTAAGGGAACCCATTAAAATGAGGATTTATGGGATTCTCATTTTATGAATATATAAAGACGTACATGCATATGATTAAGGTCCCCAATACACTAAGTCACCTAGGTTTTCTACTCTACCCATCAAAATAGAAACATGTTGTGGTCTCTTTTGAGACATAAAGAGACTTAGTTGAGGAAGACCTTAAAACTTCTCGGTTCGTGTTCATTCATCCAATTATAATCAAAGTAATTCCGCAACAGTAACAATCGATGATAAGAGGTTAAGGTATTATTGATTTCAGCCTTTGATAATTCGACAATGATGTGATCTTGGGGATTATTGTATATATTTAAAATATTGTAATTATAATTGTATTTTTATTTTCCCATAAAGTTAATTCTAATTTTTCTAATAAGTGGTATCAGAGCCAACATCATTTATTAGATTATTGGGATTGGAGAACAAGATTCATGTTGAATCATAAATGATTTTGGTTTTTCCTTCAAGTTAATGTTCATAGATTTTGTGGTATGATTTTAATCTATGAATATTTGAAAAAAACTTTGTTTAAAGTTATATTTTTATAAATTTAGGACTATAAGGTATGATTTAAAGATTCTATATTATAATCTATAAATATATGTCTTGGATATTTGAAAAATCTTGAATTTTGGGTTTTACTTCATTCAGTAACGGTCTCTTTAGGATTTTGAAGAAATAATAAAAAAAGTAATTTTTCGGTTTTGATTACTTTGTTTTTCGTACAAAAATTCAAGAAAAGTTTTGGATAAATGTGATTAACAATAACCAATTTGAGGCATTGGTTTGAGCGGTATCCATTTTGTTGCTCGATGGAAGAATAATAATAATAATAATAATAATAATAATAATAATAATAATAATAATAATAATAATAATAATAATAAGATTATTATTATTATTATTATTATTTTGTTGGTTTTCGAATATTATCATTATTATAAAGAAATAAAAAAATTGGTTGCTATAAAAAAAATTGCAGGGTTGGACAACATTAGCTATCACCATGTTTTTGTACCATAAATTTTATAAATTTTGCAATTCGACAATGAAGCATTTTATTTTACAAAATTGTTTCATTATTTAGTAAAGTTTTATTGTAATAATTGGAGATTTTTTTAAGTTCATGAATCTCATAAGTTCTGTTGAGAAGTATCATGTAAGGGAGGTTTCTAAATCTTATAAGGAATAATTATGACACTAAAGACAAATATTGTGATATTTGGTTTTAATCACAATAAATTAACTGTCATAATTAATTTAATTTATCTAATACTATAAGATAGATTAATTCAAGAAATATGTTTCCAAGGTAACATTTATTGTGTAAATTAATTTATTTTATATTATTAGATTTGTTATTCATGTGGATAGTAAATATATATGTAGTATAAATATTGGACATTTGTTAAATTTATTCATATAGATAATAAATCGATCCAAAAGAAGGTTTATTATCTGACAGAAATTGTTGTCAATATTTAATTACTGTGTTGAGATACCGATTGCAAATTAAGAAAATGTTTATACATAAAGTGATGAGTATAATAACTTGCTTATTATTTATATTCATAAGGATAAATATGTTTTTTATTTATGCAAGTGATAATCTGCCTAGAGGAAGGTTATTATTTGGCCAAAGACAAATATACTCATGTACAAATAGTAAAGCAATACAATGATAAATACCTGATAATTATAAAATATTTTTTCATGTGAACAAAAGTCGGTCCAAAGAAAGGCTATTGTTGGACAGAATTGATTATCAGTATTTGGTTCATTTTTTACAAAGTACCACTGAGAATTAATTTCTTTGTCCAAAGACTAAGAATTAATGTTGTACTAGAAATTTGTAATGAGTTTTAAAATTATCTATGAGACAAGAATTAAAGCCCTACAATGTGTATATTAAGTTTGGAGGAAGAGAAAATGGTAAAAATATTATTTTTGAGGTAAAATTGAGTAAATAAAAGACAATATTGGACAACTTTCTCATTAAAATCAAACTCATCAAATTGAAATCTTGCCTCGTCACATGAAGAAAGAAACTTTTATCGATCAAAACAATATTGAAATAAAATTCTGGTTTAAAGGAGAAAATACAGATTGAAAAGATATCCATAGAGCATATAGACACAAACTCCATGATTGCGGATTCGCTTACTAAAGTAGTATACATAAGGATTTCAGGAGCGTGTAGCTTATTTGAGTATTGTACTATTTTAGTATATTCAGCTTCAGTGAGAGTTTAATTATGAGATTTTTTATGCTCTATTCGGTATGGATATATTTATGTTGTTATTCAGTTTCTACAGAAATAATTTTTTCAGTTTTGTTTGCACTCTGTTTAACATATATTTTATGTTTGACCTCATAAGTCTAAAGAAGGACTTGTCGAAAGAGACATGTATAAGTTTTGTAGCATGTCATTTTCATCTATATTTGATCTATGTCATTTTATGTATTTATAAGATGATCATGGTGGTTTATTCATTTTACTTTAATAATGATCAAAGCCGCAATGGTTCCACTATTTATATATTTGATGGACAAGATTGATTTAGGAAAAATAGCATACGGAAGCATGCTTAAGGAAATTCATAATATATTTGTTTCAAGATTAATATGTTGCTCAAGTGGGAGATTGTAAGAAAATTATATTTCTTAAGTTACAAAATCAATAATTTTCAACATATAACTTACAAATTATATAAGTTATTTAAGGTTGACATTATTTCATTGTATTATTAACCAAATTAAGTGGTTTTCAATGAAATAATAACCTACATATAACCTAAGGGAACCCATTAAAATTAGGATTTATAGGATTTTCATTTTATGAGTATATAAAGAGATACATGCATGTGGTTAAGGTCTCCAATACACTATATCGCCTAGGTTTTCTGCTCTACCCATCAAGAGATAAACATGTTGTGGTCTCTTTTGAGACATTAAAAGACTTAGTTGAGGAAGACCTTAAAACCTCTCGGTGTTCGTTCATCTAATTATCGTCAAAGTAATTCCGCAACAGTAACTATCGATGATAAGAGGTTAAGATATTATTGATTGCAGTCTTTAATAATCTGACAATGATGTGATCCTGTGGATTATTGCATATATTTAAAATATTGTAATTATAATTTTAATTGTATTATTAGTTTACCATAAGTTAATTCTAATTTTTTTAACATTATTCTGAAATATCGGTATACAAGCACGATATTTTCATTTTCCTAAGTAGAATTATATTATTTTCCAAATCTAATTGTAATGGCAGTCAATTGTTTACTTACTCATTAGGATTGTATTTCCATTATTATTTAAACATTTATTTATATTTTAAAAGGAAATATATTATTTATTTAATATAAAATTAAATATATTTTTATTTTTAATTTATAAGGACATTTTTTACATTTGAGGTGATTAATTCAAATATGGGTGGTATATAATTTTAATTATTTTATTCATAAGGACGTTTTCATCATCATGGGAGGCGATCAGTGTAAAAATGGGGTGGCGAATAGTAATTTAGTTAATTTTTTATTGAAAGAAGTTTTTGTAGAAGCCAGAATTTAATCCCTAATCATCCCCGCCCATACTTTATTAATGTACCAATTATACTAAGTTCAATTGTCATCTTCAATTCGTTTTATAATAAATAAATAAATATATATATATATATATATATACTATTAATTGTCTTTAAAATCGATTAGAGAAAAGCAAGTTGATCTAATTTTCATTGAATAGCTTTTCTGTAAATTAAACATGTTATCATAACTTCAGAAGTAAACCTAGTTCGGATACTTAACGTCGTTTGAAGCATTCTTGCATGTTTTCAGTACTCTTTAAGAATCCATGTGATGGACCTTAAAGAGAGCACCCTTCATAAACATCATTATGTAGAATTTTTGCATGAAACAAAAGAACGAAATTACTGCCCAAGATAGCCTAATCTATAGAGCCAAAATGCAAGTAAAAGCCTAAATACACATAACAAAAGGTATCCCAACAATTTTTAGATGTATTTCCATATACAACTCCAGATGTCTAGGAGCCCCTAAAACAAGGCCTAAGCACATAGCCCAAATATGGGTCTAAACCCTAAAGTCCATATACTAGATCCCTATATATACTCCACCTGATACCTAAGAAAAGCTCTGATCATCTTCTTCGCCACTTCTCGTAACGGTATATCCTCACCTATCTCAAATACTGACAAAGGCATCGGGTCGTTAACGATGCCTCCTCTCTTGTATACAGATCACAGGTTTAAGAGCTTTAGGAGACAGATTCCGTACCATCTAGTTTCCGTAATGTTTTCACCATGTGCATTATTAGTTTAAACACTACAGTCTGCACCTGTTCACATAGTTAAAGGGGGAAAATGTGCTTTTACAATTTACAGAACATATCTAGCCAAGTGAATTTTTTTCGACCATGAACCATGATTTAATTCTTGAATTAAGTAATTCATTAGAAGAAATGTCCAAAAAAAAGGAAGAAACACGCACCTACTATACTTTCATACACCATTCATGCTAAACAATGTTTGTTTCATTTGTCATTATTAATTTAAAGGCAACAGACTGCATCTTAGAAAAATCACAGGCGTTGAAAAACACTCTACTAATAAATAATAGAAATACAATAATTAAGGCTCTCTAGCACGCACAAATTTTGAGTTATAGAATAATTTAGGAGAAAATTAGAATGCTCAAATTAACTCTCCACATCCAAATAGAGTATTATTTTGCAAATCACTCAAAGCATTCACTTAATTTCTCTCTTATCTTTTTTGGAGGAAAAAAAAATTACAAAGCAAAACTTAATTTGGTATGATGCATTTTGGATTGTTACGAGAATGATTTTTATAGGAGAAACTCTACTAATTAGTCAATGCGTAATTAAGCCAACCAAGGAAAAATATGAGTTAACATATTTAATGCCTTGGGGTCATTATTTTTGTGCCATGTGAAATTGAAAAGGTTACTTGATAAAAATCAAACAATCCACATGTTTACTTTGAAAACTTTGAACATTAAAGGGATATGAACTTGATGTGTAGAGCCAATAAATCTCTCGATTACCAAACCAGCTCCTAACTAGTGTTCAAACCTATCAGATTATTGCACATCTCAAACTTCTCTCGATTAATTACTACAGTTAACATGTCTAAAGGGTGTCATGGTACTGTTTGATCCAAAAGATTGTAGTTCTTATATTATTAATACTCTCTTGCATGTGAATAGCCCTTGGGCTTTAAATGAATACAACACATATCTACTATATTTTACATTTCAAAAAAAAAACCCCCTCGTGCGTAGGGCTGTAAACAAATCGAGCCGAGCTCAAAACACTGATTGTTCAAGCTCTGTTCATTAAATTTTAACAAACATGAACCGAGCTCGAGCTTGGTCAAACCGAGCCCGAGCCGAGCTCAAGCTTGGTCAAACCGAGCCCGAGTCGAGCTTCGAGCCTATCTCGAGCTTTGTTTAAATCGAGAGCCCAAATTATAAAAAAGATAGAATCTGTAAGATGAAGGATCAGAGATGAAGGATCTAAACACCACAAATAATTTTCACGGTAATAAGAAGAGGAAGAGGAGGAGTCTTGTGTTGGCGGCTGCGTTTTTTCAGAGGGAAATGAGATTAGAGTTTTACTGAGCATATGGAGATTGATGAATATAGTAGGGATTGGATTGGCGAATTGCCTTTATTAGGCTTTATATCCATCTTTTCTCTTTTTTGTACTTATTTTTATCTATATTTTATATATCACTTTATAAATATCTTTCCTTTACTCTTTATCTTATATTTTATATTTTTCTTTATATATTTTTATATCCATTTTACACATTGACTATTTTATATTTATTCTTAATCTATCTATTTCATAAATATATTGTATAAAGTTTTCAAATATGTTAACGAGCTTGTTGGTGAACTAGTTCGTGAGCCTCTTATCAAGCATGTTCACGAGCTTTCAAGCCGAGTATCCCCTTGTTAAAGCTTAGTTCGTTTACGATAACGAACTAAGCTTTAATTTTGTTCAAGAACAAGCTCATTTATTAATGAACCGAGCTCGAACAAGCTTTGACTAAGCAGAACACCGAGTAGTTCACGAATAGTTCAGCTCATTTATAGCCCTACTCGTATGGGCATACTATATATTTTTAAAGCGGTAGACAACGTGAAGCGAATAAGAGAAGGGTATGTAACAATAAGGAATTGCAAGAGGAAGAAGAGCTGACACCTGAGAAATTGACAATAGCTTCGGTTCAATACAATTCATAACCAAATTGAGTTGAATTACTTCTAAGTAATTATTGTCAGAATTTTAGTGCAATGGGATTGACTAGTTTGACCAATGTGATCGTGACATTTCATCGAACAAGTCGGGAGAGTGCGGAGTGCACACTTGTTCGGGTTTTGTTACGATTAAAGGGGTCCGGGGGCAGCACCCCCGGGTGTAAGGTCCAAGGGGCGGCAGCCCCTAGCAGGGTCCAAGGGCAACGCCCCTGATGAGGTCTAGGGTTGTCAACGGGGTGGGGATTCCTCGAATTCGATGGGGATCCGCCTCGATGGGGATGGGGAATCATCGATAAGATCCCTGTGGGCATAGATATGGGGAATTTTTAATCGCCAAAACCTTAATGGATATGGATATGGGGAATGTGTATTCAAATCCAAAAATCCCCGAACCCGACCCCGATAATTATCCATTGGACTTGTACAGTTTTGCAAACTTACTAGACATCTCCTTAACAATTTCACCATTCGACATCTTCAAAAAAATAGATTTCAATCTTTGTTGGATTACGAGGATTACTTGGATGTTTCTAAAGTCGTAAATACGCTGTCAGATTGAAATTTATTAGGTCGGTTCACCAAACTTTCAATCGGATAAAATCAGAAATTGTATAAGAACAAGAATTTTATTTGCTGTGAAAATATCAACCGAATTGTTCTGTGTCAGCCAAATTCATTTTTGGTGAAATAAATAACCAAAATGCCAATAGACATATTGTTTCAGGTAGCAGCCATGTCTAAAAGAAATGTTTTTTCGGGTTTCAATTGTGTCCAACAGACACACTATTTCAATCCAAAATTCATTAGTCTAATGAATTTTTCAAAAGATGCGTTCTGCCCAGCTCGACCCCAGCCCAGGGCACTGCCCCGAGACCCCGCCAGGGGCTGCCGCCCCTCGGACCCTATCGAGGGGTGCTGCCCCTAGACCCCGCTAGGGTTGTCAACGGGTCTTATTAGATCGGGTAATGCATTCCCCATATCCATATCCAATAAGGTTTTGGGTAGAAAAATATCCCCATATCCATATCCATTAAGGTTTCGGGTAAAAAAATTTCCCTATTCCCCATCGGATATTTCCCCATTACCCATCGGGTATTCCCCGTTGCCCGTTAAGAATAAATATTATACAATATTTTACGGAGTTTCAAATAATAAAAATAGTTTTTCAGTACTGGACTAAACTAAATAATTGATAAACATAATTTATAAAGATAATAATTGCAAAACTTATTTACAACCAAGGTTTTTCACTACTAAATAAAAGAAGAAAAATAAATATGAAATACATGTTCATAAAAAGAGAATATGACTAATGAAATACCAATTTTCACATCATATAATTTACTAATGAATGCGAATTTGCTATTGGTAAAGTTGTTTGCACTTCATATTTTATGTCTAGAGGGCCACCAACAACATGATATATTGAATATTAATAATAAATATTAGAATTAATTTCATATTTCAGGTATTATTCGGGAATATTTGAGGGTCAGGATTTTTCAAGATGGTAGAAGAAGATGCATTTTCTGTTGACTACACTGAAAGTGGTCTATGTTCTGAGTACTCCCATGCTAGAAATTGTAGAGAATGAAACTGTGGAGCAGATAAGGAAGTGCTGAAAATAGGAGAATGATGATTACATCTGTCATGGGCACATTCTAAATGGTATGTCTGATTCCCTCTTCGATAAATATCAAAACATTGAATCTATAAAAGAACTATAGGATTATCTGGAATTAAAGAATATAGCAGAGGATGCTTCTAGCAAGAAGTTTCTAGTCAGTAATTTCATCAATTATAGAATGGTTGATACTAGATCGGTCATGGAACAATATAATGAATTGTTAAGGATTCTGGGACAATTTATTCAAAATGACATGAAGATGGATGAATCCATTTCTATCTCTAGTATTATTGACAAACTGCCACCATCTTAGAGAGATTTCAAGCATACTTTGAAACATAATAAAAAAAAAGTTAACTCTGGTTCAACTTGGCAGTCAGCTTAAGATTGAAGAATCCTTAAGGGCTCAAGAGATTGAGAATAATCCTAAGAGCAAGAACCAAGTTGGTACTGTTTCTGTAAACATGGTTGAAGAAGGTGGATTTTTTAAGAATCCAAACAGTGATAAAGGCAGTAAACATAAGTTTAAAGGAAACAACAATAAGTTCTCCAACAAGAAGCCTAAAGTGGCATGTTCGAAGTGTGGCAAACCTGGTCATTTCAAGAAGGATTGTTGAGTTGGTAAAGGGAAGCACAATTCTGGTTCGAGTGGGTCAAAGGATCCTGAAAAGCAATAAGGTCAGATTTTAATCCAAAATTATAATTCTAATCAGAATTATGTGTCTTTAATATCTGAAGCATTTTATGTGCACGATGATGATTTTTCTTGGTGGATTGATTCGGGAGCAATAAGTCATGTTTATAAGGATCTTTATTGGTTGAAAGATTTTCAACCAATTGAGGATGGATCTATATTAAAGATAGGAAATGTTGCGACTGAACCAATCAAAGGACTTGGAAAAGTGGATCTTGTCTTTACTTCTGGAAAATGTATTTGTTTAAGTAACGCATTGTATGTTCCTGGGATTCAAAAGAATCTGTTGTCTGATGTTGTATTAAATAATTATGGGTACAAACAAGTGTACGAAAGTGGTAAGAGTATCTTAACAAAATATAGTACTTTTGCAGGATTTGGATATTTATGTAGTGGAATATTTATGTCAAATGTTAAAGTTTCTTTTAGTGATCAATCTTCTTTTATGCTTTCTTCTAGTGATAGTAAACTTCTAAATAAATCAGAATTATGGCATGCTAGACTAGGACATGTACATTATAAAAAGATTAAAAGATATGTCTAAAATGAGCCTTATACCTACCATTAATATAAACTGTGAGAAATGTAAAACTTGCATGTTGACAAAGATAACCAGAAAACGTTTTAAGAATGTTAACCGAGTTACTAATGTATTAGATTTAATACATAGTGGCTTGTGCGATTTTCACTTTACACCTTCGATAGGAAATTAAAAGTACGTTATTACTTTTATTGATGATGCATCCAGATATTGTTATGTTTATATGTTGCATATGAAGGATGAAGCTCTTGATAAATTTAAAATCCATAAACAAGAGGTAGAGTGCCATCTAAGTAATTTCATTAAAAGTTTACATACTAATAAGGGAGGTGAGTATTATGATCTAGTATGTTTTCAATCTACTGGGATAATACATCAAACCACAGCTCCCTATACACTACAACAAAATGGTGTGGTTGAAAGGAAGAATAGAATCTTGAAAGAAATGGTTAATTCTTTGTTGTCCTATTCAGGTTTGAGTGAAGGATTCAGGGGGGAGGCTATGCTAAAAGCCTGCTATTTATTAAATAGAATTCCTAATAAAAGGAATAAAATTACCCCCTATGAATGTTGGTTTAAAAAGCCACCAAAGTTGAGTTTTCTGAGAGTCTGGGGTTGTAGAGCAGTGGTAAGGATCACTGAACAGAAAAGACAAAACTTGGATGAAAGAGGTATAGATTGTATTTTCATTGGGTATGCAGAGCATTCCTATGCATATAGGTTCTATGTAATAGAATCTAATGACTATGTATCTGTGAACTCGATTATAGAGTTAAGAGATGTTGTTTTTTATGAAGATAGATTTACATCTATACCTAGACCAAGAGACATGATTTAGAATTCAGGTAGTGAGAACTTAGTTCATTCTGAAGGTTTATCTAGTGAAAATGTTTCCTTTCCTAGACCATCTAGGAAAAGTACTAGAGCTAGAAAAGCTAAATCTTTTGGAGATGACTTTCATCTTTATTTAGTTGAAGGATCAAGGGATGAGGTTGAGTATCAGTATCAATATTATTTTGTTGTTGAAGAGGATCCTTGAACATTTAATGAAGCTATAGTATCAAGAGATGTTGCATTCTAGAAAGAAGCAATCCAGGATGAGATGGACTTTATCATGCACAATAATACATGGGAATTGGCTGATTTACCACCCGGTTGTAGACCACTAGGAAATAGGTGGATCTTTAAAAGGAAAATGAAAGTCAGTAGTACCATAGATAAGTATAAAGCCAGATTGGTTATCCAAGGCTTTAGGCAAAAAGAAGGAATTGACTTCTTTGATACTTATGCTCTTGTTGAGAGGACTTCTACTATTAGGTTGTTGATAGCCCTAGCAGCTATACACAACCTTGTAATTCATCAAATGGATGTAAAAATTGCATTTCTAAATGGTGAATTAGATGAGGAATTTTATATGAAACAACCGAAAGGGTTTGTTGTGTCCGGTTGTGAAAACAAGGTATACAAGTTAAAGAAATCCTTATATGGGTTGAAACAAGCACCGAAAGCTTGGCATAAAAAATTTGATGATGTGGTTTTGTCTAACGATTTTCATATCAACCAAGCAGACAAATGTGTATATAGCAAGTTTGATACTTCTAGTAAAGGAGTTATGATTTGTTTATACGTGGATGACATGTTGATTTTTGGCACTGACCAAAATCAAGTTAATGAAACAAAGAAATTCTTGTCATTTAGTTTTGAAATAAGGGATTTAGGGGAAGGTGAGGTGATTCTTGGTATAAGAATTAAGAGGAAGAACAATGTTATTTCAATTTCTTAATCTCATTATATTGAGAGGATTTTGAATAAATTCAACTTCAAATATTATTCTCCAGTTAGCACTCCTATAGATCCTTGTCCTAAGCTTCTACCTAATAAAGGTGTTGCAGTATCTCAACTTGAATACTCAAGAGCCATTAGCAGTCTTATACATGCCATGATTAGCACTAGGCCTGATATAGCCTTTGCTGTCGAAAAACTTAGTAGATATACTAGTTATTCTATTTCATATAATTGGCAAGCTTTAAGCCGAGTATTTAAATACTTAAAAGGAACCAAGGATTATGGTTTGACTTATACGAGATTTCCTTCAGTTTTTTAGGGTTATTCGGATGTGACTTATATTTCTAATGAAGAAGATAGTTCTTCCACTAGTGGGTGGGTATTCCTACTTGGGGGAGGTGCTATCTCTTGGGCGTCAAAGAAACAGACTTGCATCTATGGTTCAACAATGGAATCTAAGTTTGTAGTATTAGTAGTAGCTGGTAAAGCAGCCGAATGACTTAGAGATTTTTTTATGATATTCCATTGTGGCTAAACCAATATCACCTATATCTATTAGGTATGATGGTGAAGCTGCCTTGGCCAATGCTTATAGATAAGTGTACAAGGGCAGATCTAGACATTTAAGTGTTAGACATAGCATGATTTAGGAACGCATCATGCAAGGTGTCATATCACTAGAGTTTGTAAAAATTATGCATAATTTAGCCGACATTTAACTAAAGGGTTAAGAAGAGATCTTTTGCATAAATTGGATATGGGGATGGGATTAAGGTCCATCTGAAATCTCTCATGTTGAGATACATAATTCCCATCTAATATGACATTTGATGTAGAATTCAATGACAAAAGCTTAACATTTGGAGACTGGAACACATTAGTAACATCATCCCAAATTATGTATTTAGACCTGCAAGATAAGGAAGTTGAAGTTTATCTTCTTAATAGTTCTTTTGAAAAATTGCATATAAAGGTGCAAGAGTAAAAGAGCTACCTATGTGAGCATGAAGTTTAGCCGCTTCAAGAAGCTTGGACTTGGCTTTGACATGCTTGTGAAGGATAGGGACACAAGGCTAGTAAAAGATACTATCAAGCTAGAACTTTAGAATTTTGACTTATGTGTATATTAACTTCTTGTATTCATAATGAATAACTAAGGTTCAATCCAAAGTGACACCTTGGTATTCCAATATTTGGAAAGTATAATGTACTAAGATGAAATTCAATCGTCACAATATTTCATTTATGCATGAGTTGGTTATTTGTTGTGATTTTGTTTAGTTTATCAAGGATTACAGTAAAATGGGGGAAGATTTTCAGAATTTTAGTGTAATTGGATCAACTAGTTTGACCCTTGCAATCGTGACATTTCATCGAACAAGTCAGGAGAGTGAGGAGTGCACACTTGTTCAGGTTTTGTTACGATTTGGGGGGTTCGGAGGCAGCTCCCCCGGGTGCGGGGTCCAAGGGGAGGCAGCCCCTATCGGGGTCTGGTTGTCTAGATTAAGGGTTTTAGCAAGTAAAATAGGCGCAATTAAAGTTCAAAAATTTAAATCTAGTGTCCAAGATCTCCTAAGCATGGCAGGATTGATAATAGTGCTAGTCTTAAATTATTCTGGTCATAAACACTTATTAAAATGACCTAATAATAATTTAACCACTTACCAGTTAAAGCGTGAATCCCATAGTCGGTAGAAAGACCCCTCAGCTACGTGCACTGACTCCAAAGTAGAAGCCCTCTATTAATAGCCCACACGAGCACCTACCGATAAATAAGTGAAAAATAGCTAGATATTCCCTACTAATTTATTCTAGAAGAAATTCCCTTAGTTTTCTATTCAAAGTAAATACGTCTTTCAACGGATTACTTTTAGGAATCAGAACAACTAAGAGAATATGAGAACAAGAGAATGAGTATGAAATTAAGGACGAACAATAATGAAGGAGGAGGCCTCTATTTATAGTGGTTAGGAATTATTCAAAGGACGGGTAAAGTCTCTAACCCCAACCAATCAGAAATAAAATAAAAAGGGCAAATAGGTATTTTAATTAACCTAATAGATTTTGAGAACAACTCAAACACTAGGAGCTTGCTTAGGGAGCAAGCTCCCAATTGGACCGGGAGACTACTAGCCATTTGGCCAGCAGTCCCTTATGGACTTGCGTAGGAACGCAAGTCCACAAGGCTGCGCTCATGCGCAGCTTTGCGCATTGGCCTACGCAGGCCCGCATGGTAGGCAGCCCCTTGTGGGCTGGGCTCCACACTACGCAGGCCTATAGGAGTTGTAAGCCTGCGCAGCCTGTTTGGGCTTGCGCATATGCAATGCGGGCTAAAATTTGTAGCCCGCTTGCATGAGTCCTATGGGCCACGTGCAGCACCGTTCTAAACGGTGCTGCCTTGTGGCCCATGATCAGTTCTTTTATGTACTGTCCTATAGTACATTTACAGACCCACTTGCATAGATTTATTCAACATCCAATATAAATAAATTCTACTGTGTTCCGGTCCAGTTTCCCTTTATTTTATCCTCTTTATTATTTAACAGGTTCATTGGTCCAACCAATGAATATTGGTCTAACTAATATTATGGTCTAACCATATATTATGGTCTAACCATATATTATGGTCTAACCATATATTATGGTCTAACCATATATTATGGTCTAACTATATTTTCTTGCTCTTCTAGATTAGACCTAGTCTAATGATTCTTTGCATAGCTTGGTCGTAACTCAAAGTGTGTTGCCTTATAAGATCCTGTAATATTGAGCTATCAAAAGTTTAAGCTAGCTCAATTTCCTTTTAGGAATTGACTTGCTTGGAGCTCCAGACCATTGTGGACTCCGATTACTTTGATCGGTCATAGTGGCTCTCTAGCAAAGGGCATATGACCCCTCAATATTTAGAAAGTCACGTGCAATATGACTTAATCCCGGTTCTACAATAGTATCAATACAATTCACTCCTTCTATCAATTGATAAGTACCATCTGGTTTCTAGGAATCGGTTTAAGTGTTAGTCCACTAGTAGCTATAATAGCTACCCCGGTATTTAGTCTTGCTGCCAAAGTACACTACTCAACCATTTTAATGTGTTGATCAGGATCTCATCCTATCAACTCATACTCTAATCAGAGGTTTACGAGTGTGTCACTTCTAACAAGTGGCTAAGGTACATCTCCCTGGTATTGCTATGATAGAGTGATGGATTCCATCTTGACTACTCAGCTTACCAACGTACAAATATCAACTATACCCCGTAATCATCCTCATCATCCAGTCTATAGAATGCTTAGGTATGACCCAAAGTATAGCAACATTTGATTAAGGTAACTAGTATACCAGGACTAAGGATATTCGTATTGCTATTATAATGAGACGATTAAAACACCAATACATAATATAGATTACCAAGTGTTGTCTCATAGCGGTCTCTAATGTATCTCCCTGAATACATTCATGTATTAACCTAAGGTACCACCCTCTAGCACTGGAGATATGCTACTCTGAATCAAATTCTAGAGGTATGATGATACATGCTAGTCTATCCATATCATCAATGTCCAGTCTTGATGATACTATGACTAGGGATATTTAGACAAATCATAATTGCACACGAACCAGTTCTCACTAACATAGTCCCACTATGCCCTTGCAATATGTGCTATGATTATGTCATGGACTTTTGCAAACACATCAATGAATATATTCTAAACCAGTCATAATATATTTTTACAGCCATTGATATAACAATATAATGCCTTTATTAATATAACTTTGTTTTTACAAATAAAACTAACTAAGATATATCGCCCTAATTGCCTCTAGGGCATACATCATATCTAACAATCTCCCACTTGCACTAGAGCCAATTAGCTACATGTCGTAAGCCATAACTATTAACATGCTGGTCATGCTCAATCTGTGTCAAAGGCTTGGTCAGACCATCCGCCAAGTTCTTATCTGTGGGTACATATTCCATCAGTATATCCTTATCCCTTATCATATCTTGAACTCTATGATGTTTTCTGTGTACATGTCCATTTCTCTGATGAGACCGTGGTTCTTTTGCCTGAGCAATAGTCTCAGTGTTATCATAATATAATATTACTAGATCCTCACTGTTAGACACCACACTAAGATCACCAATAAATCTCTTTATCGAGACAGCTTGTTTTACTACTTCTGAAGCTACAATATACTCAAATTCAGCGGTTGAATCGACAATTGTATCCTTTTTGGAACGTTTCCAAACAATCAGCCCTCCATTTAACATAAACAGGTAACCTAACTGTGACTTGCAGTCATCTTTGTCAGATTGAAAAATCGCATCAGTGAATCCCTTTATTGTGAGATCACTTCCTCCATATACTAAGAACATTTCCTTAGTCCGTCTCAAGTACTTAAGGATATTCTTAACAGTCTTCCAGTGCTTTTCACATAGATCAAATTAAAATCTACTCATGATGCTCAAAGCAGGTGAGACATCAGGCCGTGTACATACCATAGTATACATGATAAATCCTATTACGGATGTATAGGGTATTCTATTCATGTAAATCTCTCCTCTTGTGTCCGTGGACACTCAGATTTAGAAAGGTTAATTACATGAGACATTGGAAGACAACCCTTTCTTGATTGCTCAAGGTTGAACCTAGTTAATACCTTATGTATGTATGTATCTTGTGAAAGACCTAGGAGCCTCTTGGATCTATCTCTATAGATCTTTATACCCAGTATAAATGTTACTTCTCTAAGGTCTTTCATGGAGAACTTTCTTGACAACTATGACTTAACCATTTGAAGAAGAGAAATGCTATTTCTTATTAGCAGTATGTCATCAACATATAGCACAGGGAAAATGATTGCACTCCCACTATCTTTCTTATATACACAAGGCTCATAAGCATTTGATATAAAATCTAACTCTTTGATCTTATCATCAAACCTTATATTCCAACTCCTGGATGTCTGCTTAAGTCCATAAATGGATCTTTGTAGCTGGCATACCTTCGAGCCATTCTGAGATGTAAAACCCCTAAGTTGTATCATGTACACATCCCGATCCAATTTTCCATTTTGGAAAGCAGATTTCACATGCATCTGCCATATCTCATAATTATAATGAGCAGCAATATCTAAGAGTATCCTTATAGATTTAAGCATGGCTACCGGTGAAAAGGTTTTGTCATAGTCAATACCTTCTATTTGACTATAACCCTTTGCCACCAACCTTGCCTTATAGGTAATCACATTACCATCCATGTCGGTTTTCTTCTTGAAAACCCATTTGCAATCTATGGGTCTAACCTCATCAGGTGCATCGACCAATTCCCATACTTGGTTTTCATACAAGGAATCCATTTCTGATTTTATGGCTTTTAACCATTTATCAAAGTCTGAGCACTCCATTGCTTCCTTATAGGTATTAGGTTCATCATCCTCCATTAGAAAGATTTGTTTATCATCCATGATGAAAAATCCATATCTTTTAGGAGCGTTGGGAATCATACCAGATCTATGCAATGGTGATTGTGTAACAGGTTATTCTTGGATCACACTCTATTGTGTATCAGGTATAGGAATTATGAGTTGATCATCTTGTTTGCATACTTAAACCTCAAGTTCAAGGTCGCTCCCACTAGCTTTTGTAAGCATGTGTTCCTTCTCAAGAAACTGAGCAATCCTAGAAACAAACACCTTTTGTTCATTAGGATCATAAAAGGTATATCCTACTGTCTCTTTAGGATAACCTATAAACAAGCATTTGTCAGCCCTAGCTCCTAGCTTGTCTGAAATTATCCTTCTAACATGGGCATGACATTCCCAAACTCTTAGGTTAGAAAGAGAGGGTTTATTACCATACCACCTTTCATATGGTGTTGTATCAACTGATCCTAAGGGCACCGGTTTAGCATATAACCTGCGCTCTCAAGTGTGTATCCCCAAACAGATTTGCTGAGACTTGCTTAGCTCTTAATGGATCGAACCATGTCTAACATTGTGCTATTTCTCCTCTCAGACACACCATTATACTGAGGAGTATAAGGAGGGGTCCATTGGGGTAATATGTCATTATCCCTCATATAATCTTGAAACTCTTGGCTTAAATATTCTCCACCTCGGTTTGACTGTAGTGCCTTAATATTCTTTCAAAGCTGTTTCTCAACTTCATTCTTATAGTCTTTGAATCTTTCAAAACTATCTGATTTGTTCCTTATAAGGTACAAATACCCATATCGTGAGCAATCATCGATAAAAGATATGAAGTAAACGAATCCTCCATGTGCTTGCACATTTATTGGACCACATACATCTGTGTGTGTTGTTTCCAATGTACTTATGGCACGTTGCCCTTTACCTTTAAAGGGTTTCTTTGTCATTTTACCTAATAAACAAGGTTTGCATGCCCTATAAGACTCCTAGTCTATTGGGCCCAAGTCACCACCTTTGTGTAACTTAGTTAAGCGGGTTTCATTTATATGGCCTAAATGACAATGCCATAAGTAGGATGATTTTTCTTTATCTAATTTTAATCTCCTAGCACCATTCATACTAAAAATTTTAGCTTTAGTATTTAAAACATATATACCATCAATCAAAACTCTATTGCCATAAAGAACACTATTTTTACGAATTTGACAATTTCTATTATCAAATAAAACTTCAAATCCTTCTTATGCTAAACACGCAACAGAAATAATATTCTTAGTAACAACTGGAATATAATAGCATTTATTTAATTCTAAAACTAGGCCACTTGGCAGTTTGAGACTATATGTTCCTACAGCTGATGCAGCAGCCCCGTGGTCCATTTCCAACTTGTAGGTCCAACTCTACTTTAGCCTACCTTCTACTATTCTGCAACCCCTGCACAGAAATACAAATATGAGTACCACATCTAGTATCTACTACCCATGTTGACTCATAAGGAACTGTAGTGAAATTTTTAATCATGAACATATCTAAAGTATAAGCATCTTTCAGCTTTTTCTTCTCATGCTCAGAAAAAGCAGCCATTAGCCATTCCACTCTCACTTCAAAGAAAGATTTAGGCTCAACAAAATTTCTCTTCTGCCTCCTTCATGAGTTTTCTTTTGACCTTTAAGCCTCTCATCCTTTTGATTTTGAGGTCTTTAGCAACAAGTCGATCCTCCAAATTATTTTGATATTGAATGTCAACCAGCTTTAGCATATCAATCATTTGAGACAACCCACAGTCACGACTCTTAAAGGCAGATTCTGATTTAAATGCATCATACCTCTCAGGCAGACCTTTCAGAACTATTCCTTTTAAGTCATCCAGACTATAGTAAATTCCAAATTTCTTTAGCTCCTTTGAAGTGTCATACACGTATATAATAAGTTCTGTTGTTGAAGAGTCTTTTCCCATTCCCACATAATGCAAAAACATTCCAATTCACCAAGTTTTGGGAGATTCTGAAGCAATGACTCCAACTCTGCTTCTAAGTACAAATTTTGATATTTAGGTAGCATACCATCGACTATTAAGTATTTTACTAACTTTCAGTCTCTTTGATGCCTCCTATAATCATCAATTTTATAAGTGAAGGCATTTGTACTGGGATGTTTAGGGCGTGGATACATAACTCAAAACATTATTCTCGAGAACTACCTTTACCACCTCGAACCACTCCATAAAGTTCCAACCTTTAAATTTGATTTTTCTCAATAGGATGATTATTGATTGTTTTGAAGAGGATACATACTCAACCTAGATATAAGAAAAGAATTATTGCTTTAGACTTAGTTCTTGTACATGCATATAATTTAAGGTCTTTTAATTAAATACATATTCCTACTATTTTATCAAGGTTTATTCGAAAACATAATAGCCCCTTCTATTGTCTTTCAAGAAACATGGTCTGACCATTCTCCTTAGTAGGTAGCATCTATAACTCATTTAAGCTAATCATGAGTCAAGCTAACTTAAACAGCTATAGGAGGATCTAGTCCATTTGCATCCAATGTAATTGTTAATCCATTTGAGTTCCAACCAATGGATGTGCATATCCAATTATATGACTCCTCAAATGATGCCTCCAGCCCAGCATTAGCTCTGATATTACGGACAACTAATCCAGTCCGGTTAAGACTTAACCCTAATTCAAATCATATGAACAGACGATGTTAAAGAAGAAGGCATGTTGTGCATGAGCAATTCATTCAATGAAAAGCCCTAGAAGCACATATTCAATTTTTTAGGAAGGCTAATTTTTCTTAATATTTTAATGGAGATTTATTGGCGTAACATGTCTCGCCTAATCTAGGACTTATACATGTACATAATTATGAAACTATAACTAATTCTGGGCTATAAGGAATTAGTAGATCCAACCTAAGGTCATGGTCAATTGATAATTCATAATCATTCCATCATGCCAAGATTCCATATAGCATGCAAAATAAACAAGGCGGTTCATTGTTTATGTCTATAAGTTTAAATTTAACAATGGAAACTTTCATTTGTAAAACCATACAATGAATCCAATTCATTATACTAGAAATCAACTAATTCAAAAAGTCCCTTTGGGCCTTGTCCAATCCTTGCCATAATAAACATGGATCTGACTCAGTCAACTATAGACTAATTAAATTAAAGATTTCATTCTTTTCTAATTTAAGAATTATTCCATATAATTCAAAAATTAAAGCATTTACAATTTCAAGTAAAACATTGTTAATTCTTAGATAACTACCCTGACTAAGTTTGAGCAATACTTAATCTAGTTATCACAGCATTTTCTATTGCAAGAAATAAATTCCTAGGTATAGTATAGCATACTCGAAAATATTTCATAGAAAATCATATCTAGCATATTTCTAGTCAACCATACAATTGCATTAGGCAGGCTTTGATACCACTATTGGTCTAGATTAAGGGTTTTAGCAAGTAAAATAGGCGCAGTGGAAGTTCAAAAATTTAATCTAGTGTCCAACATCTCCTAAGCATGTCAAGATTATTAATAGTGCTAGTCTTAAATTATTCTAGGTCATAAACACTTATTAAAAGGACCTAATAATAATTTAACCACATACCAGTTGAAACGTTATCTGGTAGTCGGTAGAAAGACCCCTCAACTATGTGCACAGAATCCAAAGTAGAAGCCCTCTATAAACAGTCCACACAAGCACCACCGACCAAAACCCTCTAGAAAGGGAGTACCGATAAATAAGTGGAAGATAGCTAGATCTTCCCTACTAATTAATTCTAGAAGAAATTTCCTTAGTTTTCTATTCTAAGTAAATATGTCTTTCAACTCATTACTTTTAGGAATCAGAACAACTAAGAGAATAAGAGAGCAAGAGAAGGAGCATGAAATAAAGGACGAAAAATAATGAAGGAGGAGGCCCCTATTTATAATGGTTAAGAATTATTCAAAGGGCAATAAAGTCCCTAACTTCTACCAATCAAAAATAAAATAAAAAGGGTAAATAGCTATTTTAATTAACCTAGTAGAGTTGGAGAACAACTCAAACACTTAGAGCTTGCTTAGGGAGCAAGCTCCCAGTTAGACTAGGAGACTAGTGGCCATTCGGCCAGCAGTCCTTTGTGGGCTTGTGCAGGATCGCAAGCCTACAAGGCTACGCTCATGCACAGCTTTGCGTATGGGCCTGCGCAGGCCTGCATGGTGCGCAGCCCCTTGTGAGTGCAAGGGGCTGCGCTCCACCCTACGCAGGCCTACATGGGATGTACTTCTGTACAGTCCATTTAGGCTAGCACATGCACAATGTAGGCTACACTTTGTAGTCTGCTTGCATGCACCCTATGGGCCACGTACAGCATCAATCCAAATGGTACTATCTTGTGGCCCATGCACAGGTCTTTTAGATACTGTCCTACAGTACATTTACAGACCCACTTGCGCGGATTTGTTGAACATCCAACATTAATGAATCCCAATGTGTTCCAATCCAATTTCCTTTTATTTTATCCTCCTTATTATTTAAAAGGTTCATTGGTTCAACCAATGAATATTGGCCTAACCAATATTATAGTCTAACCATATTTCCTTGCTCTTCTAGATTAGACCTAGTCTAACGATTCTTTACATAGCTCGATCGTAACTCAAAGTGTGTGACCATATAGGATCCCGTAATATTGAGCCTTCAAAAATTTAACCTAGCTCAGATCCCTTTTAGGAATTGATGGGCTCAAAGCTCCAGACCATTGTGGACTCCAATTACTTTGATCGGTCATAGTAGCTCTCTAGCAAAGGGCATATGACCCTTTAATATTCGGAATATCATGTGCAATGTGACTTAATCCCGGTTCTACAATAGTTTTAATACAATTTACTCCTTCTATCAAATGTTAAGTACCATCTAGTTCCTAGGACTCAGTGTAAGTGTTACTCCACTAGTAGCTATAATAGCTATTCTAGTATTTAGTCTTACTACCAAAGTACACTACTCAACCATTTTATTGTGTTGATCAGGATCTCATCCTATTAACTCATACTCTGATCAGAAGTTTACAAGTGTGTCACTTTTAACAAGTGGTTAAGTTACATCTCCCTTGTATTGCTATAATGGAGTGATAGATTCCATCTTGACTACTCAAATTACCAACTTACAGACATCAACTATACCCGTAATCATCCGCATAATCCAGTCTATAGAATGCTTAGGTATGACCCAAAGTATAGCAATATCTAAACAAGGTAACTAGTATCACAGGTCTAAGGATATTGTTATTGTTATTGTAATGAGACGATTAAAACACTAACACATAATATAGATTACCGAGTGTTATCTCATAGCGATCTCTAATGTATCTCCATGAATACATTCATGTGTTAACCCAAGTTATTACCCTCTAGCATTGGAGATATGCTACTCTAAATCAAATTCAAGAGGCATGACAACACATGCTAGTCTATCCGTATCATCAATGTCCAGTCTTGATGATACTATGGCTAGGGATATTTAGACAAATCATAATTGCACATGAACCAGCTCTCACCAACATAGTCCCACTATGCCCTTACAATACGTGCTAGGATTATGTCATGGACTTTTGCAAACACATAAATGAATATATTCTAAACCAGTCATAATATATTTTTATAGTCATTGATATAACAAAAGAATGCCTTTATTAATATAACTTTGTCATACAAATAAAACTAACTAAGATATATCGCCCTAGTTGCCTCTAGGGCATACATGATATCTAATAGGGTCCATGTGGAGCACCTCTGGCGAGGTCCCAAGGCAGCACCCTGGGCTGGGTTCCCAGGTCTACTCAAAAAAATTTTATTCCTGGTAGAACGCATCCTTTGAAAAATTCATTAGATAAATGAATTTTGGACCGAAATAGTGTATCTGTTGGACACAATTGAAACCCAAAAAAGTAAGTCTTTCAGACATAGCTGCTACCCAAAACAGCATGTCTATTGGCATTTTGGTTATTTATCTCACCAAAAATGAATTTGGCTAACACGGAACAATTCGATTCATATTTTCACAGCAAACAAAATTCTTGTTTTTGATACAATTTTTGATTTTATCCGATTGAAAGTGTTAGATATGATGTATGCCTTTAAGGCAATTACGACGATATATCTTAAATATGTAAGAGTACGAATAATTTGTTTAATCAATAAAGGCATTTAATCTTTTGTTTATGTCGATGTGCTTATAAATATATTGTGATTGGTTAAAATATATTCATTGATGTATGTATACGAAAGTCCTTAACATGTCATAGCATGAAGTCAGAGAAATTATAGTTGGACTATATATAGTGAGACCTCTTCATGTTTAATTATGATTATTTCTAAACTATCCCTAGTCATAGTTTCATCAAGAAAGGATATTGATGAAGCGGTAAGACTAGCATGTGGTCAACTTTCTCGAAAAGGGTCCAAGCAGTCAATCTCCTATAGAGTGAAGGTGGTGCCTTAAGTTTTACACATGGACATATCTGGGAGATATATTGGAGACCACAATAAGGTAAACACTTGGGGTATATGTCAATGTATTAGTGTTTATCTTCAAGGAATAAGCTTTGCAAATATCCTCATACTTGAGATGCTAGTTATCTTGTGTGGTACCAACACTAAACTTTGGGTCATTCCTATACACTCATTAATTTAGGGTGTCACAGGTGGTTATAGGTATAGTGTTGACAACACATTGGTAAGCTATGTAGTCGGAAAGAATCCATCGCTCTGGATATATTAAGGAGTTATACCTGGCCGCTTGTTGAAGTGATGATCACTATAAACCTCTGATCAGAGTATATGTTTGATAGAAACAGTTTCTAATCAAACACACTATAGTAAAAGGCAACATACTTCGATAACAAGTTAATAATTAGGATAGGTTGGAGCAACCATGCTATTAGTGGGTTAACACTTTGACCAAACCCTATAAACCAGATGGTACTAATATTAAAGAATGGAAGGACTTCATCGCATTGGACAACTATTGCATTAACCGGGATTAAGTCATAAGCGCAAATGACGTTCCGAGTAATGGGGGATGGTAAACCCTTGCTAGAGGTGTACTACAGTCAATTAAGGTAATCTAGTTCTATTCACGGTCTAGAACCTCAAGCCAATGGTTCCATTAGAACAATGGTTGGTTAAACCTTAACAGCTCAATACTTTGGGATCCTATAAGGTCACACACATTGGACCTTCATCAAACTGAGTAAAGAATTAATAAATTTATTCTATTACGAAAATATAACATATTAATAATTAGATTATTATTTAAATTGGCTAAAAGATGATTGGATCATTTTTGGTAAGCCAAGGAATTTATTTTTGACCGGTAACTAATTTATTAGGGTCATAAAATAAATTAATTTTAAAAGGGAATTTTCCAATTGGAGTAAAGGGGTCAGACCCTAAGGAGATGGGGCCCACATTTTGGGACCCCCATATAAGCAGGCTAAGGGGCTGTGGGCTTGGCAATTGGGCGAGCCCATATGTTGGGCCATACCAGCGCTGCACATGCTGGGCACACCCAGCGTTGCTCAACAGCGCTGGGTGTGCCCAGCACAGCCCTGCCTGCAAGCTGGGCTTGTGGGAAGGCCCGTAATCCCACTTGCAGTGCATGGCTGGCCAAATATGGCCTACCTTGGGCACGATGGCGTGCAGCGTTCAAAGCACGCTGCAAGCAGACCCATGGGGGTCCGTGTGTTGACCTATATGGGATTGGGCAAATTTTGCCCAATCCCACATTGGAAATTAGGGAGCAATTTTGCTCCCCCAAGCCTATAGATAGGCACCTCATTCTCCCTTTTTTTAATGTACCAAGTTCAAGAATAAATCCTACGATGAAGGACAACTTGAACAAGTTATTTTGAGGAGCTTGATTTTATTTGAGCACCTCTAGTTTATATTTTCAGGTGGGGCTTTTAGAGTAGTCTGGCAACTAATCAAGGCTCCTTAGTTCTTCCTCTCAAGGAGGTTTCAGTTGGTGGGGTTTGTGCGTGTGAGCACGAGATTTTATAGTCCCTCTCACGAGATGGTGATGACGTATGCCCGATTTTATTCCTCATGATAAAAATTCTTTTTTAGAATTTTTATTACCGATATAAAATTCCCTACGAATTTTATTTTTGGAAAAAATTTAGTTTGACGTATCTGATAAAGTGTTCGGTGGTAGCTCAGACCGATGATTTACCCCAAAAAATAATTTAGTCCAAAATACCCATAAAAAGTCAAACAAACCCCTAATAATTCTGTACATCCTGTTGTATTTGCTTTTGGCCAGATTTTATTGCCTTTTCCTAGATTTCGGGCTTGAATCATGCTAAGCTTTTCAGACCTATCAGAAGAGTGGGCTCACTAGCGGCCTCATCGAAACCGCCAACGGTATCGTCCATGCCACTGGCGGCATGATTTTCTGCTGCGGAATAGCTATGTGTCTTTTTGCTCGATATTCATCAGATAATTGATCAAAGGCAATTTCCAGCGGATTTTAGCCTATATAAGGAACCATTTCGAGCATTTTCAAGGGTTCAACACTTCCACCACTCAAAGTCTTAAGGAGATTTTTAGTATTTAGCTAGTTTTAGTGGGATAAATTTTAGAAAAGGTAAGAAAAAGAGGATTCAATCCATCTTTTCTTGGTTTTTCTCTACTAAACTCTCTCATATTTAGGTGAAATTTAGGTTTAGAAATCACTAAAATAGGATTTAAAGACTTAAATCACCCCTTAGTTTCCAAATCATCACTTGAGCTCCTCGGAGATATCATTCAGATCATGAAGAGGTGGATTCACGGTCCCGAGGTAAAAGTTCTGAGTCTCATAGCTCTTTGGCTTTCATTTTACTTATTTATTATGTTTTGTTGTGGTTTTGTACTTAGTTTTAGGTTTTTGGTCCCTTTCTAGCCAAAATAGCTGCTGGAAGAAATTGAAGCCGCCGGAGGCATTTAAAGCCGCCGGCAGTATCAACCATGCCGCTAGTGGCATCGTTGGTACTACCAGTGGCCTCACTTGCCCCCAACAGGCTTGTTTTCTTGCAGGACCCTTTCTTTATGGTATCCAGAATGTCATACAGCCTGCATGTATAAATGACATCGCCAACGGCACCAGTGATGCCACCGGCAGCCTCATTCATATCACCGGCGATATAGAGCTTTAGATAGCAATTTATTTTTCATTTTTTTAATTTTCGGCCTAGTTTAATTTCTGAAGCTAGGATGTACAGTGCAACGATGAAGGTCTAAAACCTTATAAAAATAGAACTCACCCCATAACATGTGGCATTTCCACTAATAATCCGGTTAAAATAATTATCGAGTCTAAAATATGGATATAACAGAATTTCCCGGCAAAGGCCGTTTGAACCCGTTTGTAGCCATCCAACTGGGCTCTATAAATTGTAAATAAATATTTCATGTTCACGCTAACTCAGGTCTTGTTTTCTCAACTAACTATGCATGCTACGTGAAATATCTTGTACAACGTGCCGTATTTGTGCTAACCGTTTTGTACAGGTAGATTTAGGATAGATGAATGCTAGGCCTTTGGGTATTTTATTTATTGTATAGACAAATGTATAGGATTTGGAAAGTCATATAATTATTATTTTATTTCCCGCATTTTATTTGTTGGATAACTATAATAATTCATTTATTTACCGCTTTGAATACTTGGTATCGCGCTAACAATATATATAAATCGAAAACACAATAAATAGGGTGGATTAAAATTGATTAAGAAAGAATGAAACCTTTTAACTTGACCAATGTAAAATAGATAACATCATCCGAACTTGGAATCTCTACTTAAGGTATGGTCTACCACTCGGTTGGAAAATCGTACCAAAATTTCCCGGTAGAGCTGAACCGGGTGGGGACTGAATTTTAAGTACGGGATTTCGATCTCATATCTTTTAAATATTAAAATGTGCAAAACCATTTTCTACCATCATCACATCACGCCTATTTATCAATAAGTTTAAAGGATTTTGATGATGTATTAAAATCATTGGCCAAATTAAAACTTCATTCTTTTTCATGACGTTTTATCCTTACGCGTGTAGATAGTTCGGTAATATTAGGTGCCCCATTTTACTCGAGAAGTTCGCAAAAGTATCACTCATGCCCTGTTTGGAATTGAGGATGCCTAGAGGGTGGATCACGCATTTTAACCAACACGTAAACTCCTGCGATCACACCTATTTGGAGAGTGGTTGAGTAACGTGGAATCAAGGTAACCGAGAACCTTCTACATCAACAAACCTATACCAAAGCCGCGCTAGAAAAACCTTAGCACTTCATTCCCTTAGGATTACCAAAATAATAAAAATAATTGGGACGCACTTCTTTCACCATTACCGGTGAAGAGCTAACCTCTATCCTTTCCAAAGAGGCATTATGTAGAGGGACACTTTATGTGCTATGTGCTACTTGCTCATGCATCACCCATGCATCGGCTTCAAGGGCCAAAACTCAACTTACCCTTACCAATCTCCATTCATGGAAGAGGTTTAGCAACATCCATAGGACTTCTTTTGTGCCACCATTGAGTCGCAACATATCACTATACGTGATGAGGAGTATGAACATCTCATGTATGTTAGAGGGATAAGCCTTCACAACATCGCTAACCACATCTACTTGCAGCCATACATACCATTCACCGATTATTAGACAAGGGTGATTCACTCCATCCATGGCATCACACAATCCAAGCATGTTCAGATCTGCTACCTACCATTTTAGCTAGGAGAAGGCAAAGTTATCATCGCACCCTAGTTTGGAGAAGGCCTGAGCTCCTTCTCATTTGTCATTCTCTCACCCCGGTTGTCACCACGAAAGTTGAAGAGGTTTTCTATACTAATTCTAGTAGGGAGTCAGATTTAGAGCAGATTCGGTTAGGTCAGAATTCCTCTTACCTAGCCATGTCTTTCCCGAAGAATAAAGGAAACCTCCCTCCATCTGAGGATCCGTTAGGCCCTACTCCCACCTCGAGAGCAGCATCTCAGCCCCCTCCTAGTTTTGACTTCGCCAGTGCTATGGCTCAGTTTCTGAACTCTGATGCATTCCAAGCCTCTATCCAAACCACTATCCAGGCAGCCATCAAGCAAGCCCTTGAGGATAGGAATTCCGATCGGGTCTCTGAGTCTGATATATAAGCCCAGAACGGTTCAGCACAGATGTTGGCCTGTCCGGTAGGGACAAGACCCATTGCACCAATTTTTCACCCAGTTCCCTCAACTCAACCTATGGCAAGCCCGTTTTAGTTTGGGCAAACCTCTGTTTTCTACCAACCTCGACAACCCCGTCGATCGTTCCTTATAATCCGAGAACTTTAGCTTAGAGCTCAGTTTCACCAGTATTCACTCATCAGTTTTCAGGCTCTTCTAGTGGACTAATCCAACCTCCGCCATCTTTTACACCTCCTCCAGGCATTACCTACCTCCAGAATCCTTTTAGTAGCCAACTGATTGCTCGTCCTCACTTGGACATTCCTATTTCATCTCCACCAGTCCCGATTAATGACCAGGTCATGCAGCCTCCGGGCATGACACCAGAAGTAGCTGCTTTTATCCATCAAATTACAGCCTCTCAGACCAACCACAACTAGGTCACACAGTCTCTGGGCGTTACACCTGAGGCCGTAGCTTTCACTCACTAGTCAATCAATGTTCAGGTCATGCAGTCTTCGGGCGTGACACCATAGATTCAAGCCTACATCAACCATCTCATAGCTGCCAAGGAACCCAAAAGAGTGGAGGATTGGGTCCCTGATAATTTTACTATACCAAATATGGCACATTATGATGGCTCTGGTGCCCCTGCTTCCCATATTATTATGTATAAAATAGTTATGCGTGTAAAAAAATTAAGTGACAAAGTGCTTGCTGAAATGTTTCCTTGTTCCCTTCGGGACCCTGCTCTTGAATGGTATCATACTCTGCCTCAGCACGTTGTCACTGATTGGAAACTTCTTTCTGAGGCTTTGAAAGTGCACTATGATTTTAACACCATGATGGAGACCACCCTCCAACACCTTGAGGGAGTCCGCCAAATGCCCACCGAAACCTTCAAGCAATATTTTAACCGGTGGATGTCAACCCAAGTTCTTATGAAATCTAAGCTAAGCCTCGAGGAGATGATTGTTAAACTCTTAGAGGGATCTCTTCCTCTTTTCTGCAAAGAAATGGTTACTGATTCATTCCTCTTTTACAAGGCTGTGTTTAAAAAGGCTGATAAAATTGAGAGTGAGGCACAGCGCGAAAGAACAGAAAAGGCAGGAAAGCCCTGGTTTAGAAAGAATAATGATGCTCAGCCCTTGGCTCTGGCACCTGCTAAACCCAAAGCCCTAACTGCAGTCTAGGTAGTTTCTTAAGCCCCTATTACACCCCTGGCAATCACTCAAGCTCTATCGGTAGTTACCGTAGTTCAGCCTCCTCGTTCTCTTTCGTTCTTGCTAATCCATACAAGTTGCTTCTTCTGGTTATGTTTAATCGTTTGAAGGAAGCAGGTTATACCCAGTCCCTTCAGGAGTATAAACTGCCTAAACCTGAGGATAAGAAAAATTTCTATAATTACCATGTTCAAGTGGGTCACCAAACCAACAACTATAAGGCTTTACTCTCAGCCATCTAGCGCTTGTTAGCAAAGGAAAGATCACTGAACTGGAAAAGGTCCCAAGCACCATGAATAATCCTTTACCAAATTTCAGGAATAAGGTGAGCATGATATATTTTGGCTTATCCAAGCCATAGTTTTTTATCTCCTTACCCGTGGGCTAGGGAGTGGCAATGCATTTCTGGTTATCGGTTTTGGTCTCCCGTCCAATTCAGTCTTTGACTTAATCACCCAAGCTAATCCGGGGGTTAATTCAGTTCAGGGTATGGAAGTTGACCTGACTCCACCTAAAAAGTAAAGCCGCAGAGCCCAGCCATTTGTGTTTAAGAGGATGAAAGTTGAGAAAAAGCCGTTTTTCAGCATAGATTCCTTTATTTCAAAGAATGACTATTCCAATAAAGATAAGGGAGTAGTCGAAGTAGCCAAAGTCGTAAGCACTGATCTATTTAGGGTTGATTTGCATGCCGACAAGAAGCCAAATGAACTATTCAAGGTCGACTAGAATGAGCTTTTCAGTGTGGATGGGTATGAGTTACAAAACCCGGATTCGGACCCTAATAAACCGCAATATCTGTTTAAAACACATGCCGCTTGAAGTGTCCTACTCAATAATATCCTCAACATTGCTCGGAGTGGCCATGTATATCAGCTCAAGGATCATCGTCTCCATCTGGATAAGGACCCTATCCCTAGGAGAATAGGCACCACTGCAAGGCCTCCTTCTCCACCTCTGCCTATTCCAACTAGCCTCGAGGTCTATCCTCTCATTACTCAGCTCAAGAACACTCAATCTCGTTATAGTATCTGGCAGTTGGTTATTGATTCTGATGGCATCGCAGGTGATTGATTAAATGACTACTCGATTTAGAAGCTACTCTGATCACTTTTGTTGTCGAGATATATGCCAGGGTTGGAGAAGATAATAGGGACTTGTTCATTCCAATTCAGATCCTCGATAAGACCATACCCTGTGTCATGGTAGATGATGGCTCTGCTTTAAACCTCTGCCCCCTGAAAGTCCTTCCTCACTTGGGCCTATTAGAGGAAATGCTTGAAAAATCCAGCATTGTTATCTATGCTTATGATAATTCAAAACACAGTGTAATAGGGGCCTTTGAAGCGGAAGTCACTATTAAAGGTATTACGAGCAAAGTGCGGTTCACTGTACTCAACATTCTTATTACTTACTCTTTATTGCTTGACCGACCCTGGCTCCATGCCTTAGGTGCAGTTCCCTCCACTCTCCATCAGAAACTCAAGCTCATTCATGAGAACAAATTAGTAACTATCGAGGCCTACCTTGCTTTCGTTGTAGCTATTATAGAAGCCGAAGCTAAATTAGAGGAAGGTCTTCATATTGCTGTTATTAGTAAGACTGAGAAACCACCTCCCATTTGGCACAGTTATCTCCACCCAGGTATGGGAAAACTGATAAAGAGAAGCCTAGCAAAGGCTGCGGAATGTATGAGTAAGGAATTATAGAGACCTTAGAACTGAAGGTGCTAGTCTGCTAGGCAAGATTAGGGTATAAAGCCAAGAAAGACCTATCACCGTGTTCCCTCTTTTTACTATCGCATGGTGACAGTTTGCAAAATTCAAGGTAAGAGGCCGAATAAAGGGGAAGATGAACCCCGTTGAGTATAATGGGAAAATTTAGCATGGTTTTGAGATCTTCAAGGATGTCTATGACTTTGAAGCCAGCTGCATGGTTATTTCTACTGAACCTGAACCTACTGCACCTGTTAATGTCATTTCTGATAAGGATAAGGGGAAGGGGAAAGATGTACCCTGAGGGTGAGTCCGAGGGAAGTAATGAAGAGTCTGTCGATCCAAAAGTCAAAGATGTTGTGGCTACCATGACCAAGGCTATGGCATTTCTGATGAAAAAGGGTTAGAAGGGTGAGAGAACTGGGGAATAGGACACCAAGACTGAGATTGTGAAGAAGCTCGCCAGGGCCTTAACCTAGAAAGTCAACCTGTCTGGGGAACCACCCCTTACCATCGACCAAAAAGTGGCTCTAAAACATGACTTGGACACCATTTTAATGAAGACTATAGAGGATGCTCCTTCTATTGCTGCCACCGGCGCTAAAGCCCCTTCTCCTGTGGAGAAGGAGACTATAGATAATGTAATTTTTGATATTTCTGATATATTTGATGCAAACAATGTCGCCTATAAGGCTTTTAATTTTATGAATGACTCTCGTTTTGCTTACTTGTTTGATACTTTTCCTGATGGATCCATGCGCTTACATAACCACATGCATAATGTTTTTGGCATTAATGATACTTCTTTAAGTGAAATAAAACTAAGTACTGATGACAATCCTAAAATGATAACCATTTCCAACGACTTAGCTCCCAAGGAAAAAATTGAGATAATAAAAGTGCTTAAAAATCATGTTAACGCTTTTGCCTGGTCGTACAAATATATGCCTGGGGTTGATTGTCAAATTATCGAGCATAGAATTCCAACTGATCCTAAGTTTAGGCCTATCAAGTAGAAGCTCTGTCAGTTAAGAACATAATGGGTAGATCGACATAAGGCAAAGGTTTCGAGGTTGATTGAAGTGTGATTTGTCAAAGTTATAGTATACCCGACTTGGTTATCCAACATAGTTCCGATTCTAAAGAAAGATGGTAAGGTCCAAGTTTGTGTTGACTTCGGAGATCTCAATATAGCTTTGCCTAAGGATGATCTCCCGCTTCCTCACATCGATGTTCTGATTGACAATGCCGCCAGGGTAGCTATGTACTCCTTTATAGATGGATTCTCGGGTTACAATTAGATTCTGGTGGATATCATTAATAAGGTTAAAAAAACGTTCATTACCGAATGAGGGGTTCATTGGTACAAAGTAATGTCATTTGGTTTAAAAAATGTCCGAGCCACTTATTAGCATGCCGTAACAGCCCTCCTGCATGAAATGATCCATAAAGAAGTGGAGGTATATGTGTACAATATGATTGTGAAGTCTGCCACCCGAGAAGAGCACCCTGCTAATCTCGATAGATTTATCACTCATATTAGGAAGTACACTATTTGCTTGAATCCGAAGAAGTGTGTGTTTGGGGTTACCTCAGGCAAGTTGCTCGGACATGTTGTCAGTTAGGAAAGAATTGAAATGGATCTCGATAAGGCTAAGGCCATCAGGAATATGCCTTCGCCAAAGACAGAGAAAGAAGTATGATCATTTCTGTGGTCCTTACAGTATGTCGGTTGGTTCATTGCCCGCCTCACTACCATGTGTGAACCCATCTTTAAGCTATTGAGAAAGCAGCAACTAGTGGTATGGAATGATCAATGCCAAGTGGCATTTGATGGAATCAAAGCTTATCTTATTGAGCTACCCATTTTAAAACCCTCTATCCCTGAGAAACCTTTGATCATGTACCTAACCATCGAAGAGTCTTCTATAGAGGCAATGCTTGTCCAGGAACACGATGATAAATAGGAGTACACGATCTACTACTTAAGCAAGAAGTTGCTAGATTATGAAACTCGGTACTCAATTGTGGAAAAAACTTGCACCGCCATGGTTTGGCTCACTAAGAAGTTGTGCCATTATTTCCAGTCCTACCGAGCCTAACCATGGCTAAGATTGACCCCCCATGAAGTATCTTTATCAGTCTCCCACTCTAGTCAATAAACTATCTTGATGGTTGCTGCTCCTATCTGAGTTCAACATTAAGTATGTCACGAAGAAGGTTATTAAGGGGCAGGCAGTGGCACAATTCCTGGCTAATCAACCCCTTAATTCTGACTATGTTGAGAACCTGGAGTTTCTTAATGAGCAGCTCGCCTCTGTTGGAATCCTCGAGCATGTGTGGACTATGTAGTTTGATAGTGCTATGAACCGACGAGGAGCAGGGCTTGGAGTTATTTTAGTCACACCGAATAACGAAATTATTTTGCTGTCCAAATGCTTAGAGTTTCTTGTCACCAATAATGGCACTGAATATGAAGCATGTCTGTTCAGTCTCGAGGCTCTCCTCTAGGTTAGGGCCTATATGGTGTCTATAAATGGGGATTTGGCTCTTATGATCTATCAGGTTGTTGGGGATTGGGAAATTACTGAAGAATCTCTTCACCCTTATGTCGAGACAGTCTGAGGCTTATCTGACAAATTCACATCTTGCTTGCATTGCCACGTCCCATGGGACGAGAACTAGATGGCTAACTCTCTGGCCATCTTGGCCTCCTTATAGGAAGGGCCCCAGTGGTATCCTATCTGTCCGTCGGTCCTATTGTTGACTAAGATCCCCTACCTCGGTCAGCCGATTCAGTAGGTCTTCGCCATCTCAACCGAACCCTGTGGTACACTGACATCATCCTGTTTCTCCAAACTAAACAATATCCTCTAGATTCCTCCGACTCGGACCGTACCACCCTACACCGGTTCGCTGTCTAGTTCCGGATTATCAATAATGATCTATTCAAGTGCACCAGTTATAGGTTACTACTCTGTTTCTTAACTAAATCAAAGGCTCAAAAGGTGATTGATCAGGTTCATGCTAGTGATTGTGGCCCTCATATAAATGGTCTCGCTCTTGAAAAGAAAATTCAGCGATTGGGATTCTTTTGGCTTACCCTAACGGCTGATTGCATTGCCTAAATGAAGCGGTGCTACCAACACCAGATTTATGGGGATATGCAACATCTACCACCCACCAAGCTCCATCATTTATCTACTCCTTGGTCATTCTCGACGTGGGGGATATACATGATCGGTGAAATTCGTCCTTCATCAACAAATGGGCATAGATTCATCATGGTGGCAGTGGACTATTTCTCTAAATGGGTAGAGGCTGAATCCTACATCAATGTCACCGCCAAGAAGATGGCCAAGTTCATAGAGAAGCACATTTTCACCCGATATGGACTTTCGCATCATATAGTCTTACACAACGGTGTATAGTTTCAAGGGGCGACCGCGGATCCGATTGAGAAATAAGGGATTGAACACCACAAATCTTCTCCATACAGACCATAAGCCAACGGTACTGTTGAGGCAGTTAATAAATCGGTAAAGAAGATCCTTTCTAAGATGACAGCCGATTATAGGGATTGGGCAAACAAGCTAACCTTCGCTATTTGGGGATATCGGATAAGCGTCCGTACCCCAATCGATCAAACTCCGTTCTCCCTAGTCTATGGAATGGAAGCGGTCTTACCAATTGAAATTCAAGTAACCTCACTGAGAGATGCATTAGAAGCAAAGCTAAAAGAATCTGAATAGACTTAGGCGAGGTTTGAACAGCTGAACATGATGGATGAACAGAGGTTGAGGGGCCTAGATAATCTCCAGATGTACCAGCAACACATGGCCTGAGCCTATAACAGTTGGGTAAGACACCAGAAGTTTCCCCTGAAAGCTGGAGATCTAGTCCTTAAGCACTTGAAACCCTCCACCACTGACGTAAGGGGAAAATTCAGGCCTAATTAGGAAGGACCATATGTGATAAAGAAGGTGCTTAAGCGTTATCACATCTAATCTAAAAAGAAATAAATCAGAAAAAGTAGCACACAAAAAATAGATGTAATAATCACCCGCCCATCGGTCTTTTACTGATCGGGCAAAAATTAAGGTGACACCCGATAGTCGGTATTCTGCAAACTGGCCATGCAAAAATTAGGAGATATGACAAACCCGCTAGGTCCAAAACCCGAAAAGGGTGATCTAGGCAAAACTTAGGGTATATGAGCAAAGAGAAAGTGCCTTTTAGAAAACCAATCTAGGCTAGTTGGCACTGGGAGTTAAATCAATGGGAATATTTACCAAACATTGTGTACTTTTTTTTGTTTCACTTAATGAAAGTATCTCTTTTGCTGAATTTTGAATGCTTATGTTTATGTGAATTTTGTATCCATATGGTCAAAACAGCTCAAGTAAATTGAATGCAGAGTTCACATTATTCTAAATCAAATGCGCAATAAATAAAAATAATTTTAATAGATTGAAAAGAGCAAGGTCTATGTAAAAGTCAGAAAAAGTCTGCTAGATTGAAAACCCAAAAATGGCTGTCCAGGCAAAAATTAAGACAAGGTTCGATAGATTGAAAACCCCTAGGGGCATTCTATACAAAAAAATTAGAACCAAATAAAAGACATATAATAAAATAAAGTTCGATAGGTTTGTCACCCTAACTAGCCTATGCAAAAGATAGAACTAAAGAAAGTGCATCTTAAGCCGAGCTCCCCACGTCATCATCATAATACCTAGAGATCCTCCGCAAGGTGGTAGTGGAAAAGGGATTGTGTCCCTGCTTAGCTTGCTCTCCCTCAAAGCGGGCCCACGATCACTCAGATCGGGTTGTCAGACGTCTAATCTCAGCGAGCAATCCTCTATAGTGTATGTCAGTCTCAATGGCCTCCATATGACCATAGTCCAGAGTCTCGAATATGGCCTCTCTGGCCACTTCTCCCGAATATGGTTCACCCATTTGGCTTTGTACACTCTGATTTGGTTCTCAGGTAGCTTGATTGAAACTCTCTATCACTTTTCATAATAGCAGCGCAATCGGTACGGGGTATAGAATTAAGACCTCTCCAGACCTATCAACTGAACATAGGACCCTCAGGACCTTACAACCATATCTTGGATTCTCCACCATGGGTTGACCCACTGTATTTATGAATCTGTGTACCCCCTCAGAATAGGCATCTAAGTGTCAAATGTCAATCGATCAATCTGCTCATATAAGCCCCCTTTCCCTCAGATGAACGGGTAAATACTTCTTTGGGTTCCCCCGCGGTGCCTCCTTCAGCTTCAGCTTCTCTATCAACCATACCTTCAAACCCAGTTTTAGATAAGGGCAGAAGGAAGTGAACAATTTAAAAGATAGGGAAAATGAATACCTGCAGTAGTGTAAGATGATCACCAATAAGAATTGAGTCGATTGTAGCACCGTCTGTGTTTAGTAGGATCTCTGCTAGTCCCATAGCTATGGAGGAAGCCCATGTCAACATAGGACTGATAAGCAAAAGCAACATGAATGGGGCAACTGGCCCCACTCTGTACATGAACTCCGCCATAAGTAACAGTGGCACCATGGATGGTCAAGCAAGATGAGATCTGGGGGCTCCTTAACACCACTCCAACACGGCACTAAGCTAAAATCTAGGCTTATCGAGAGGTCAGGACAGGAATGGGTCCACAGAATCCAAGTACGACAACCCCTGGGGAACGCCATCCATACCAAAGTGAAACTCTGGAAGTGCCAAGGGAATGCGCTTGGGGCATGGAACCCCTAATATAGCATGGAACTCTTCAAGTAAGGGCCATAGCTCAAATTAAGAAAATTGGAATACATGGTCCATCCGATCCTAAAAAGTCAATGTCACGCGAAGGAATTCTGGACTTACGGGCCACGCCGCGATGTATCGAAAGCCCTAGAGCCTAAATTTTTCTAGCTTCTTCCAGTCTGCATTTCCCAGGCTTTCTAGAAAGCCCCGCAGCTGATGATTATGGTTTGCCATGATTGAATTTGAGAAAATGGTTGAATCTGAGTTTCTGCATAGGCAATGCAGCCGGCGGTATGGGTCAGGTCGCCGGCTGTATGGGTTGTGGGCAGTTTTGTCTATATTATTTAGCAAATTAGATTTTCATGCAGATGGCGATGTTAATGATGCCGCCGGCTGCATGACATTATTTTCTGCAAATTTTAAGCCTGTTTTAGCCAGTTTAGACCTATGAATAGCCTATAAAAAAAACCTTGTAATCTGTTTTTAGAACATATCCAAGCATAAAATTCAAATCAAAAGCCCAAAGGCATAAAAGTACCAAAATATCTAAATCCTACGCCAAATTCAAACCAAAATCATCCAAAACCCAAAATCAAACATCCAAACCCAATGTATCGAGGGCATACAATCCAAAGTCAATAAAAATGAACAGAAAGAAAAAGGCAAGTAGGGATTAGCAGGTAGATCTAGAAAAGCTTGCCACCGGGGGGATGAGATGAGACATCCCTATAGCTAAGAAGATAGCGGTTGACGACGTCCTCCTCGGTCCCCAAGATGCTCCAGGAACTCTTAGGATCACCTTCATGGCGACGGCCAGCTATCACCTTCCTTCCCCTTTGGCTCAGGTCGGCCGGGGTTACGCGGTCCATATTATGTTTGCTTCTCCTCTTATTCAAATTAGCATCCAGTTGGCTCTCTAGATCACTCACGCGGTGTCGGAGCGCCCCCGTCTCTTCTTGGTATCTCCGCTGGGCCTCATTAGCATTCGATAGTGTAAGGGCCATAAAATCCTACAGAAAGGGAAATAATAATAATAATCCATATCATTCATAACATTCATACATGCATTCTATTTTTACATTGTCATATCATAACAAGGAATGTACCTGAGCAAGCAAAGTCTAGGAAATGAGAGTGTCCCTGAGGGCAAAGGCATTTCCAGCAAGTCACTCCGCCTCAATACAAGTAACCTAAAAAATCCAAAAAGTAAAGGAAGCCACAAAAGGAATTTTCATATGAATATGTTCTGGTTTGTACAAGACTCACATGAGTTGTGTCCATAGGCATAAATTTTAGCGAATGCCTGATCGGGGTTATCTCCCTAGCAAGAAAGTCGCCTCTCGAGTTCATCAATAGGAAATGGGTCTCCAAAGCAGTCAAGAGGCACCCCTCGATGAATCCAGCACCCTCGAACATGCCCTAGTCTCGTACTCCGCTATCCTTGGGATGGCCTCTCTTCTTAGGTGGTGCCTGAAAATCAAAAGCAACACAAGAAGTAAGCATAAGCAACCGTTTTGATCCAAGCATGTGACATATAAAAAAGTATAAAAGAAAAGGCATGATCTCACATTAGAAGAATGGTGCCTCTCATGAGCCCTTAGTGCATCCCAGCCAACCTCGCCCTGCCCCTCGGGATTGCCCTCACCGCCGTTGTTCCCTTCTTTATTATCATCCTTATTGACAATACCGTGCCTCTGCCTTTTCAGCTCTTCCTACCTCTTTTTTGTGTGAAAGGAGACAGAATCGTTAGCATGGATGTGGGGGCATATAGTGAGTAAGCGTGAGATGTGGCCATTATAAGGGCTAGGGACACTTCCAACCACTCGATCGTTGCCCTCCAAACAATCAGCCTTGTCGGCCGCACCAGTTATGGTCAGGTAAGGCCACCAAAGGCCTATAGGGGGATTATTGGGCACTGGCCTAGCAGTAGGCATAAGCTCCCTCCAACCGTGGAATCTCTCCACCAAGTACCAAGGTAAAGCAAGGGGGCACTCCAAAACAAACTGACGGTCGTCCACCTCCTGCCAGATCGTGAGGACATCAGCAAGGTTGGATACCTCCCCAAAAGGGTCCCAAACGACCTGACCAATTAATTAAGTGAAAAGCCAATGTAAGCAATTTAAATTCATTAATGTGTTTTTGACTGATGGTTTGTTGAATGTAAGATAGGGCTAAAAGTCAAAGTAGCATATCGAATCGATCTGTAGGTTTCGCAGCGCCTCCCTATATGCGGTGGGATATTTGCCGAGCCCCCCAACGCTCCCGCACCATCGGGCGAGGAAATGAGAACCTGGCGGTACTATAGTATTAAACTAGATAAGGGGGATGATCTGATGCTCGAAGGCCCAAACCTGCATAATTGACAGCCAATCAGTCCAAAAGATCAACACACCAAAAAGAGAAAAGCAACTAACCATGGTAATAAGGCACTATTTAAAAGGGATATACCTGAAGCAGAAAATGGCTGAAGCAAAGGACCTTCTCTTTCTTGCGGGCTCCTACGTCCATCCTGTAGTACATCTGAGCCAGAATGGCTCTAGGCCAATTCTTCTTCTCAATCGTCGCCACATCCTCGATGGAAGATTTCAGCCCGTAGTTGACCTTACTGCCCGAGACCTAAAAAAATAGCACAGTTAACAAAGAAATGACAAAAGAGTAGACGCAACCATCCCACTTGATCTTGGGGACCACTCTAACACCCATCCAGTACTCCTACAACTCCCTATAGCACAAACGCCCCGCCTTGGCCTTCAACACAAAGAGCTCAGTCACTCTCTTCACCACCGGTCCCCTAAGATGGTTCCTCTCTATAGGCACATCAAAATTAATCACTTCCTTAGTCTATGGCAACCCAGTCATCGCCACCATGTCGGAAGGGGTAATAGTCACCTCGCCAATCTGGAAGTGAAAGGTATGAGTGGTCTTGGACCACTTCTCAATTAAGGCGGTCAGGGCCATGTGGGAAAGCTTTGACATTAATAGGGGCATGACAAGGGCTAAATCCCTATAACCCATGGCATTTTAGCAGCCACAAGTGCAGAATCCTCCTCCTTAATGTGGTGCCACCACTCGCCTATAGTCCCCATACCCCCGGTTCAAGTGTGGATATATAGCTGTAAAATTAGAAAGGAATAAATTAGTTATGTATCTCTATTTCTGTGTTAGTTTGCTTCTGGAATATTGCTGATGTGGCTGGTGGCATTAGCCATACCACCGATGGTAAGGATGATGTCGCTAGCGACATTGCTTGAATCAGCAGTGACATGGCATAATTCTGGCCTTTTCTTGCAAGGCCTGAAGCAGCTTGCGATAATAGTGATGTCACCGGCGGCATCAATTCCTGCGGGCAGAATCCAGTTTTGTCTAAAATCGCACCAAATCGCCAAAAAAAGCAATAAATCAATTTCAGGGCATAAATCCAACAAAAAAAAAGACCTAAAACATGCATTTTAACATATATTTCTTGTTTTTTAACCTTTATTCTACAATTTTTTGAGTCTAGAACCGAAATCTTCAAACAAAACAAATAGGATTGAGTTTTGTTGGATTACCTGGATATAAGAGATATGATTCTTCTTATCAGGGACAAGATTATCAATTGGAGCCGCAATCCCGTACCCAAATACGATATCAAACTCCTTGAAGCCATAGCCCACATGAATGGGGCAAAGTTTCAGTCCCTCGATGGTGGAAGTGGGTAGATCGACAGACTTGGAACTACTAGATTTTTACCCGAAGATCTTCTTCATGGTTAGGAATCAAAAGGAAGGAGAAGTGAGATTATTTTTGAAGAATAGAGAGAAAGGGAAGAGTGTTTCAGCTTCTATAAATGCAAAAATAGGAGAAAAGAGGAGTTTAAGCCCGTATTAAACACCCACGCAAAATTCGAGGAGTTTAATTTTATCTGAAACTATTCATCCATACCGCCACCAGCATCAGTCAAATTGCCAGTGGTATCAGTCATACCGCTAGTGGCCTCACCATCACCAATTTGAATTTTGAATTTCTTTAACCATTCAAAGGTGCCACGTGGCACCCATACCACCAGCGGCTTCAACTAAATTGCCGGCGGCATCGAAAATTCCCCATGCTTTTTCTGCAATTCGACGAAATCCTGGGTCCAGCCTCGACATTCCAAGACTTCTAAAACCCTTATATTATTAATTTATCACATTGTTACTATTGATCGAAGGGGCGAGAATATTTTTGTTTCACAAAATTGATCAAGCATTAAAAACGTCATCTAAAATCAGTCTAATCTTATTTTACTTGTCACTTCTTATAGGAGTGACACTCTGTAATCTCAAAACTTGAAAAGCCCAAGCCCGCTTGGCAAACCTGAAAGCCCAAGCCCCACTTGGCAAATCAACAAAGCTCAAGCCCGGCAAGGGGCAAACCAATCTCAAAGCCCAAGCCCGACCAAGGGGCAAACCAATCAACAAAGCCCAAACATGACTAAGGGGCAAACCAATCGACAAAGCTAAAGCCCGACCAAGGGGCAAACAAATCATCAAAACTTAAGCCCGCTTGGCAAATCATCAAAGCCCAAGCCCGACTAAGGGGCAAACCAATCTCAAAGCTCAAGCCCGACCAAGGGGTAAACCGGTCACCAAATAGAGGTGTTGATGAAATCAAAACCTCGCTATCCATCAGGTACAATCTCCAAACCCTTGCTCTTTTCGTGCGATCATACTAACATTTGTCAGTAGTGCTCCCCCGAGGGACAGCCTGTGAGCACGGGATTTTACAGTCCCTCTCGTAAGACAATGATGACGTATGCCCGATTTTATTCCTCATGATAAAAATTCTTTTTTAGAATTTTTATTACCGATATAAAATTCCCTGTGAATTTAATTTTTAAAAAAAATTTAACTCAACGTGTTCGGTAATGCGTCAGGTGGTAGCTCAGACCGATGATTTACACCCAAAAAATAATTTAGTCCAAAATACCCATAAAAAGTCAAATAAACCCATGATAATTAAGTTCATCCCGATGAATTTACTTTTGGCCGGATTTTCTTGATTTTTCCCCGATTTCGGGCTTGAATCATGCTAAGCTTTTCATACCTGTCAGAAGAGTGAGGTCGTCGGTAGGCTCATCGATACAACCAGAGGTATCTTCTATGCCGCCGGTGGTATGATTTTCTATTGCAGAACAGTTGTGTGTGTTTTTGCTCGATATATGTCAAATAATTGATAAAAGGCAATTTCCACTGGATTTTAACCTATATAAGGAACCATTTCCAGCATTTTCAAGGGTTTAACACTTCCACCACTCAAATTCCTAAGGAGATTTTAATTATTTACCTAGTTCTAGTGGGATAAAGTTTGGAAAAGGTAAGAAAAGAGGATTCAATCCATCTTTTCTTGGTTTTTCTATACTGAATTCTCTGATATTTAGGTGACATTTAGATCTAGAAATCACTAAAATAGGATTTAGAGACTTAAATCACCCCTTACTTTCCAAATCATCACTTGAGCTCCTCGGAGGTGTCATTCGAATCATGAAAAGGTGGATTCATGGCCCCAAGGTAAAAATCCTGAGTCTCATAGCTAATTGGCTTTCATTTTACTTAGTTGTTGTGTTTTATTGCTGTTTTGTGCTTAGTTTTGGGTTTTTGGTTGCTTTTCGGCCAAAAATAGCTGCTGCAAGAAACTAAAGCCGCCGACTGTATCAACCATGCTGCCAGCGGTATCGTTGATACCGCCAGTGGCCTCATTTGCCCCCAACAGCCTTGTTTTCTTACAGGACCATTTCTTTATGGTATTTAGAATGTCATACATCCTACCTGTGTAAATGAGATCGCCGGTGGCATTAGTGATGTCACAGGCGGCCTCATTCATACCACCGGCGGTATGGAGTTCTAGACAGTAGTTTATTTTTCATTTTTTTTATTTTTGGCTTAGTTTTACTTCTGAAGCTAGGATGTACAGTGCAATGACGAAGGTCTAGAACCTTCTAAAAATAGACCTCACCTCATAACATGTGGCATTTTCACTAATAATCCAGTTAAAATAATTATCGAGTCTAAAATATGGATATAATAGAATTTTCCCGCAAAAGCCATTTGAACCCCATTTTTAGCCATCCAACCGAGCTCCATAAATTGTAAATAAATATACCATGTTCACGCTAACTCGGGTCTTGTTTTGTTTACTAACTATACATGTTACGTGATATATCTCGAACAATGTGTTGTATTTGTGCTAACCATTTTGTGTAGGTAGATTTAGGATAGATGAATGCTAGGCCTTCGGATATTTTATTTATTGTATAGACAAATGTATAGGATTTGGAAAGCCATATAATTATTATTTTATTTCCTGCATTTTATTTGTTGGATAACTATAGTAATTCATTTATTTACGCTTTGAATGCTTGGTACCGCGCTAACAATACATATAAACCGAAAACACAATAAATATGGTAGATTAAAACCGATTAAGAAAGAATAAAACCTTTTAACTTTGCCAATTTAAAATAGATAACATCATCCGAACTCAGAATCTCTACTTAAGGTTTGGTCTACCACCCGGTAGGAAATCATACCAAAATTTCCCGGTTGAGGTGAACAGGGTGTCGACTCTATTTTAAGTACGGGATATCGATCTCATATCTTTTGAACATTAAAATGTGCAAAACCATTTTCTACCACCATCACATCACGCATATATATTTTTGAGGGATCGGTCTGCCGACCCGGCTTCACTGCCCGTCCGAAATTTCGTCTGCTCACAGTGTGGATACTCATAGAGGCTATCCTACACTTGGAGGCTTGTGCAAGGAGGTTCTGCTAAAGCATGCTTCAACTAGTAATTTTTCCTTCTTTCTCTTTTAATTATTAGGTCTTTTTCTTTAAGCATTTTTAGACTTAATAATTATGCTTAGGTTGTTTTGCATGCTTAGTTTATTTTATGCTTAGGTTATAGCTTAGAGTTATAATGTTTTTAGGTTATAGCTTAGAGTTATAACATTTTTAGGTTATACTTAGAGTTATAACATGCTTAGTAAAAAAATATTTATGCTAGGATATAATTTAGAATTATGGTATGCGTAGCCTATTCATGTTAACCTAGGTAGAGAACAGTTTAGTTAAGGCTTTATTTAATTCATGTGCAACTAATAGGAGTTACTGGGGACAGGGACAAAATTTTGAATTTCTGCCCTGCCTATTGTGCATATTCAATTTGACTTTCAATTCCCAACAGTGGTATCAGAGCCTGCCTATTTAGTGCATACTTAAGTTAGAAGCGAACTGAATTTTATTTTCTATATGACATGTTTTAAGTTTTATTAATTGTTTGGAATAATAGATGAACTTGTGTTATCATTTCAAAGTTAGAAAATGGTTGTAGATTCTTGTTGATTAAGCTTGCTCAACTTATTCAAAATTATCAAAGTTTCAATAATTTATATAAGTTACATGGGTTATAGATGCTTCCAATTTACATGAATTGAAAGAACAAAATTTATTAGTTCAAGAGGATCCATTGGTCTTCGAGTTTGTGCCCGTATTTGTTCTGGCTAAGGATTGGACTTGGTGTCTACTTCTCCTAGGGCACCTCTTCTACCTGGGAACCTATATCGATGCAGCTTGAATTGACCAACGAGGGGATTAAATATGGACTAATTTATTTCTAATATATAAGATGGTTCTTATATATATTTCTATAACAAAGTAAAAATTAAATTTATTGAATAAAAGCTTAAAGGAAATGCAATATAAATATAATAAATAAAAGTGTTAATTATTTGGCATATAATCTAGGTTGTTGGAATAATTATAATAAAGAGTTTAAACCCACCTAAGGTTGGACCTTATAAATTAATTCTAAAATTCCCTGAATTAATACAAATTATCATAAATATATCCATCTAATAAAATCCTAGATTGGGTGAGACGTTTATCACCAATAAAATTCCAAAGTATATATATTAAGGCAAGTTATAGTCTTCCTTACCCAAATTTATAATATGATCTCTTTGGGCTACAAAAGTGTTGCACAAAGCATTCCTTTTCGTCCACATTTATTGGTTATAAAATTGAGATAGGGTCTGCCTTAACAGAACTGGGTAGTCCACTATAAAATTGGGGGCTTACCGCAGGACTGAGACATATTCAAGGAGATGTTAAAATAAGAGCACACACCCCTTGGGTTTAGGAAACTTGAATGTATTAGCAATTGCATATGATGCAAATGGAATGGGATTCCAACTATAACTTACTAAAATGAGTTGACTCATAAAATTGGGAGTCATAATAGACAAGTTATAGATGCCACCTACTAGGAAATTTAGCTGGGCCAAAATTCTCGAATTTAATAGAATGGGCTATTGTAAATTTTGAAAGAAATAGTAGGAAAAATGTATTTAATTTAAAGACCTTTTATTAAATGCATTTACAGATAACTTGCTAAATATATTTCGCCCGTCTCGGCTAAGAGACCGGGTCAATGAAGGGGTCGTCTAGCTCATCCCCTAAATTAAGTTGGGGAGACCCAGCTAGATGAATCATCTGAAATCCCGTCCCTGCTGGGGAACCCCTTAGATTGGGATCACGGGAAGTCTTAGAACGGTATTAACCCCAAGGAGGCTAATGGCCGGCTCGACGATCTCTCCATGTCCCACAAGAAAGGAGAATCCAGGTTTGACTCTAGTCCCTGTATTCTCTCCATTATCCTTATCTCATTCTACTTGGGATGCAAGGATCGGATATGCATGAAGAGTCCTAAACTCATCATAATTCAAACTCCCTATTTTACCAGAACTAGGGCAGCTCCTGCGCCTATAAATAGGCCCTTACGGTCAGCTTAACAGGTATCTAACAATCACACTCTCACAAAGACTTTCATATTGTTTCTTAAGAATCCCTTACTAACTTAGGCATCGGAGGGTCCCCTCCGGGGTAAACACCGATCGCCCCTAAGTTGTGCATTATTTTACAGGAATTAGCTCGTTGATACATACACGTTCATAATAATCAAATTCTGAAATATCATATCCATGTATGATATTTTCAGTGGTGCGGTGAGCGTGGACTTCATTTACTTGTTCAGGCAAGAATCATTGTTCATTGGTAGAAACACATGGATTTAGATTTTTTAGTAGCTCTCACGGTGATCGTGTCACACAAGAACTCTGATCCAATCATCAACTCTGGTGTGGAAAACACTCAAAGCAATGTTGGAAACACCAATTCAATAGGAAAAACCCCAATCATGGCGGATACAGCGGCCAAGGCACCGATCGCAGCTGGGGGTTCAGGAACCAAGGAAATGGAGGAATGCTCCTCCCATCCTCAAAGGGAACTGGACCCGTTTATAGAAATCGCTCACCAGGTGGCACTAACACTGGAGCAGCAAGAACTCATGATGAGGTCAGCCTACAGGCACTTTGTGTTGATCGGTCGTCTAGGAGGAGAAATTCATGAAGACATTGAAATTCTGCCTGAAATCACTGTTAATGAAAATTTCCTCATATAATTTAACTCAGTTTTAGGTGTTCCAACCTCAGTATCCTAAGTAACAAGGGGATTTCACCATCTCACAGTGACCCTGCTAGTGCCAGCCCATCCAGTGGCCCTGGACATAGAGTAGCCCGCCTCAAAGGTACCACCTCCAAGTGGCTTCACTGACTCAAATCTCGCAACATTGAGAGGAATATTAATGCTAGCACAGGATGGAAGAGATATTCCAGTAGGAATAAGGCTCCAAAATAGAGGCCTAGGAGGAATAGCAACCAACTCAATGGTCGTGACCACCGAGGTGGAGAATTCGGATAAAACTAGATCCAAGCGAAAATCAAAAGGAAAGGGTAAGGGGAAAAAGCATACGACACCTACTCCCTCGCTGTCTGGGTCATCTTCATCCGAATCCAAATCAAGAAGTTCAAAAGACTTTGATTCGAAATTTAAGAGATGGCTGAAGAAATATGCCATATCATTCCAGGAGCCAATTAGCGAAAAGGACCTCTCCCCCATTCAAAAAATGCATCCTAGATCAGAAGCTGCCTGATTACATTTTTTCCCCAAGTTCTAGATAAATATGACGGGAAGGACGACCCTAAAATGCACCTGGCAGATTATATAAACAGAATGGACTTGATTAATGCCCCAGAAGCTTTCAGATGCAGGTATTTTCCCACCGCCTTAACTGGAGCGGCCGAACGCTGGTTTCTCTACCTCGCCCCTAACTCAATAAAAGATTTTGAAACATTGAGGGGAAAATTTCAGAAACACTTCTTAGGATCGGCTTAGCTAGAGAAAGTTAGCTGGGACCTTCACGGGATGGTGCAAAAGCAAGATGAACCCTTGAGGGATTATTTGAAGAGATTTAATGAATCATGTGTAGGTATCATCGATTTAGATTATAGGACGGCAAAGGAAGCTTTGATTAAGGGAACTAGAAATGACCGGCTTAGGTAGGAAATAATTACCAGAAAACTAACTTAATTCCCCCAATTGATTGACATAGCCCAGAACTTTGTCGAAGTAGACGAAGTAAGTAGCCCGAGCTGGTGGAATTCAGATGACAATCCCAGAAGGGATAAAAAAGAGGAAAGAGGAAAAGAGACCGGAACGGCCGAGGATCTAGCTAGTACGATCAAGAGGAAGACAAGCAATAATTGAATGCATCCTTGAGCCGGATCTTGGTGGAAATCAAGAACGGACCAGAAAAGAAAAGCATTCACTTTCCAAATGTTCTTGAAGGAAAAACATTGAGTAGAGACTACGATAAGTATTATGAGTTTCACGGAGCTAAGGGACATTAAATAGATGACTGTAGGGTCCTGTCAGAAGAAGTTCGCACCTTAATCAAAGCGGGAAAATTTAGCCAATTTGTCAAAGGAGTTACAAGAAGAACCGATAAGCGAGATAAATCCAAGGAATAGTCCAGAGATGAGAAAAAGGATGATGATGACTGGGGAGTAAAAGTGATGGTCATAGAAGGTGGGGATGATCGAGAGCCTCCTTCTAAAAAAGCAAGGTGTTCCTCTGACTATCCACTCACAAAAGTATGAGCAGCCCCAATGTTGGGGACACACTCTACCTTTACTTGGCAGCAACAAATGAGGTAGTATGAACTGTCCTAATCCGGGAAGACGAACAAGATTAGCATCTTGTGTATTACAAGATTAAGGTGCTCAGGAATGCAGAATTGAGATACCCCAAAATTGAAAAACTAGCTTTGGCCTTAATTCACTCGACAGATCAGCTCAGATCTTAATTTTTAGCACACGCGGTAGTTGTAAGAACTAGTGTTCCCCTCAAGAAGGTCTTAAAGCGATCGGACACATTTGGTCATCTAACCAAGTAGGCCATTAGGCTCAGTGAATATGACCTAAGGTTTGAGGAAAGGAAAGCCTTGAAAGCTCAAGTATTAGCAGACTTTATGGTAGAATTCGCAGGAATTGAGCCAGAGAAAACCATCTCCTCAAAAACATGAACGGTTTTTATGGATGGCTCTTCCTGTGCAGAAGGAGCTGGAATCGGAGTTTATATCCAAGGACTGGAGAGAATTAGGTTGTCTTATGGTGCCAAACTAGCATTTCCCTCCACTAACAATGAGGCTGAGTATGAGGCGGTAATCAAGGGGCTTGAGTCAGACAACGAAATAGCTCCAGACATTATAGTCTTGAAGAGCGACTCCAGATTGATAGCTAACTAGATCAACCATACGTATGGGACTGAAAGAGCTGAGATGGTCAAATACTTGGCCAAAGTAGGCAAATTATTAGAAAATCTAGAGTCTAAGGGAATAGATTAGAAGATTGTGTACATTTTAAGGAACGAGAATGAAAAAGTAGACGAGTTAGCCAAAGTGGCTGCAGAGAGAGACTCATGGAGAGAGTTAAGCTATCCTTATGAAGTCTTAACCTAGCCAGCTTGTGATGAGCAAGAAGAAAATTTATGGATTCAGAAGAAATCGCTTGGGTGGATGCAACCCCTCTATGATTACTTGGCTTGTGATAAGCTACCAGAAGACAAAATTGAGGCGGAGAAGATTACCTGGAAATCTTTCCGGTATGCTTTGATGGGAGATGAGTTATATAAGAAATCTTACTCAGATGTGTGGCTCAAGTGTGTCACCCCTAAGTTGGGAAAGTGAATCATAGAAGAAATTCATGAAGAAGATTGTGGATCCCACCAGGCGGCAGAGACAATATACAGGAGAATCGCCCTTACAGGTATTATTGAGAATCGATCAAAGCCGACACGGAGGAATATTTGAAAACTTACCATCAATACCAAATAAATGCAAGGAAGTCACACCTCCCAAAAGCAAAGCAAAAGCCAATCTTGACCTGCTGGCCATTCATGTCTTGGGGGATTGATATCGCGGGGCTAATGCCAGAAGCGTTTGGACAACAAAAGTGGATACTAGTGCCAATCAATCACTTTTCTAAGTGGGTTGAGGCGGAAGCGCTTAGCTCGGTCACAGCTGAGAGGATTATTGACTTCATTTGGAAGCAAATAATCACTCAATTTGGGTTACCAAAGAGGATAATTGCGGATAATGGCTCACAGTTCATCTCGAAAAAATTCAAGGATTTTTGCAAAGAGTTAAAATAGAGAATCACTACTCATCTGTGGCTCATCCACAGACAAATGGAAAGACGAAGGTAACTAATAGAACCCTTGGAGAAGGACTAAAGAAAAGAGTGTTGGATCGAAAGGGAAGATGACTCGATGAACTAATCAAAGTCTTATGGTCCTATAGAACCACCCCCTGCGCGACAACTGGCCAAACCCCTTACTCCCTAGTTCATGGAGCTAAGGCGGTGATCCCGGTTAAAGTAGGAGCTCCATCTAATCGAGTGGCATATTACATGGAAGAACAAAATAACATCAATATGAGGTATCACTTGGATAACTCAGATGATAGAAGGGAGCGAGCTTGGATCCTCATGGTGGCTTATAAGGCAAAAATCACAAAGTACCATGACAGGCGTGTGCGTGAGGTCATCCGGATGCGTAGAATTCTCGGACTTGTATTGAATTCATTAATAAAAGTATTCTATCAATTATGCATTTGCCTCAATAAAGTATTGATCACACTTTATGGCAGTTCACCGGTACAATATAAGACCGGCTGAAATTAAAAATGTTTTGAGCGAATAAAGACCTAGTTAAAACTACGGTAAAGTTTGTAGGCGGTAACACCCCTACAAAACATATAACCCGGCAAAGAAATATAAGACCGGCACAAAATTACTTAATCAAAAAGAAAAAGGCATCAGACCTTGAGAAAAATAAAATATGCCTAAAAAATAGATAGAATAATGTGCTAATAAAACTTTGAAAGAAAGATTACTAAAGTACAAAGTTAAATAAAGTTCTATACAACAGAGGAATCCTTAAAAGCAGACGGCTCTTGCTCCCCCTCGAGCAGAGCCCCGGCCTCAGCAACCTTCTCACCCTGAGTATCATCTCCCGCCAGCTCACTCAGGGTGGCTTCCTCCTCTGGTTGAGCCCCTGGATACTCGACGCCTTTTAGCAGGTCGTCTGGAAGATCCGAATGAAGCTGCTTGCAAGCATTAAAAACACAATGCCCAAACTCGAAGCCGTCATCCACCATCCCCTCAATGGCTTAGATGTACTCAGCCGCGTGCCCCTCCTTTTTACTAATAGCGACTTTTAAATCTTCCCAGGTGGCTGCTAGATTGACTTTAACCTCCTCAAAGCTTTTGGAGATCATCTCATGAGATGACTGGAGAAGCCCGTGATCCTCTCTCAACTTTTTTAGGTCCTCCTCTGAAGGTTTATTTTGACTGGTCACCTCCTTCACCTAGGCTTTCAGCCTGCGGCACATACTAATGGCCTCGGTCAATTTCTTAGCTTTTATTTGTTCTGCATCTACCCGGTGGAAAAGATCGACCGTACGGGATAAAGACTGTACAAAAAACAAAGTAGTCATGTTAAGCATAAACCAGGATTCATAAGCTTGATTTTTCAAAAGGAAATAGTACCTGGGTAATTGACTCAAATAGATGAGCTACCGCTGTCTGGAAATCTTCTTGGTCGTACAGATAGTCCTCTTCCACCAATGAAAAAGCCTAGAGAAGAGACTGCTGGACGACAGGCATATTGAGGGAAGGCATGTTACCGCTAATATAAACCAAGGCGTCCTTCACTAGGGTAAGAGGAACCTCAGGTTTCTCCACCGGGGTAATGTCAACCGCCTGCCGCAAATAATGTTAGTAAATCAAACCACATGAAAGCATACTAAGGTATTGGATGGGATGGAAATGTACCGCATCAACGACCTTAGCCTTTTTCTTCCTATCCTTAGTGGACGCCTCGGTCGCATCCGTACCTCCTCTTTTGACCCCCTTCTTAGGAACCGTCTCCCCGCTCCTAGCTAACAAAATTGTACTAGTAGTTTTGTTAAAAGCGCCATCGACGATCTTGGCAGCCTGGCGGTTGTTAGCTTGTTGCAGTTTTTTACCCGCTTAGTTATAGCATCAGAAACCGCATCTTTAACTTCTGACATTGCTGAAAAATATAAACAAATGTAAATGAAGCAGAAAACAAACTCACCCGGAGGCGGAGGGCTAATATAATACTCATAACCATTGGCACAGCCTAAGTTATAGTCTATTGGTCTATGATTATGAATAAAAGCTTAAGAAACATCGGCTAAAGACCACATCCCTCTTCTCAAACGTCTAAATATCTCTACTCGGATGTCCGGGTCATTCTTGGAAACTCTAAAGGGAGGTGGTACATCGAGTGACCACCGAGTGGGAAACGTGGGGGCCCCATCCTTAAGCTCAATACAGATGAAGAATTGCTTGAAATTCTTCACTGAATCGGTTCTATGGGTAAAGGATTAAAACCCGCTCCAGTGCAAAAAAATATAGGTGGTCTTCACCTTTATTCATCTTGCAGGAAGCAATTTGCCTGAAGAACTTCTCATCAAAACCCAGGCCCAGGTTCTCGCATAGCTGGTAATGACCCACTATATCACCTTAGTAGCTAGGGTGGATCTGAGTGAGTCGGGCACACCTTCCAATAATTGTGCAGGTCGCATATACCTTGGGGGAGAGGATGGATGAAGTCGAATCAAGCCTGCTCTAAGTATAGGCTAAACCATCCTTCAGGTGGCTAATGGACCCGTTGCTTTTTAGTCAGTAGCATTACTCGGCATTTTTGCATCCAAGGAAAGGTGGCCCTCTTGAAGTCCACATCCACCGGATGAACTATTGACACCATGTTTTTGATACGAGGAGTCGCCTTTTTCTCCCTCATGGCTAGCCTAGATGGCTCTACCACCGCCTCTGCCCTAGCCCTCTTTGCTGCTCTTTTCTTCCTATACCCTTTGGGTCCATGGCGGGGATGCTCAACCAATGTCAGCCTCTCTACCTCATCGCCCTTATCGCTGCTGCCTGCCCACGCTAGGTCTGATGAATGAATTTGTGAGCTAGAGGCGGCTTAATCGGATGCCACCCTCTCTTCATTTCCCTCTACTCAGTCTATCCTCCCAATCGATCTTTTAATCCTAATGTTAGAATGAATGTTATATGGGTCAACACTAACATAGCACCTTGATACCGAGTTAGGAAACTCGGCACAATATTCGTCAAATAACCTATCGGCTGAGCTGGTACTTATGGAGGTAGCAAAAGACATGACCGCCTAGAAAGAAAACAAAAAACCTAGAACAAGTTAGAGATGGATCTGGTCACTTTATCAAGATCTAGGGTCATTTTTTCAGCCGGGAGGGATTTTAACCTTATAACCTATATTTATCATGTTCATTAGTATTCATGCCTAAACCCATAATCTGGCCAGCATGAACCCAGATTCGGGTGATGTTAAGTTAGCAGTCAAGATCATTCCTATAAACAAAGGCATGCATAATTAAAACTATGCCTACCCTAAAAGTGCGAGGTGCACTACATATAGAGCATGTAAAATAGTTGCTAAGCAAAGATACATGGCATGGAATCAAGATTATGGATGACACCAAATATAAAGCACAAACAATTCACAGAATAATAGAATCATTAAAATGATGTAAGGAAAGGCACTTACTTGTAAAAAGTGGAAGGAACAAAGGTCACTAGAAACAGGCTTGAAAACTTGAAGAATTTTGGGAGTTATGCAGGAAAGTTAGATGGGAAAAAGTGATAAAATGAGGGGAGACAATGCTTAAATAGGAAGGGAAAATGAAAGTGAAAGGTCACAATCATTAAAGAACAGACATACAGCGCCACGTGTCACTCAAGGTGTTGCTGGTTTTAAATTTTGAAAAATCTCGCCTACCGCCAAAGGATGTAAACAGACTTGGGCTTATCCATGAATCTTCGAGAATGCTTAGACCACCGTCTGCCACATAGCCCTAAACCATGAGCCGCTTAGAATTTAAGACCGGTTTAATCCATTAGAAGCCCTAAAGAACTCCTCTCACTTATGGGCGGCCTTTTGATAACTTGGTAAATATATTTAGCCCGTCTAGGCTAAGAGATCGGGTCAACGAAGGGGTCGTCTAGCTCACCCCCAAACTAAGTTAGGGAGACCCACCTAGATAAACCCTCTGGAATCCCGTCTCGGCTGGGGAACCCCTTAGATTGGGATCACGAGAAGTCTTAGAATAGTTGTAACCCCAAGGAGGCCTACGGCCGGCTCGACGATCTCTCCGTGTCCCATAAGAAAGGAGAATCCAGGTCTAACTCTAGTCCATGTATTCTCTCCATTATCCTTATCTCATTCTACTTGGGATGCAAGGATTGGATATGTATGAAGAGTCCTAAACTCATCATAATTCGGACTCCCTATTTCACCAGAAATAGAGCAGCTCCTGCGCCTATAAATAGGCCCCTACAGTCAGTTCAACAGGTATCTAACAATCACAATCTCATAAAGACTTTCATATTATTTCTTAAGAATCCCTTACTGACTTAGGCATCAGAGGGTCCCCCCCGGGGGTAAACACCGATCGCCCCTAAGTTGTGCATTGTTTTGCAGGAATTAGCTCGTTGATACATATACATTCGTAATAATCAAATTCTGAAATATCAGATCCAGGTACGATATTTTCATGTACTAAAACTAATATCTGAACAATTTTCTTTTCTTATATCTTAGGTTGAAAATGACTTCCAACGTTAATCTCCATCTGTTACTTGACATAAAATTGAATGGCTTGAACTTTTCTAATTAGTTTCGAGCTGTGAGAATAATTCTTATATCCGAGGGAATCGCATGTGTTCTAGATGAAATTTTCCCTGTTGAATCTGATGTTGAGGATCATGTGGAACATGATGCCTGGTTGAAGCATAAGAAAGATCGTGAGTATGCATAATGTTAGGGTCTATGAATCCTGAGCTTCAGAAACAATATGAGAACATGACCTTAGAGGATATGGTTCTCTATCTCGAGGAGCTCTTTGCTGAGAGGGAAAGGATAGAGAGGTATGAGACCTCCAAACTTCTTTTTAGAACTAAGAAGCAGGCTGGCACCTCTGCCTCTCAGCATGTATTGAAACTTTTAGGATACCTTGAGAACCTAAATCGATTGGGATTCGAGATGAATCATGACTTAAGCATTGACCTTATGTTGATGTCCTTAATAGATAGTTACTCAGGCTTCGTGACTAACTATTACATGAGCAAGATTAATTCTACTATCCCAGAATTAATCAATATGCTGAAGACAGTAGAACCTCATATTAAGAAAGATTAGAAACCACTACTATTGGTCGAGAAAGGCAAGGCTTCTAAGAAAAAGAAGAAGGCACTGAGTGCCAAGAAAAGAATCAGTAAAAAGAAGAAAGAAAAGAAGACATCCAAGTATGTCTGCTTCCAATGCGGGAAACCGGGACATTGGAAGAGGGATTGCAAAGCTCCTGCTTCTTAAAATTTGAAGAAGAAGCCTGCAGAGGCATCTACTTCAAGTATGTTTATAATTGAAAACTATGCTACTTTTCCTCATGAATCGACTTGGGTATTAGATACTAGTTGTGGTTCTCATATTTGTACTTCTGTGCAGGGACTAAGGAACAGTAAAAGACTTGCAAAAGGGGAGATGGACCTGTGTGTGGGAAATGGAGCCCGAGTTACTGCATTAGCCGTAGGATGGTTTAATCTTATTTTGCCAAGTGGGCTTGTTTTAGTTTTGAATAATTGTTACTACATTATAAGTGTTACTAAGAATATTGTATATGTTGCGTGTTTAACAGCAAACGGATTTAAAATTTTATTTTTGAATAATAATTATCAAATTCACTTGAATAATGTTCTTTATGGTTATGGGATATTGAATGGTGGCATTTATATTTTTGATACTAAAATAAAAGTTTTTAATATAAACAATGTAAATAAAGTTAAATTAGATAATGAGAATTCCTTCTACTTATGGCATTGTCATTTAGGCCACATAAACAAATATTGCTTAACCAAGCTGCATAAGCGAGGTGACTTGGGCCCAATAGACTTGGAGTCTTATGGTGATTGTGAACCTTGTTAAGAGGAAAAATGATAAAGTTGCCCTTTACAGGAAAGGGTGAACGAGCCACGAGTACATTGGAACTTATACATATTGATGTGTGTAGTCCAATGAGTGTTTAGGCAATAGGAGGATACTCCTACTTCACAACCTTTATTGATGATTATTCACGATAGGGTTATCTGTACTTAATGAAGTACAAATCTGAAAGTTTTGAAAAGTTCAAAATATTCAGAACTGAAGTAGAGAAACAGCTTGAGAAAAGTATTAAAGCACTTCAGTCCGATAGTACTTAAGTCAGGAGTTTCAGGATTATATAAAGGAAAATGTGATAGTTCCCCAGTGAACCCCTCCTTATACGCCCCAACACAATAGAGTGTCTGAAAGGAGAAATCAGACTTTATTAGATATGGTTCGGTCCATGATAAGCCAAGCACATCTCAATAAATCCTTTTAGGGATATGCACTAGAGAGCGCGGTTTATGTATTAGAAAGAGTGCCTTCTAAATCAGTTGATTTTACACCTTGCAAAAGGTGGTGTAATAAAAGGCCATCTCTAAGTCACATTAGAGTATGGAGTTGTCCTGCCATGGTAAAGAGGATAGCATCAGATAAGCTAAGCACCAAATCTAACAAGTGTCTATTCATTGGATATCCAAAGGAAACTACTGGATATTTGTTTTATCGACCCAAAGCATAGAAGGTATTTGTGTCTCAAAGTGCTCACTTTTTAGAAAAGGAACACTTACTTGCAAAAGACAATGGAAGCAATATTGCACTAGAGGTTCAAGAGGAAGAAATAGATAATCGGCTGATTGACCCAGTTCTAAATACACAAGAAAGTGTGATCCAAGAGCAACTTATCGAAACACAAACATTATGAAGATCAGGTCGTGTTCATAAAGGTCTCAAAAGATATGGTTTTATCATCACTAATGATAAGGAACTATATCTCATGGAGGATGATGAACCAAGAACCTATGATGAAGCAATAAAAAGCTCAGATTCTAATAAATGGCTTAAAGTCATGAAGTTAAAAATGGATTCCATATATGAGAACCAAGTTTGGAATTTGGTTGATGCACCACAAGAGGTTAGACCGATTGGGTGCAAATGGGTCTTCAAGAAGAAGACAAACATGGATGGTAATGTGATTACCTATAAGGCAAGGTTAGTTGCAAAAGGTTATAGTCAACGTAAAGGTATTGACTATGATGAAACTTTCTCATCAGTGGCCATGCTTAAATCTATGAGGATACTCCTCGCCATTGTTGCTCATTATAATTATGAAATTTGGCAGATGGATGTTAAAACAACATTCCTGAATGGGGATTTAGACTAGGATGTGTATATGACACAGCTTGAGGGTTTTACATCTCAAAATGGCTCGAAGTTATGCAAGCTACAAAGATCCATTTATGGACTTAAGTAGGCACCCAGAAGTTGGAATATAAGGTTTGATCAGACAATTCGTGAACTGGATTTCTGTCCAAACATTAATGAGCCTTGTGTTTATAAGAAGGTTAGTGGGAGTGCAGTCATTTTCTTAGTATTATATATCGATGACATTCTACTAATTAGAAATGATATTTCTCTTCTTCAAGATGTTAAAGTATGGTTGTCAAGAAAGTTGTCCATGAAAGACCTTAGTGAAGCAGCATTTATACTAGGTATAAAGATCTATAGGGATAGATTCAAGAGGCTGTTAGGTCTTTCTCAAAGTACATATATAGACAAGGTATTGAATAGGTTCAACCTTGAGCATTCAAAGAAAGGTTATCTCCCGATGACAAAGGGGATCAACCTATCTAAGGCTAAGTGTCCAAAGATAGACCAAGAAAGAATGCGCATGAAGGATATTTCCTATGTATCCACAATAGGGTCCATCATGTATGCTATGATATGTACTAGGCCAGATGTCTCTCAGGCTTTGAGCTTTACGAGTAGATATCAATCGGATCTAGGTGAAAAGCATTGAATGGCAGTCAAAGTAATTCTTAAGTACTTGAGAAGGACTAAAGATGAGTTCTTGATATATGGAGATGGTAACCTCACAATTAGAGCTTACACTAACGCGAGTTTTCAATCTGACAAGGATGACTTTAAGTCTCAGTCGGGTTTTGTGTATGTGTTAAATGGAGGGGTGGTATGCTGGAAGAGTTCCAAGAAACAAACTATTGCTGATATAACCACGGAATCTGAATACATTGTTGCATGCAAAGCAGCAAAAGAATCTGTCTAGTTAAAAGAATTTATTAGTGATCTCGGTGTGATGCCTGAGATTGTTGATCCAATTACTTTGTATTGTGATAACAATGGTGCTATACCTCAGGCAAAGGAACCACGGTCTCACCAGAAAAACAGTCATGTATCCAAAAAGTATCATATCATCAGGGAGATTGTTGATGCTAAGATAATAAGACTAGAATATGTACCCACTCATCAGAACCTCGCGGATGGTCTGAAGAAGCCATTGACTCAAGTCAAACATGACCAGCATGTTAAAGCATTTGGATTAAGACATATGGCTAATTGGCTTTAGTGCAAGTGGGAGTTTGTTAGATATGATGTATGCCCTTAAGGCAATTAGAGCGATATATCTTAATTATGTAATAGTATGGATAATTTGTTTAATCAATAAAGGCATTTAATCTTTTGTTTATGTCGATGTGCTTATAAATATATTGTGACTGGTTAAAATATATTCATTGATGTATGTATACGAAAGTCCTTGACATGTCATAGCATGAAGTCAGAGAAATTATAGTTGGACTATATTTAGTGAGACCTGCTTCATGTGGAATTATGATTATGTCTAAACTATCCCTAGTCATAGTTTCATCAAGAAAGGATATTGATGAAGCGGTAAGACTAGCATGTGGTCAACTTTCTTGGAAAGGGTCCAAGTAGTCAATCTCCTAAGGACTAAAAGTGGTGCCTTAAGTTTGACACATGGATATATTTGGGAGATATATTGGAGACCGCAGTAAGGTAAACACTTGGTGTATATATCAATGTGTTAGTGTTTATCTTCATGCAACAAGCTTTACTAGTATCCTCATACTTGAGATGTTAGTTATCTTGTGTGGTAATCACTAAACTTTGGGTCATTCCTATACACTTATTAATTTAGGGTGTCACGGGTGGTTACGGGTATAGTAATGTCATCACGTTGGTAAGCTATATAGTTAGAAAGAATCCATTGCTCCGAATATATTAAGGAGTTATACCTGGCCACTTGTTGAAGTGATGATCGCTATAAACCTCTGATCAGAGTATGTGTGTGATAGAAATAGTTTTTAGTCAAACACACTATGGTAAAAGGCAATATACTTCAGTAACAAGTTAATAACTGAGATAGCTTGGAGAAACCTTGCTATTAGTGGGTTAACACTTTGACCAAATCCTATAAACCAGATGGTACTAATATTAAAGAATGGAAGAAGTTCATCGCATTGGACAACTATTGCATTAATCGGGATTAAGTCATAAGCACAAATGACGTTCCGAGTAATGGGGGATGGTAGACCCTTGCTAGAGGCATACTAGAATCGTTTAAGGTAATCGAGTTCTATTCACGGTCTAGAACCTCGAGCCAATGGTTCTATTAGAACAAGGGTTGGTTAAGCCTTAACAGCTCAATACTTCGGGATTCTATAAGGTCACACACATTGGACCTACATTGAACTGAGTAAAGAATTAATAGATTTATTCTATTACGAAAATATAACATATTAATAATTGGTTTATTATTTAAATTGGTTAAAAGATGATTGGATCATTTTGGGTAAGCTAAGGAATTTATTTTTGACCGATAACTAATTTATTAGGGTCGTAAAATAAATTAATTTTGAAAGAAGAATTAAAAGGGGATTTTCCAATCAAAGTAAAGGGTCGGACCCTACGGATATGGGGCCCACATTTTGGGACCCCATATAAGCAGGCTAAGGGACTGTGGGCTCAGCAATTGCGCGAGCCCATATGTTAGGTCACACAGCATTGTTGGGCAGCGCTGGGTGTGTCAAGCACAGCACAGCCCGCAAGCCCACTTGCGGTGCAAGGCAGGCCAAATATGGCTTGCCTTGTGCGGGCTCACGCTGCACGCGGGTCAACCCGCAAACCCATGGGGGTCCGCGTGTTGACCCAAATGGGATTGGGCAAATTTTGCCCAATCGCACATTGGAAATTGGGGAATAATTTGGCTCTCCCAAGCTCCTACTCCCTTTTTCAATGTACCAAGTTCAAGAATAAATTCTACGATAAAGGTCAACTTGAACAAGTAATTTTGAGGAGCTTGATTATATTTGAATACCTCTAGTTTATATTTTCGGGTGGGGTTTTGGAGTGGCCTAGCAACTAATCAAGGCTCCTTAGTTCTTCCTCTCGAGGAGGTTTCGGTTGGTGAGGTTCGTGTTGATACTCATAGAGGCTATCATACACTTGGAGGCTTGTGCAATGAGGCTCTGCTAAAGCACGCTTCAACTGGTAAGTTTTCTTTCTTTCTCTTTTAATCATTAGGTCTTTTCTTTAATCTTTTTTATACTTAATAATTATGCTTAGGTTGTTTTGCATGCTTAGTTTATTTTATGCTTAGGTTATAGCTTATAGTAATAACATGTTTAGGTTATAGCTTAGAGTTATAACATGCTTAATATAAAATATTTATGCTAGGATATAATTTAGAATTATGGTATGCCTAGCCTATGCATGCTAATCTAGGTATAGAATAGTTTAGTTAAGGCTTTATTTAATTCATATGAAACTAATAGGAGTTACTGGGGACACGAATAAAATTTTGAATTTCCAGCATGCCTGTTATGCGTGTTCAATGTGACTGTCAGTTCCCAACAGAAAATTTGATGAACCGACCAAATAAATCTCAATTTGACAACGTATTCGCGACTTCAAAAATATCCAAGTAATCCCTAAAATCCAACAAATTACCCAAGCTTTGAGATCAATATTCTTATTTGAGCTCATCTCAATGAGCATTTTATTTGTTTACAAGCTATCTATAAATAATTCATTTGTTTATTTGTGAACAATTTTTTCAGATGTCGCCTGTTTTGTTTTATGTAGGAAAAAAATAATAATATTAAATAATGTAAAACTAAACAGTAAATTGTTAAAAAAATGATACTTGCATAAAATACTATTTAGCCATTATTAAAATTTTACTTTTTTCTATACAAAATAATTGAGTTGTATATTAATTTTAGTTTTCTCCTTCTCGACTTATTTATAAAACGGGTTTAAAGTAGTGTTTGTAAATAATATTGAGCGGAGCTGAACACCAAACGTACATTTACAAAAAATTTAGAAGCTTAGGATTAATTTGATATTATTTATTAAGGTACTGTTATTAAAATAAGTTATTCTTATAAATTTTAAATATAATTACATATTTTAACTTTAAACAATATATTTTAATTATTTATATTAATTAATTAAAAACTATAATTTATTTTTTTTAAATCAATTCTATTACTACAAAAAAAATTTAAAATTGACATTTTAAAATAACGAGCTTCGGATAGCAATCCAAGCTCACCCTTAATCCTTAAAATAATGACCTAAGAAACAAAGGCAAGGTCAAATGTCAAATTCGATTACGTGGCGGCACCGCACAAATATAACGAAAATCTGCCCCATTTCGTATTATCTATGTGTTTCGTCTCTTTGAAAAGTATTGTTCCATAGCTCCAACTTTCAGTTCAAGAAAAACCCTTTCCACCTCTCTCTTATTCAACCCATTTCTTAATTTACCGATTCACCAACTCCACCTATTTCCCCTCTGCTCCGGCGACCGGTAAATAGGAAAAACAAAAAAAAGTTGACAAAAATCGGCATCTTTGCTTCCTAATTGCTCAAAAAATGTATGTAGATCACGCCTTTTCCATTACGGACGATGATTTGATGCTTGAAACATCTTATGTCGTCAATAATCGTCCGCCTGTTAAGGAGATCGCGCTCGCCGTTTCTCTTCTCGTTTTCGGTGTTATCGGCATCGTTTTGGGCGTTTTCATGACTTACAACAGAATCGGCGGCGACCGTGCCCATGGTATGTATTTCCTTTTGGTTCCTGGTTTTTTTTGTGTTTAGGGTTGAATTTTGTGGTCTTGATTAGTGATTGGCGAAATTAGGGCTTTGTCGTGTGCTTTTTAATTTTGATTTTGTGGTTGAATTTCGTTGTCTTGATGTGTGATTGGCGAAATTAGGGTTTTGTGTACTGATTTTGAATTTTGATCTGTTAATTTCAGGGCTCTTCTTTGCGATTCTGGGATTCGTTCTGTTTATACCGGGGTTTTATTATACAAGAATTGCTTATTATGCTTACAAGGGATACAAGGGCTTCTCTTTCTCCAATATACCTCCTGTCTAGTTGATGATAAGCTGAAATTTCATAGCTGTGCCTGTAAATATCTGTCTCAAGTTCTATGATATGGTTTCTTATGGAGCTTTTGTTCGTTTGTTCTTGCTTAGTTGTTGAACATTATGTGCCATTGCTGTTCTTACTCGTGGAACTGAAAGTTATGTCCTAGTGATCTTAAACTTCATAATGAAGAATGTTGTCCATTGTTAACTTTCATATTTCTTTTATATTTAGCTGATATTTAGCGTGATTGTTCCTTTATCTTATGCTTAATGCATTTACCATATGGTGATAATAAAGAAAAAATAAGTTTCTAGTTTCTAGTATTGCTTATTACAAGTGCAAATAACGAGTGCCAATCTTAATATGCACATATATCTGAGTTAATGTAATTGAGTTGATAGTTCATTTCATTTCCATACACATGTTCACACAGGGATTTTGATATGTTTTTCTTTCGCCTGTTTTGTATATGGCTTTTCTTGTTCTTCAAACATAGAATTTGGAACTATTGTAGAGTTTGCTGCTCCAGATCAAAAGTTGAAGGAATTATGTGTGGTTGGGCGCCAAACATAGTTGTCAAGGCGCCAAACGCCCCCGAGGCGAGGCGCACGCCTGAGGTACACTAGGCGCAAAAAATTTGCAAAAAATATTTGCTTGATAAGTGAAGTTGAATACAGTAACAGTACTAGAAAAAGAACTAGGTAGGAGAATTGCAAGATGTACATATACATGTAAAATTTTCATGTTGAATTACGAATATCTAGTCTTGAATTAATCTAGCCATAGTAGGAACTGAATCAGGAATGCCTAGCCTTAAATGATTATTCGAACTCTTAAAGATAGATGAACAACACTTTTTAAAGTAAAATAGTACCTAAAAAAAGTGTCCCCGAGGCGTGCCAAGGTGCAGTCCCGAGGTACGCTACCTCACCTGAGTTATGGTGAGGCGCAACACCTTGTGCCCTGCATAAGGCGCGCCTTTAACAACTATGAACAACTGTATAAACTTTTTAGATTTCCTGAACTAGGTACGAACTCCAAATATGGTTTTATTGAACTTATGCATGTAGCTTGGTTTGTGAGTTCTACTGCAATTGTTTATTGCAAGATAGAAAGTACCATTATAAAAATTCCTTGTCGTTTGCATAGTCTTTGATAGTTTAATGAAGTGCTATTTTTGTTCTTTTGATATTGTAACGCAGTGAAGTTTCTTTATTTCTGTGTCCTTGTCGTGTTCATCCATTATATCCTTAGCATTAGGGAAAACTAACTAGGAGGTTTTGTCTGTGAGGAGTTTTGATTATTTGAAGAGGGGGATTTGGGATGACTATTTGAAGTATACTCCTTGTCAAACTGGTGAGGCTAATTGGACATTGTGCATATATGTTGTGTAGAATACCGTGCATAACAACTTCTGTGATTTCTCCATGGGAAATGGAGAATCAGGTCACAATTCGGGTCCGGATCTCATATTGAAATTCAATACCAAATCCGGCGGATCTAAAAAAAAAGTAGGATCCGTGATGGGTCCGGTCTGACAATTTATGGGCCTTAGGTAAATTAATGAAAATTAAAGTATATTTATATGTCAAAAATATCAATACACTTGCTTGACAGTCAAAAAATACAATCATGATCAAGTGAATCATGTTTTTTTATTCATTTAACAACAAACGAAAAAACAATGTCCTTAGTTGAAAATTCAATAATTTAAACTTTTCTTCTATGCATTACTAGAAAAATTTCCAAGACAAATATAGGAATTGAAAGGTATAATGTGTGAATTTAACCAAATTTGTTTGATTGAATAGTATCGGAATTAATATTCGCATGACTAAAATTAATAAGAAATGTTTTGAGAAAACTGAACCATAAATTAATTATTGGAAAAAAAATCTGATTTTCATTCTCAAATTTGAAAATAAAACTGAAATTGCGGAGATTATTGAGAAAGAATATATTAATCAAACTAATTTTACATGGTTACGATTTGACATTCAACTAGCAATAGCAACTAATTCAATTGCCAATCATGAAGCAAAATTTAAACCCAAAAGAATAAACCAACCTTGCACCATTCTTGAAAGGGAGATAAAGAAAATTAACGCTCAAAAGAATAAACCAACCTTGTATCATTCTTGAAAGGGAGAGCACTCGAGAAAAACTTGTATGAGAATGCTAAACAGTGGAGAAAATATATGAAGAATATTAAAAAAAAACAAGGGGAAATAGAGAATAAGAAGAATGAGAGTCTACTCAAATGAAATTTGATCCTATTAATTGACTTGCAAAAAACCCATGATTCTGGGAACAAAATGAATACCAAATGGATTTCTCTGTTAATTTTTGAGAAAATTAAAATTTTTAATTAAAGCTATTTAGCTATGTATTATCGGAACTAGGAATGTAAAAAAGACGAAGAGACATTGTTGGAAAAAAAAGTGTTTAATTGTGAACTCTATTATATAATTAAATTGATGATGAAATTTTAGAGGTGTTAATTATAGCACTTACATACCAATACCAACAACTAAAAAAAATGAAAAATGGGCCCCTTTTGAAGAGAGAGGTCTAGGCAAGTGCAACATTATTTTAAAAATAAAAGTGGAGTTCACAGGCTTCACTTGTGTATGTATAGTTTTGCCAATGCTTATAAAGCATTGGTGAAAGATGTCCTATATGGTGGTTTCGGGAGGTGCACTAACCCCATCTACATGTAGATCTATTTATGGGCTGGGATACCTATTGGGTATGGCTCGAGGCTGCTGTGAGTGGACGATCATTTTTCTACCCGCAAGGACCGCGTAAGATGCGTAGTACGGGTGGTGAAAAATAACGAGCGCTGTAAAGCAAGCCGAGGGACCGATTCTCATTTTAGCGTGATGAAAAGATTGATTGGTTGATGTCGAATTTAAGTCCAGATTATGTGTTAAAGGGATACGAGATTGAAATCCCGTACTTAAAATAGTTGCCACCCAGTTCAGCTCAACCGGAAAATTTTTGTATGATTTTCCCACCGGATGGTAGACCATGCCTCAAATAGAGATTCCGAGTTCGGATGATGTTATCTATTTTACATTGGGCCAAGTTAAAAGATTTCATTATTTCTTAATCGGTTTTAGCCCACCCTATTTATTTGTGTTTTCGGTTTATATATTGTTATCGCGTTTATCAAGCATTCAAAGCAGTAAATAGATAATTATTACAGTTATCCAAAAATAAATGCGGAAAATAAAATAATAATTACACAAATCCTATACATTTTTCTATACAATACATAAAATACCCGAAGGCCTAGCATTCATATAACTTAAATCTACCTGCACAAAACGGTTAGCTCAAATACGGCACGTTGTACGGGGTATATCACGTAACTTGCTTAGTTAGTAAACAAAACAAGACCCGAGTTGGCGTGAACATGGCATATTTTATTTACAATTTGTGGAGCCCGATTGGATGGCTAAAAATGAGATTTAAACGGCGTTTGCGGGAAAATTCCGTTATAACCATATTTTAGACTCGATTGTTATTTTAACCGGATTATTAGTGAAAATTCCATATGGTATGGGGTGGAGTATGTTTTCAGAAGGTTCTGGACCTTCGTCGTTGCACTGTACCTCCTAGCTTTGGAAATCTAAACTAGGTCGGACAATAAACGAAAACAAAACTGGTGTCCAGAAGGCCATGCCGCCCGGCGGCATCAACGATGCCACTGGCGATATCAGCTACACAAGCAGACTACGTGACTTTCTGGATACCATAAAGAAAGGGTCCTGCAAGAAAATGGGGCCACTGGGGCAAATGAGGCCACTAGCGGTATCAACGATGCCACTGGCGGCATGGTTGATACCGCCGGCGGCTTCAGTTTCTTGCAGCAGCTGTTTTTGACTGGAAGGCGACCAAAAACCCAAAATTAAGCACAAACAGCAACTAAAACACAACAAATAAGTAAAATGGAAGCCAAAGAGCTATGAGACTGAATTTTTACCTCGGGGCCGTGAATCCACCTCTTCGTGATCCGTATGACACCTTCGGGGAGCTCAAGTGATGATTTTGGGAAGTAAGAGGTGATTTAGTCTCTAAATCCTAATTTTGGTGATTTCTAAACTTAAAATGCACCTAGATATTAGAGAGTTCAGTAGAGAAAAATCGAGAAAAGATGAATTGAATCCTCTTTCTTACCTTTTCTAAACTTTATCCCACTAAAAGCTAACTAAAGAGCACAAAATTTACTTGAAACCTTGAGTTGGGGGAGAGTGGAACCCTTGAAATGGCTGAGAAATGGCCTTTACATAGGCTAAAATCCGTTGGAAATTGGCTTTGGTCCATTTATCCGGTGGATATCAGCAAAAAAGGGAAACAACTGTTCTGTAGCTGTAAGCCATGCCACCGGCGGCATGGATGATTGGCAGGTTTGAAAAGGTGCACGATTCATGCCTGAAATCGGGGAACAGGAGAGGAAATCCGGCAAAAGGTGATTTTGACGGAAAAACTCAGATATTAAGCTTATTTATTTACTTTTAATGGGTATTTTGGACTAAATTATTTTTTGGGTGAAAATCATCTGTCTGAGCTACCACCGGACGCGTTACTGGACATACCAAACTGAATTTTTCCGAAAATAAAATTCGTTGAGAATTTTATATCTGTAATAAATATTTCAAAAAGAATTTTTATTTCGAGGAATAAAATCGGGAATACGTCATCATCGTCTCGTGAGAGAGACTGCAAAATCTCGTGCTCACACCCGCTCAAATGGGCTGGGATTGGACACTTATTTCATTACACAGCCCGGCCTCAGTCCAAGCCCACAAAAGCCCGAATTTTTATGGGTCGGGCTTAGCTCGGCCCGACGAACAAAAATTATATTTTTATATTTTTATATCATCTTCATATTTTAACCTACTAAATTTTTGACTATATATTAAAGAATTTAACTAAAAAATGTAACTGTATGAAAGATTCAGACATATTTGTATAGAAGCTATAATTTTTGTTCAATTTAGTTTATAAAATTTTAAAAGAAAAAAATCATCTATGGGCCATGGGCTGGGCTTGAAAATGCTTAGTAAGCCCGGTCCCAGCTTGAAGTTTTAAATCATGGGTTTGGGTTAATGTTTTTAGTTAAAAGTCCGACCAAGCCCGGCGGCCCGCGAATCAGGTCACAATCATAGTTGTTAAAGGCTCGCCTGACGCAGGGCGCAGGGTCCAGCGCCTCGCCATACCCCAGGCGAGGTAGCGTTCATCAGGCGTGCGCCTTGTGGTGTGCGCCTTGGTGCGCCTCGTGCGCCTAAGGCGCGCCTCAAGTACACTTTTATTTTTTAAAGTATTATCTTACTTTAATATGTATTTTCCATCTATTTTTAAGAGTTTTAACAATAATTTAAGGCTATATATTCCTAATTCAATTTCTATTAAGGCTAAATTAACTCAAGGCTAGATATTTGTAGTACAATATGTAAATTTTACATACATATGTACATCTGACAATTCTCTTAGTTCTTTTTTTGTATTGTTACTGCATTTAACTTCACTTTACAAGAATTTTTTTTGTAAATTTTGTGCGCTTAGCGTTCCTCAGGCCCGCGCCTTTTTTGTGCCTCACCTTGAGGAGCGCCTACCCCTCCTAGCGCCTGGGTTGCGCCTAGCGCCTTGACAACTATGATCACAATTCGGGTCCGAATCTCATATTAAAATTCGATACCAGATCCGACAGATCTTAAAAAGTAGGATCCATGATGGGTCGAGAATCTGAATCCTAAAAAACTAATCTGGAGTCATTGAATTTGTATGATAAAATACACTGCTAATAAGTTTTACAATACACGTGGGGTTCAATCAAATAGTTTTGTAGTGTCCATGTACCAAGTATAGTACAACATTATTAAAAACAAGTGGAGTCCATGGGCTTCAGTTGTGTATATACATTATTTTAAAAGTCCTCGCCTAGCTCTGCCTAGGAGCTATTTTGGGCTCGCCGTCCGATTTTTCATTTCTCGGGCGCTATCAGGCGTTGGATTGATATATTGCCGTCTAGGCACCGCCTAGTCCGACTTTTTTCTCCTAAGCACCGTCTAATCCGATTTTTTTTACAATTTTTAAGATACCAATACTTATAATAATTATAGTTCAAAATATTCTCACCGTATTATTCTCATTTTGAATCTCAAACCGAGAAACAGTGCACTATAAACCACAAAAAATTTATGAGAATATGCATTTTTAAGAAATTGATTTTAGTGTTGATGTATTTTTAAGTAATAATCAATTAAGACTTATATTGTCATATGCTAAACTATGTTTTTAGAATATATTATTACATTATAATTTATTTTTTGTTGAATTTATATTTTTATCTATTCATAAATATTAAAAATTAAAAAAATCACATATCCGCCTAGGCCCCGCCTAGGCGTTGAAAACTCTGACCGCCCGACTAGCGCCTAGCGCTTTTTAAAACATTGTGTATATATAGATTTGCCAATGTTTATAAAGCATTGGTGAAAGATGTCCTATATGGTGGTTTCGGGAGGTGCACTAACCCCACCTACATCTAGACCTGTTTGTGGGCCGGGTTAACCATCGGGCACGGTCCGAGCCTGCTCAAATGCGCCGGGATTTATACACTCATTTCATTACACAGTCCGGCTCAAATTCGAGCCCGCAAAAACCCAAAGTTTTATGGGTCGAGCTTAGCTAGGCTCGACAAACAAAAATTGTATTTGTTTTATATTTTTATATTATTTTCATATTTTAACATACTGAATTTGTAACTATATAAAAAGAATTTGACTAAAGAATGTAATTGTATGCAAGATTCGGACGTATTTGTGTAGAAGTTGTAATTTTTGTTCAATTTAGTTTATAAAATATTAAAAGAAAAAATCATCTATGGCCATGGGCCGAACTTGGAAATGCTTAGTAAGTCCAGCCCGAGCGTTTAAATCATGAGTTTGGGTTAATATTTTTAATTAAAAGCTCGATCAAACCCAGCGGCCCGCCCGATTAACAGGTCTGTGCACCAATTCAGGTTGAGTTTGTTTCTCTTTATTAACATAGGTTATTTTCAAGTTATAAGAATATATACATTTACTAGTCTTATCAATACCGTACCGGGCCATATACCGGCGAGTCCAGTGGTATAGGGTATAACCAGTATTAGTGGTATTATTAGTGGTTTTACCGTTTTTTTAAAGAATATATATTATTTATAATTTTCAGTGGCTATTGCAACGTTTTATAGGTCTTTTGCAATGCTTATGTGTGTTGCCAGAGAGGTTATAGAAAAAATATATATTATTTAAAGTTTTCAGTGGCTATTGCGGTGGTTTTCTGAGTCTTTAGCAACGTTTTTGTGTCTATAGCAACACTTTTAAGTCTTTGACAGCATTTTTACTTGTTGTCAGTAGTATTTTAAAAAGACCGGTTTAAATCGGTACATCGATTTTATCAATTTTTTCGGTTCAATCTAATTTTTTACTAAAATTAATTTGTAATTATATCATACCATAGTCATAATTAATTTATAATAAAACTGATTGAACCAGCCAGTAAAGTACGGATAACATTGACATTTACAAAACAAAGCAATATTAAAAGAAAGGCAAAAGAAGGCTTAACATGTCTCGACTATAATTATTTAGTTTCCTTATATAACTAGTCAATTATTAAATTATTCTAATTGTAATTTGGGAAATTACACATCCATGAAAAAAAGAAGTGCTTCCGGCTTTACATATTCTTGTAATTTTTTATATATGTATCAATGTAAGTACTAATTTAACTATTAGGATTCTGTGCATTAACTAGACTCCAAGATTAGAGAGATATGTTGAAACGAGAAAATATTTTTAAAAAATGTATATTAAGATGTAAAATTTAACTGTAGTGAATGTTAGGTCAAGACCAAAATTGTAACATAAAGGTCGCACCGTATATATACGAAGTGTTGGGATATTTTTCTTTGTATAATGTTAGTGTAATTGCATAATTTAAAACATATAATTATAAGAAATAACACAATATTATGGTTAATGTGATTATTACAATTAAATTATGTTTGGTCCCTTCGTAAGACTTTTGTTTTCTATTGAATATTTGAATCCGTTACAGTATTATTGTTTCTAATATTTGATTGACACACTTTAATATTAAGGCTATATGTTATTTTCATTTTCTAATCATTAAATTGAACTGAAGTTGGTTAAATTAAAGTGAGTTGAATTGAATTAAACTTATTTCAGTATAAATTTATAATTACGCATAGTTGAGTTAAACTGAATTAAAGTGATCTGAATTGAACTGAAATAAACTGCATTAAATGGTAGTCCAAGAAAATATGGTAGAACATAGGGTAAAAGTTAAGGTCCAAGAAAGTAGAAGCTGTAATCATTTTAAACAGATCATTAAGAGATTAACCCACCTCAAAAAAATCAATTAATAAATTAATGAATTTAAATGAGAAATTACTTATACATTGAAATCAACATAACTAGTACCAATACTACAATCTTAATTATATAGCAACTCTCCATCCAATTATGTTGAAAGGATCTACCGACAGCAACAAAAAAACCAGTATAATCATGCCGCTAATCTTGTCATGATAAGTCTTTAAACAATAATTAATTATCATTCCTACCTCCTACTTATTTGAGCATGAATCATACATATTTTTTTATTTTTATAGGTGAGCTAATCTATAGAAAATAGATACATTTGTCTGCATTTGATTTAGTTGTTTGTTTGATAGTTTTTTTCTTTGTTTTTAATCATTATAATTTGTCTCTAAGTCAGTTAAAAATAAAATTTTAATAGTTATGAGCAGGCACTTAAAATTACATGTTAGTAAAAAAAAAAAAAAAAGACTAAAATCAAATGTTAAGAAAGTTTTTAAACACTCACTCAATTAAACTACTACGGTAAGTAAATTAAGAATAATGTCATATACATCATCTAGTGTCAAAATTGTCTCAGAATTTATTATAGAATATCAATTTTTAACCCTAACTACTACAGTGGTAGAGGAGGGATGGGAGCCGAAGGACCGATACTTTGTCGGCCACCAAAATCCCCTCTATGTGAAATTTCTTAGTTGATCGTTGTTTTGCAAAGTTTGAGAGAAAATGTACATATAGTTGTGCTCAACTTGATTCAGAGTTTTGATTCTAATTTGCGCTCAATATCCGGATTATATTTATCCGCATAGTTTTTACCCTTACAAAATATCAACTCATCCCTATAGTTTTATCAAGTTAAGACCAATAAAGGATATTGTAACATAAGCTTAATAATGTCATTGTATCATTCTATACAACAAGAGTATTAACATTATCTAATGATTTTTCATATATTTATCATAATATTTAGTAGAATTAATATGTTTTTTAATAAATTACAAATAATGAATTAGTGTTTTTTCCTTTGAACAAAGAGAAGAATGATAATGGAAGGGCAACTTTATTCAATAAGCCTTTTTCAACTTTCAAAGCTGCAGATGTTGACCTCTCACTCTTTCTTTTTGACATTATTTAACCAACTTCCTTTAAATATCCCAACATATGCTGTAGAGTTTCTTATTAATTATTTTTCCAATGTTAATGAAAATAACAATTATGTATAGGCTCAACGCATCAAAACCCTTAACTTATTTTATGTACTTCACAACATTCAAGAATTTTTTTTTGTGACGCGGCAGGTTATTTGGTAATGTTTGAAAAGTTAATATTACGTCAGTCGAAAGGGGGTCATGGGTGCAATTTAGTCAAATTCAGGGGACGAAAGAACTTTAGACAAGTTTAGGGGGTGAGAGAAACTTTTAAAAATTTAGGGGGCAATAGGCAATTAGGGACAAGTTTAGGGGGTTGGTGATGTAATTAGGGTAAACTTTAAAAACATGTCACGTGGTTTGACCGTTTTGTAAAAAGGTCCTTGTGGAATTTTTTGTTTCAAAAGGGTGGTCATGGTTTTAAAAGTTTATAAAAATATGCTTCTCTAAATTTTGAAACCACATTTGGAAGGATAATCTTATTCATTTTGAAGTAAAATTTTGCAGCTTTGTTTATAAAATTACAATACACGTTAATAATAAATTTTAGAATTTTTTGAGAAGTACAAATATTTATATTAAATAAAAATTAACGATAATTTTAAAAAATCAAAACAAAATGAAATGTTTCTAAATTAAATAAATCTTGATAAATAATTCATAAATAATATAGTTGAAATATAGATATATTGAATTTATTGAAATAACTGAGATTACCCTTCTAAATGTGATTTCAAAATTCTGAGAAACATGTTTTTACTAACTTTTGAAACCATGAGCACCCTTTTAAAATAAAAAATTTCACAAAGGCCTTTATAAAATGACCAAACCATAAGACATATTTTTAAAATTTACACATTACAGTAATATTACCCATGTATATTAATATAAGGCCATAGGAGGAGACATATCACATATAGATATATAGTATACTTGTGATTTTTGGTTTCGTAATGGATGTGTTGAATTGAAATTTTAAGATTTGTTGTCATTGTCATCGGAGTATTTCATCAGATTTGGAATTCCATTCCATGTTTAAAGCCATGATTTCCGTTGCAAGACTCCAATAAGAGCTCAGATATGACTCAGCAAATGAATTCGTGAACATTTTAAATTGACTTAACTTTAAGAGTTAGGACTTACTATTCAGTTGAAAATCAACTGAACCGAATTAGCTTATGCGTAAAAAAATTAAAGTGAAGTAAATGGAAAAAGAAGTTCAACTAAATTGCATCACCCTATAATATCTATCAGGTTGAGTTAAAAATCAAATTGAACCAAATTTCTAACATGTCAATAAATACTATAATATAAGATCTAATTCTAATCCAGACGGTTTAATTCCTCAATTAAAAGTGAAAGCTAAATTTTAATTCAAACACTTAAATTATGAGTTAGCTTTGTAATGTTACGTGAGTTATGTTCCCCTTGGTCGGCATGAACTGACATAAGTAGGGTAGTTCCAACATCAAATCTCCATGCATACCTTAGACATTGGTCCATATGATCTTTTATTTATATAAGGTATGAGTTTGCTTTTCTGAATATAGACATCATGTAGGGTTCACGTTTAATTATTTATCCAATTTATTGTCACAAAAAATTAATTATCCAATTGGGTTTTTATTTTTGGTAACTAATATATATATATATATATATATATATATATATATATTTGAAGAATTTTGAAGAGGTTAGGTGTAGAATATAGGACCTTCCACCACTAATATTGAGTAGTGTACCAATTAAGATACATCCAATCGGTATATATATATATATATATATATATATATATATATATATATATATATATATATATATATATATATATATATATATAAATGGTCAAATTAAATATTTTGTATGAGTCTTATTTAATTTTGGAATTCATATTTTGTTTATAATACACAACCCATAACCAATTTTATACTTTAGTTTGATTTTTAAGGTTACTTTGTTGTGAATAAAATAGCAATTAATCTCTAATTTACTATCATTTTAAATCAAATTTTATACCATGGATCATTGGTATGAAGGTCAAAATGTTGTTACTTTAAAATAATATTATAAATACTCTAAAATGCAATTTTTATAACAAGAGCTTCAATGTCAAAACTGTTATTTAGTTAAATCAATTATTGAAATAAGATTTTAGTCTGTAATGTAGGTACAAATGAAAATAAATAGATACTCGTGATCAGTTTCCAAGGGTGAAGCCCAAATTTACATTCAAAGTTTTTTTCTTAATAATTTTGAAGAGAATATGATGTCATTTGATTAGAATGTTTTTCACCCTTTCTACCTAAATTTAGACCTACTAATTGGGCAGATTGAGCTGGAGTCGGGTCAGATCAAATTTAATCGGACTTTTAATTAAAAATATTAATTTAAATTTGATTTAGTTTATACTTTAAAACTTTAGATTCAGGCTGAATTCAAGTTAGATTTTAGAGGTTATTTTTAAGTCCAACCTAAAGTCCATAAATAGATTTTTTTTAATTTTTTTAGTATATTAAAAGAGTAAAAAAAGATAAAATTTTATATAAATATATTTAAATATTAAATATAATTATATTTTTTACTTAAATAATTTAATAAGTAGATAATATTATTATAAAAATTTAATATATTAAAATATAAAAATTTAAAATAATTATTAAATATACTATATAAATATTTAAAAAATATAATAATTATTTATTGAGTCGAACTTAAGTATTTACATAAAAATTAAATCTAATCCATAAAATATTAACTTTAACAGATTTAAACTCGAACCAAACTTTTAAAAAAATAAAAATCCAATCCAATTCATTTAAAGTGACTTAAATCGAGCCGACTAGCCCGTGAACAAAACTATACCTAATTCATGTTTCCTTGGTGCGCGGCGATAAAGTTCAACATTTTATCTCAGGTCTCATGTCTCCTCTAAATTTCATTATTTATAATTTACAGTACTTTTTATCCATTCATTTATTTTATTTTTTCTAATCTAAAAACTATTGGGAGAGTAATTTATTTATTATTTATTAAAATAAATAATTTATTTATTAGAATAAATTTAAAAAATATGTCATATAATTTGATTATTTTTTAAAAAGGTCTTTGTTAAACTTTTGTTTTAAAAGGGTGTCTGTGGTTTTAAAATTTTGAGAATCATGCTTTTGCTAACTTTTGAAACCACTTTAAAATAAAAAAATTCCTCGATAACCTTTTTACAAAATGATCAAACTACATGACATATTTTTTAAGTTGACACTATTTATTTATATTAATATTTTAGAAAAAAAAGAAACATCTAATAAATACAATATTTTAGGCTCCGTTCTTTTCAACTTATTTTCAGTTCAGTTATAGTATTCAGTTTCAGTATTCAGTATTCAGCATTCAGCATTCATAATTCAATATTAAATTTGAGTTTATGCATTATATCAATATTATTAATGTATATTATTATTCATAAATATTAAAAGTAATGAATATTAATAATAATATCATTTCAATTTCAATTTTAGTTCATTTTTATTTATACATTATATAAATATTATTAATTAATATCAGTAATCACAAATAACAACAAAGAATAAGAAACCAATAATAATATTTTAACATTATCAATTATTATTTTTATGATAAATAATTTTATAAAAAAATAAATAATAAATAAAAGTAATAATGTTTTATAAATATTGATAACAATTAAAATGATAAGGTAATATTCATAATAATAATTACAATAAAATATAATAATTTATAATGATATATTTAATTATTATTATATGTAACAATTAATAAATTTTATTAGAATGTATAGTATTATTTAAAGTGTTATTAATTATTATGTATTTTAATAATTTTAAAATATTATTTATATTATTAATTATAATTCAGTTTCAGTATGTTCAGTTTTAATATCATTCAGTACAGTTCAATTCAGTATCAATTAATTTAGTTTAGTTCAATACACCTACTTATCAATTAAAAAGAACAGGACCTTAGTCATACTCCTTAAAACGGGATACACCAAACTAGAGTTTAAAGATAAAGTGTAGTTGAGTTGAAATTGTTATAACCATCCATTTTTAATTGTGATTTTTTACTCGTTAAAAGTATCCGAACTTTTGATTTTGTATAATTTATATTAAGTTTTAGAATCCGTTTTGGTTCCATACAATGTAGTGTTAGGCTTTGTTTGTGAGCACAATAGTGGTGAATTATAAGAGAATGGGAAAGGAAAGAAAGTGTAAAATTTAGAAAAAATAGAATAATTTTATGTTAGGTGTGATGAATGAGTTTATAAAGAGGATAGATATCAAACTTTTTTTTTTATATTTATAAGAGATTTACTAAAAGTTGGATATCAAATTACTTAAATATTGTTTGAAAGAAAAAAAATGAACACAGTAAAAAATAGGTAGTATGATCATCCTCTGTCGTTCCAAATTTCATAAATTTGGTGGAATAAAAAATAGAAGAGATGGTGGGATTTAACCGTAATTAAATTCTTAATATTTTGTTAATTTTTAATGTCTTAAAAAACTTAGTTTCAAACACATCTTTAAGAATTTAACACTCTAATATCTTGAGTAGAGATAATATCAGTCAATTTCAAACAGTTACTCCTTCTAAATTTTTTATTAGTCATTTTAAAATTTTTATTAAAATTAATAAAATATTTATTATAGCATTCGAATAATTAATTTATCCTTCATACTTTATAAATATTTTTTCTTTTTTCATAATTACTCATTTAAATAAATAAAAAAAATTTGATCAAATTTATATTAATAATTTTAAATAATAAGTAAAAAAATTAGTATCGAATGTCTAGAATTATTAGTAAAAAAACTGGGGGAGTATAAATTTACAACAAATTTAATGAAATCCTGATATTTTTTTCAAAAGAAGATCTCTATACTTAACAAAGAAAGGTTGTTACCAAAATAATAAATTGAAAATAAATAAATGGCAAAACAAGAGGGTAAAAGAGTAATTGTGTTATTTTAACGCGATAAAAAATATTGTACAAATTGTATTATTTTGTGATTGGTAGAAGTAGGAACATGACCACCTAAGCAATAATAAAAAACACAACAAGACAAACTCCAAAACCGTGTGGGTCCCATCTTTATGACTAAAATACTTTCGTTCGTGGACTTTTGAGACCACGGTCGCAGTTTAACTCCGGGCCCCACCTACCTTCTCCTTCTTTTCCATCAAATGTACCTCTATCCCCACTCTCTCAAGCTCCTTGTGTAACACACTTCCTCCTATACATGTGCCACGTGGAAAGTATGGACCACTTCAAAAGCGAGTGGCGTCGACGTACCATTATGATCGGGAACATTTATAGAGAATCAATATATGAAGAAGTGAGACAATCTGCTCAGAAACCGTCCACCTGGCTGTCGAAACTGCTCTGACAGTGATTTCCCGCCAAAACTAAACCCTCCATTTTTTTCCATCTATTCACCGAAACTACATTAAATCAGATTTGGATAATACATCTAACTATAATGAATAAATTTTTCAATAATAAATTTTTACATTCATTCGAAGTTAAATTTGGCATCGGTGGACACTTGTACAAAATTGAATCAATTTTAAACCTTTAGAGGAATGAAAAATATGATCAAATTTAGGTGATATATCTTTTTTTAATATTAATAATTATCTTTTTAAGATAATTTTATTCAAATTTAATAATTATTAAGACTTTTTATCCCTCTTAATAAATATATTTAATTAAATTTAAACTTTATTATCTTTTAAATTATTTAGCCTGTTTAGCCCGCTCTCCCCACCTTCTTTTATAATCTGGTGAGCAGTTATAAATGAGTTTTTCAATAGAAGCTTTATTATTTACTACAAAATAATCATACTTTATATTTTATGATAATTGGATGGATAGTTTGAATTTTGATTTAATGGATACGAAGAGCAATGTAAAGGATTAATTATAAAAATATAAATTTTTAGGGTTATTTTTTAGTAAAAATATTAGGGTTATTTTTAGTGATTTTATTTTTTAATTACTTTATTATTATTATTATAGAATACGCCAATAAAAATTTATTTTAATTTAGATAAAAAACCTACACTAAGTTTAATTCAATTAAACATATTTTAGTATAAAAGAACAAATCTCAATTCTTTATCCTTTAGATTACAAGTCAATCTTTTGCTTTGGATTTTAGTGTGGTCTAAATAAAAAAAAATCTGAATATTAAATAACTTATACAGTATAACGTATAAATTTGAGTTACTTTAGTCTAAATGACATAGGCTCCATATTCTAATGTTGAAATAGCATACTGTTATTTTAGTCTAAATAGATTATAAATGCTACGGTAAAAAGTCAATTGTTATTTAAACTTAATTTTCAAAACAAATTTGTGAACGGATTGACTATATCTCTAATTCTTGACTTCGTTTAGAACAATTTCAGACATTATTATCACTTTCGTCTAGCATTATTTTACCTTAATTATTTTTTTGACGATTGAAAGTCCTTTTCAACGGCAGAACTAGGAAATTATTAGGAGTATTTTAAATAAATTTAAAGAGTTATTCGAAATACTTTAAAATTTATAAGGTAAAATAGGTATTTTGAAGGGAATATTAATGTATTAAGACTTTCTTTATCAATGGTAACCCATTTATTTCATTTATCCAATGAAATGTTTGTGTACATAAAAAAAAAAAATCAATTTTCAACCTTTCAATTGATTAAGACACAAACCAAGGTGAGTTATAGTGAGATGTCCTCTTACCTTTTGAAAAAATATGCAAGATGGTGATTTTTTTTTTTGGGGATTATTAATATCGGAACAGATTTCATCTAGCAAAGTTATTATTGATAGACAGTTTAATTGATATTATCGATATGATTAGTGATTTTATTAATTTTTATTTTTTTACTAATATATATTATTTATGGTTTTCAGTGACTAATGCAACGCTTTTGCGTGTTGCTAGAGAGATTTTGGAAAAGAATATGTGTTATTTAGGGTTTAATGGCTATTGCAAGGTCTTTAGCGATGCTTTCTACATCTTTAGCTACGGTTTTACTTGTTGCCATAAGGTTTTTGTAAAAGCCGAGTTTGAATCAGTACGTCGGTTTTTTACGATTCAAGCCGGGTTTCTTCAATTTTTTACTAATGCCATTTTTTAAGCATATCACATTGTAGCCATGACCGTTCACGATAAAACCAATTGAAACACAATATTGATAACACTGTTTTTTAAAAGCATTTTAGAAGATTTTGTGGTATAGCTATTTGTTAATTTTATACATGTGATATGCATGTACCCAATTTAGTTTATGTATCATGCGATGTATTACCTTTTGGGCATCTCTAGTATCTATAAGCACAATACAATTAACTCAAAAAAAAAATATGACAAATCACACAAAATAGCAATGGAATGGATAACATGTATAACGAATTGATCAAATTAGTAACATGCTATCTCATGGGGTCAAAAAATTTTCCTGCCTTTACTTTTTTTTAGAAAGATTGCGGAAAATATTTTGGAGCCATAATAGGATAACCCTAACTTTAGACTTGTGTCACGGTAGAACTTTAAGTGTCGTTGATCTGATTTCATTTTTTTTATATTCCCTTTATTTTTAAAAGTTTAACACTTTAATTAAATTATTAAAATTAATAAAATATTTATCACACTGTTAAAATGATTAATTTATCCTCTATATTTTATATAAAAATTCTTTTTATTCTTAATTATTTATAATCAATTATCTCCCTCCTAATTAATATAAGGATAAATTAAAAAAAATATAATAAAAAATATATTAAAATTTCAAAACATTAAACTTTAAAAAAAGAAAAACTAAAACATCAAATTTTAAAAAATTAAGGGAGTACTTACCACTTTTTTTCAATAAAATAAAAGGTGATGTTATACTTTAAATCTACCAAAATTTTCATTTTTTTCGGCAACTGTAATGGAGTAAGAGCACTACCCCACTCCCTATCACTCTCGGATAGACCTATTTGTGGGTTGAATTGGGACCGATTTGAGTCAGGTTTAATAGGTATTTATCTATAATTATTTATTTCAAACTCATTTCAATCCACTTAAAATATTTTTCGAGTTAGGTTTGGATTAATTTCAGGTTTATTAAAAAAAATGTACATGTATATATTATTACAAAATATGCTATATTATAGATACTTTATATTAATATTTTTTATCCCAATAATATTAGATTAAACTTTTACAAATAAGAATGATACATAACATTTTTAACCGATAATATTTATATTTTTTGATTCAGCAATTACAAATATTATATATATATAATTTTTTTTGGCATATAAAGAATGCTGGTCGAACTATTAAATGGAATTTAAGATTCTTTTCAAATCTAACTCATATACTTTACAAGCTTTAGTGGGTTCGAATTAGACTAAATAAAATTAAAAAAATCATCTCATAAATGCAAGCTAAATATCACAGATTTAAACGGATTGAATAGGCCATAAAGCCACAAAGAGGTCTGGAGTCCCGGATGAACTCAAAGCTTGAAGTGTGAAAATGAATAGGAAAGAGGCGCAGCCACATGAGTTATAAAATGGTCTCAATGCAACCATGGTTTACAATGACTTCACATTGAGTCAAATCACTCCCTCTATCTCTCTCTTGCATGGTTGTATATTAGCTGTCATTAACAACAATATCATATTAATTATAATCATATTTATTATTTAATCAAGGAATGTTATTTTCACATAAATAATTCTAAACATTTCATTTTATATAATTTTTTTTTTTACTTTTTTTTCTTTTTTTATTTATTATTTTTTATTTTTAATGTAAATTTTTATTTTTTTTAATATATTTTTATTAATTATAGTTCAATTTCAACGCACATATTATTTAATTAATATTAATTTAAAAATAAATAAATAATTTAATATTCTTTATTAATTATTAATTAAAATTTATAAATTTTTATAAAGCTTTCGGTAATAAAAAATCCTTCCTTTTTTTTCAGACAACATTATATAATCAAACTACATATTTCCTTCTCAGCTCCCTTTCTCTTCTCTCTCTCCTGTCTTTTCAATTCTCACTCTCTTTTCTCTGCTTCACCTTCCAAGTCGTTTTACTCCAATCCAAATCACAAATTCTTACCTTTTCCCCCATTGTTTTAGTTAATTGGAGCTGTGGTTTGAATCAATTCTTGCTTTCTTTTTGTAAGCTGCAAACAGAGTTCATTTACTATACGTAAAAGTCTTCAACTTTCCAGACGCAACAACGTACAATTTTTTGCATAAAGTTTCTGCCTCTTTGTTCATTTGAGTGGACAAGAAACTAAGAAACACTGATATTCCTCTTTTGGGTTTCTTTCATTTCTTGCCAAAATCTTAAATTTAAGCCATTTTTGGTGATTTTCTAGTGATTTTTCATCTGGGTTTCTCTGGATTCTCTCTCTTGAAGGTTAAAGACTTTATTTTTCCAGTAAATGCTTTCTCTGGTTTCTTGGTGAGTTCCAAAGGTTGCAGCTTTTTGTGTTTAGTCACTAAAAATGATAATCAATTTTGTTCTTTCTTGATTTCTGTTTTTTGGGGTTCTCTAATTTGATGTGGGTTTATTGATTAAATGCATGTAAGATGTGGATTCAGTTGTTTTTGTTTAAGATGATGATGTTTGTTTGTGTGATTAAATGGAAGAAGATGGGTAGATTAGATCACATCAGCAAATTGAATGCATCAATGTTCCGTTCACGCATGATAATAATTTGAATTTATAATTTGGCCCTACAAGGTATCTTTTATTGATTTTGAGTTTGATCTCAATGACAGTGACCCAATTATTACAGTACTGTGTTGATTTATAGCAGAAACATCTGATATAAAAATCCCTGCCCTTGTTTGTGTTTTTCAATTTTTTCTTTTATGATTAATCAAATGCTGGTATTATTTATTTGTTTTTAGATAATCTATTTGTTTGTTTCTGTGATCTAAGCATACAGTTCTTTATATTATGATATTAATTTAGGTATCCAGCTGTATTTGGAGCATGTAGAGGCACAAATTAATAAGTTGTGGAGCTTGTAGTTGAGGATTAAACTCTGACTTAAACAGTGCTTGTCTGCTTGATTACTAGTTTAAGGTATAAAGATTGATTATAATATATGATCAATTTTGCAGCAGTGTCGTGTACGTATTTTAATTTATTAATTTATGGTGTCACGAGTCAGGGATTTAGGTCCTTATTTTATGATCTACCTTAGATATTTCCTTTAATCTAAATTAGTGCCTATAATTAAATATTTTCTGCTATCTGTATGGATGATTAGGCATTCTAATCTTTTGGCTTTCAAGATAAAAGATTGGTCATTGATTTAGGGCCAGTTTGGTTGCGTTTATTTCTGCTGCTTTTCTGTAAAGTTCCATTTCCAAGCTTTTTCTAGAATCAGCTGATTTAATTTTGGAAAAAACAAATCAAATAGTTTCTAATTAATTAGTATGAAGGATCAAAATGCGTTGTTCAAAGCTAAAACATGTAATTCTATTAAAATTTTGTGAGTCCAACATATTGGGACAACGGCTGAAAAGCAATACCAAACCTGCCCTTACGATCAATTTGTTAGATAGCAGTCCCTCGAAATAGAATTAAGCTATTAGCCGAGATCTTTGGTTGTAAGACCTATAAATCTTGTTGTTATGATTGTTTAGATAATCCAGTATGTTCATGTCACTCTGGACGTTGCTTAAAGAGTTTTAATCGCGTGCTATTGCTTAATTATGGATTAGAATTGTTAATCTTATGGTCATTTGAACGCAGGTAGAGAGAATAAAGAATAGAGGATATAAAAGATGATGGAAAACAAAAGTCCTTGCTCTGTTGAGCACAATCTCACTAACCTTGCAACCAAACGCCATAAAGCTAATAGCATCTCTTTATCCACAAAGGTTTTCCGAGAAACCCCTCTTTTGTTTTTTCCTATAGTTCCATGGATCCTTTTGCATTGTTCAATGGATAGTTTGGTTTGTGTTGATTGCATAGAAAAGTCGGATATTTCTAGTTTCTAATTGTACTATAATCCAAACAATTGTTAATGTACTAAGCCCTCCAAACTTGGCACTTTGTATTAGGTGGTGTCTCCAACTTTCAAAAGTCTCTAGCAACAGGCCCCCCAGTGCCACATGTCACATTCTGATTGGAGAGAGAAATATAAAAGTTTGACAACATTGAAAAGTCAAACTAATCACAAGGTGACATGTGGCAATGGGCGGGCTCAAGAGTGCACTTTTGCCAAGTTTAGGGGGGCTGGGTGAACTTTTGAAAGTTGGAGTTGCCACTTGATACAAAGTGTCAAGTTTGGTGGGGCAAAGTATGCCTTAGGCCACCGTTAATTGATAGTATAGTATAAGCACAAATAATGTGCATATATTTTGGTTCAATGTAGCCCAAGTTTATGTCCATTTTTGCTGTTACCTGCAATGAATTCAATGCCATTCTTTTTTATTTTGCTGGGTTAATTTTGTTTATTCGTTTTGGGGATAGGAGAGGAAGGAGAAGCTCGGTGAAAAAATCGTAGCTCTTCAGCAGCTAGTTTCACCGTATGGGAAGGTACAAATAGGCTATTCTTGTAAAACCATGTTTTTAAGTACATGATATATTGCCAGTATATGTTTCACCTGTTGGATTCAGATTTCGAAATTTTATCACGCTTTGATAGCTTTGTATTCATTACAGACCGATACTGCTTCAGTCCTCCTGGAGGCAATGGAATATATTCAATTTCTTCACGAACAAGTGAAGGTACATTCTCTTGCTTTGCTTTTTATCATCAAAATGTTGACTTTGATTGATCTTTTGGCATTGAGATTTTCGGTTTGTTTCAGGTGTTGAGTGCTCCTTACCTACAAGGCTCACCGGTTGCTCAGATGCAGGTAATGTATTATGAAAGGCCTAATGTATCAGCAGCTCCTCCACCTTGTCTCATTCCACCTACTGCCCCTGAACTTTGAAAAGGTCCCCGTAACTCCCAACCTCGCAAAAATGGATTAGTCTGCCCCTGAACTTTGAAAAGGTCCCCGTAACTTCCAACTTCGCAAAAATGGATTAGTCTGTCCCTTGAATGCCACATTTCATTTTTTAATTTAGGAGAAAAATCATTAAAATGACATCTTTGAAAAGTCAAATCAATCATGAGTTGACATGTGACGTCAAGGAGGCAAACTGGTGCATTTTATGAAAGTTGAGGGAGCTACGAGGATCTTTTCAAGGGGATCTTTTTAAGTTCAGGAAACAATAGGTTGAATGAGATAAGTTGGTAGAGTCACTGATACATTAAGCCTTCTTCCGAAATGATAATTTGAAATTTATCTCAAATGACATCATCAAAATGTTGATGACACGACTCTAATTGACTTACATTTTAATCTCGTTCTGTTTTTGCAGGATTTCGAGCAATGCTGCCTGAGGAAAAGAGGGTTATGTCTTGTCCCAATTACTTGCACTGATGGAGTTGCTCAAAGCAACGGAGCGGATCTCTGGGCACCTATAAAGACCGCCTTGTCTCCCAAATTCGAAAATGCTAGTAACCCATTTTAGTAAACCTATATTTACACCTAAGAAAAATCTTGGTATTTAGAAAGTTATGTTTCACACCAATGGTATCTTTTGTTAGAAAGAAGGAAAATGATGTGTGCTGCTTAATTATTCATCTGCCCAGAAGAACAAAGCTATCGACTTTGAATGAACTGTGGCCTAAAAGTGATTTAGCCTGTAGCCATGTTAGAGGGTTAAGTGTCTTCCGATTAGGCATAGATGTATATTTATATAAATATCCTAACAAAAGGATTTAATGAATTTATCAGGCTCTTTTGTACCCTATTTTCCAGGCAATTTTATTTAATCCAAGAATATAAATGAAATGGTTGGTTAAATTCAATCATTGAACATTGTGCTTTTCTATGCAAACTGAAGCCAACTTGCAGGAAATAGCAGTTATTGTTTACTAGTCGGAACCCTATTTAATACCAGACATTTTCTTTGAGGCCGAGTACATCCATATTGGCTTAATTCGTTTAGCTGTACACAAACTTTCGGAACTTCGCCGATGAACTTCCACTTGGAAAAAGTCCACAATTTTGCCCTTAAAAATAGTTAATATTTTGTTGGCTTGATTTTTTTTAAAGGTTATTTTTCTAAAGCTGACACCTCGTAAAATGAGTTAAATTAGTGTACTTTTATTAAGTTTAAGAATATTAATATTAAATTTAAATTCTAGAGAAGAATGAGAGGAGAAGAGATCTATCTGTGGGAAAAGAAGCAAGAGCTGGAACAGCCGCAGCCTCCCATGTGGCCCACCCAAAACAGCTTATTAAAAGAAAGCGAAAGCCCTCATTCCCCAATTGACTAGTCACTCGGAGAAAGGTAGCGAAGTGAGTTCTGTTTTTATATTGTGTATATAAAGAAGAGTTGTTTCTATTTTTCCTCGAATGTCCTAGTTGAACGAGAAACGATAATTGAAGCAAGTGAAAGTTCCAGTCGGAACTGGCCATATTTTTATTAGAATTGAGTTCTGGTTCAAAATTATAGTCGCAGACTACAAAGAGGAAAAATAGGTTATGCAAGTCACAGAACAAACACAGATTATAACCCAAAAAACATATTCATTATCATGTGAAATAAACAATGTCTGGCCCTGATTGTGAGAGCTTTCTTCCTTAAAAATGGTTCTCAAAATGTTCAATTAACTTACAACACCTCAAAACAAAACTAAACATCTCTGTTATGAGGAAGCAGTCCTAACCTTCTCTCGCAGGAACTGCAACACATGTTCTCGTTTCCAGTTGTCAATCCTACACAAAATAAAATAACACTCTCAGAAATCAAAATCATATAAAAAAGAAAATCCATAACCATATCTATGACCCATAATGAAAAAGGTCTAATTCTATTACATTTGCATAATGAAAAAGAAGAATACCTGATTGTTTCTTTGCGTTGACCCTCGTCGTCCAGCAAGATTAACTTTGGAGGTGAATTGAAAATATACTGAATTTTAACAGAGGGAAACTTGTCCTTCTCCTCTTCAATAAACCCGACAATTTCGGGATAGAATACTAATTTCCTCATGCAAACCTCCAGCAAAGCACCGGAATATGTGATCTGCATTTGCACAATTTAGGTTTGTCTAGAAAGATATATTCATATCTCAAAACTTCTTCATATGGAATCCATACTCTGCTTAGCATTAGTACTACTGATAGAAAACGTGTCAAAAAATGAATCAGGATCAGTGCTGTTTGGGAAGTTAAGAGGCAGTTAATGGATTTTTATAATTTAATTATAGTTGCAGGTGGTCAGGTGTTATTAAATTAGAAGTTGGCGTGGGTAGTGGTCAGGCAGTTAGGGGTATCAGCAGTTAAGGGAATTAAAGGCAGATTGTTATTAAAGGAGAAGTTGGCGTGGGTAGTAGACAGGGAAGTTTATTGTAATTATTAATTAATCTGCTATTAATTGCAGGGCTCTCAAGTTGAGAGAGGGATATTAATCCTAAGGGGCTTTAAGCCATTTTTAATCTGTGTTTCTTTCCATTAACGATCAGTCCATTCCCGTTTGTGTTGTTATTTCCTCTTTCTTGTTGACCTTTCGTTATTTTCCCTATTAACTACTCAAGTCATAATCTTTTAAAACATACACATGTTCTTCCCAATCAAACAATGACCTTAAGTTTAAGGCCTAATGTATCGGGACCCCGGCCTTAGACACCCATTTGCCCCTTGAACTTTCAACTGTTCCAAATAACTCCCTGAACTTGTTTAAGTACACCTCCAAACCACCTTGAATGTCAAGTGTCAACTTCTGGCTGGAGAGAGATTAACGACATATTTGAAAAGTCAAACCAACCAAAAGCTTACATATGGCATTCGGGTGTAAACTTGTGCACTTTTTCCAAGTTCAAGGGGGTAATTGGAACTTTTGAAAGTTCAGGGGGCAAATGTGCATTTATGGCCAAGTCTAGGGGGCCTAAGTTTATTTAGAGAGACAAAAGACACAATATAATGTATTGCACATCATATAAGAGAGACAGAAGTAAAAGTGACCAAATTAATAATTATCCAATTTCTGGAGTGTTTTTTTTATTATTAGTAATTTGATGGTCAATAGAAAGTGATCACTTCAAGACGGGTTCAATACTTAATTCGAATATACAGGCAAAATACTCATGGCAATTAGTGATAGATTGGCATAAATAAATAACTTAATAAACTATTTAAAGCAGAATGGCAGCTTATGAACCCATGAATAGCAGATAACCTAGCCAGATTTTCCTGACGAATCACGGAACTTATCCAGTAAAATTACAATTACTAAAAATGGAAGGAATAAGCAAGAATTAATAAGAGATCTGAGTTATAGAACACTATTCTTATATTGTAAAATGATAGTTGATGCGTACCTTGCTCATGGAGTCATCAGAATCCTCAGTGCAGCACTTCAAACAGTCAGACACCAACTCTGCAACCAAAACACTGAACTTGAGAAGAATACTCATATAAGCAAAAATAAAGGCAACTATTAAGTAGGGCTTGTAATTTTGCCAAGTACATAGAGATAGAAACAAGCATTTCTAAAAAGAAAAATGAGATACCACTGTATCATATTTGGTGTTTACGTCAGTTCTTTTCATAAAACAAAGTCATCAGTGGTATCAGAGCTATCTTCTTGAGGGAAATGTATATTTCAACCGAAGAAATTGCAACACCAACTGAAGTGCACTATGATGATGCAACAAGAGTATGATTGCACAACATGAGGATGGGTTTTCTATTCAAAGCTCATGCCGCATAACCATGACCCATATCTATAACTATGACTCATAACAATGTCCATGACTCATAATCATGTTCATGACCCATAACCATATCTATGACCCATAATCATGCCCCATATCAATGACCTATATCCATGACCCATGCCAATATCAAATGACACATGCCTATGTCCCCATGGCCATAAATCATGTTTTTAAATAAATTTTAATAGCTCCCAAGCCAATGAAGAGGGTCGACATTATCTCTAGAAGCTTATATTTGAAAGAGTCCAAGATTGGGCGTATTAGAAAATAATGTGGTAGGATTATATTTGATTTTAGTAGATAGAGATTATGTTTGAAATTTAAATCATTATCTGATAGTTCTATATTTTATTTACGTTATATTAATTATTTTAGTAAGCCTACAAATGGGCCTCCATATCTCAAATAAAGTGCGCTTTATAAGTGCCATATGCTTGTGTGTGCCAAGGGTATTGTATAAGCAGTATTTCTATATCATATTCTCATTCATATAAAACCTAACAGAAAAGCCACAAACTTGGCCACTTAGCTGTAAGTTGACAGTACTAGAAATATATGTCGTTATGCATATAGAGAATATCAAAACAAAACAACAACATTACCCCAATGGCTCCCGCACAAACGGGGTAAGGGGGGGTCGGGTGTACGCAACCTTACCCCTGTAATTACAGAGAGGTTGTTTCCAATTGACCCTGAAGCGGAGTTGCAAACAGCTATCCGTGACATCACAATAAAAGGAAGCCCAGACAGTTTAATGAATCATTTTGCTTTAGTCCATTATAGTCCATTATAGTCCATTATAATCTAAAGCCAAAGAATGCTAACAAAAACATATATTTCATAAATCAAAGCATCATCATGCATATTGCTATTGGGAATTTACAAGCTCCAAAGGTTTTTGAAACTCGAAAAAAAAAACATTTAAGTAGCTCTAGTTTGAGATGGTATCAGTGCAAGTGCAAACACATAGCAATCAAATTTTCAGTACGAGTTAGGGAGTTGAAGGTGAAAAAGAGTTACTATTCTTTGTATAATTTTAAATTCAAGAAGTTCACAAGCAGAAAACTTTTGCATAGGAACTATATGTTCAAATAAGGCATTTATAAAAAAAAGTCATCCACCAAAAAAAAAGAAAACACTGTCATTTATCCACAGGTAAAGGTTACTAATGCTCAACTTCAAATGCATTTAGTTTCTGAATTATGTTTCAAGAAACGAACTCACAACCATAGTTGTTAAAGGCGCAACTCACGGAAGGCTCAGGTAGGTGCGCGCCTTGTGCGCCTAGGGGCGCCTTTTGGTGTGCCTCGTGCGCCTCAGAGACACTTTTATTTTTTAAGGTTTTAACTTACTTTAATATGTGTTGTCCATCTATTTTTAAGAGTTTTAACAATAACTCAAGGATAGATATTCCTAATTCAATTTCTATTAAAGGCTAGATTAACTCAAGGCTAGATATTCCTAATTCAATTTCTATTAAGGTTAGATTAACTCAAGGCTGGATATTCCTAATGCAATATGTAAATTATACATACATATGCACATCTAACAAATCTCTTACTTCTTTTTCTAGTATTGTTATTGCCTTTAAACTTCACTTTTCAAGAAAATATTTTTTGCAAATTTTCTGCACCTAGTGTACCTCAGGCCAAATTTAGCACACCTCAGGCGCGCGCCTCGCCTTGAGGCGCGCCATGCCCCCCCTGGCGCCAAGGCTGCGCCTAGCGGCTTGACAACTATGCTCACAACAGTAAAAATTAAAGAAAACACAAAACCAATAATCCTTTCAAAACAAAAGAATCCTTCGTTTTGACCTAGAAGTTTCATAAATTAGACTTTGAAAATGAGTAGATGCTTCAATTGATTGGTCATCACTCAGATATAATTGACTGGTATCTCATGCTTCAGGCTAAAATTTACAGCATTCTATAAACTTTTTAGCTCAGATAGTATAGGATTAGATTTCATAGCTCTAGCAACGAAAGAGCTGTTTTAAGAGAACTCCAACAACAACAACATCGAAAAAAGATAATGTAATTGTATTGCAAAGATGAAACAAGTCTTCTTGTAAAGTCATCTAAAAAGCTAAAATTTCAGCTACCACATAGCACATACCACAAAGAAAAGGAAAAAAAAAGAGCAGGTTGGAAAACTTCAATTAAAATAGACAATATCTTCAAGAAAGGGATACAATATCGCTATAACTAGGTGATTGAAGATAATCACACCACATTGCTCTGCCAATTAGATGACCAAATAGTCTATCAAGCACAACACATTTCGAAAAGCAATTCACTTTCGAATGAAAATACATGAGATTCATCCGTCTGGCTTGGTACTAAAAAATCAGTGGCAATATTATGTTTTTCCAAAAAGATCTTAAGTTCTATTAACCAAACAAGCTTAGAAAACGAACCTAAACCAAACATTAGGGGCTAAACAAGCACCAATTCTTAATCAACAAACCCCCCAATGAACTAAACATTATCTCACTAATAGAATCATAAGAGGGACATAAGAATTCATGAAATAAAAAAGGAAACCCATATTACAGCGAACGCTTAAAACCATCCAATTGAGATCTAAAAAAAAGAAATTGGACGGTGAAAAGCCGTGTAATTGAGCTAATTGGGCCGAAAGGTAAAGAGGTTTTTAATTACCTTGATTCTTAACATACTCAGCGAATGTATTGCAATCAGAGCAAAGTGCAAGACCAGTAAAACCTAGATCCTCGCATTCTCTTGAACTGAGTTGCTCTTTTGATGATGCAATCGGCGAAACAACAGTAATCAATAATATTACCAGACAAGATCTATACAAATTCATCTCTCTATTTCCCCTTTATCAAAATTCAGTCTTGCAGATCTCTCTGCTATGATCAGTGGACATAAACTCGCAATTTAACAACGGACTTGTTTGAGGGAGGGTTGACGGTGTAGTGTGACGAATACGATGCCGTTTTGTTTTGTGTATTTTTTTTTGTTTTTGAAATAATTTTTATGGGTCCTTGATCTTTTTGGTTTTAATAAATCAAACTCATTTCTTTTAATTTGATACATTAAACATAGTTATAGTCAGTTCACACAAGTCAGATTCTAGTTACCTCATTTCTTTTAATTTGATACATTAAACATCATCTAGTTATAGTAAGTTCACACAAGTGAGATTCTAGTTACCAAAATAATTATTCACTCCCGAACTAAAAGTAATGGACTTTTTTTAAAAAATACAGTAATTGGCCTAAATAATTTGGATCAGAACAATCATTAATCGTAAAAAGCTCACAAATTAAAAATTATTTCTACTTTTACACGATTTTAAAACTCCAGAACTCAAAACTGTTAGGGGCGTTTAATTCAGAAATGAAAAGGGAATCAAGAGGAAAAGAAAAGGAATAGTCTACAATTCCCAGCTCTGTTTGGATATACTCGGAAAAGGAATGTAATTAACCTCTATTTTGATGTTTGGATTTCACCCTAATTAAGAAAAAACTCCTAAAAAACGTAATTAAAAACAAAAAAAATTCAAACAAAAAATCACCAACATTCCTCTATCAACTGAATTTGGTTATGCTAACCAACAACTTCGAATCCTTTGACATTGTTATCACAATTTCTTTTTCTTCTTAAACATGTAAAGTACAGAGCCATATATAAGAGAGAGCCACTAATAACAAAATTGTTCTTCTTCTCCTAATTTCCTCCACTGCATCTCCTTCACCATTGATCTTTCCTTCAATACTTCGTAACCTAAAGCCATCAATATGTGCTTCAATCCATCTTTTAATTTGTTTTTGGGCTTAACTGTGATTCACTTTTCTCACTGGTTCAAAAATACAGATCTGATTTCTCTTTTGCATCTTCAAGGCGTATTTGATGTCCGTCAATCGGCGGCGGCTGCGGCTGCGGCAAAAATGATGACGGCAAAAGGGGAAATTGAACAGTCATAGCAACTATGTCGTAATGGAGGGGCGTTGGACACCCAGAGAAAAAATTAGGAGTTGCACTGAAACGGGGGAATGCAAAACCTGAGTGGCTGGAGGGTAATCAAACAGAGGATTTTGGAGTTTTCCTAAACTTTAGAATGGGTAATGAAATTTTTAGATGGGCCTAAAATAAATTTTTACAATCGCTAGGCGTTAGTCGAAAGGTTGAAATTTGTGGAAGAGATAATAATAAAGTTTTTAAAGGCGAGACTGACGGGAAAATATGCTTATTGCAAGTTTTAATTTTTATTGGTTTCTTTTTAATTCCTATAAATGTATTTGTCTTTCTGTCTCGGACTTATTTACGAACCCAAGTTTACTTCTTATATATCACAAACTTTTTGATTCTTATTTTGAGAACAATTATATATTAATGAACAAAAGAGTGAGTATTTTGTAGGTAAACGTATGTATCAATCTAGTTAAGATATTCGCCCTAAAATTTTTATCCATCGCAATCTTTTTTCCTAGAGAGGAACGTATTATTCCTCTAGGGTTAAAAAAAAGCATTATTACTGTATAAGATATAATGTAATATTATGATTCTTGTATAATCTCCTTTATAACATTTTTTTGCTTAAAAAAAAGAAATTTGGTGTACTTATTTTCATTATAGAAATGTATAATTACTGACCTGTAAATTAAAATGTACTATTACATATATCTGACATAATTATCTGATTTTTGTTCAATCTAGTCTTCTATCTCTAATGCCATATTCTTTTTAACTTACATTCAGTCCAGTTCAGCACTGCATACATATAAATTTATACTAAAATAAATTCAGTTCAATTTAATACTGCTACTTATAAGTTGAAAAAAACATAACCTAACTCTTCAATTGTCTTATTGCTCTTCTGTTTCTTCATCTTTTTTCATTCTTTCTTGGATTTGATGTTTTGTTTGTCATATTATCCTCATCTCCTTCTGTCTCAGTTTTGCTGTCCTGCTTTTCTCTCTCAATGGCAGACTACAAGGACTAGGAGAAATTCTAATAGTAAAATCAGGGAACATAAATTTCTTACACTATTATAGCAAATGCTACAAACAACAACATTACAACAACAACATTACTCTAATGCCTAACAAGGCTCCCGCACAAGTGGGGTAAGGGGGGTCGGGTGTACGCAACCTTGCCTCTGCAATTATAGAGAGGTTGTTTCCAATTGACCCTAAAGTGGAGTTGCAACAGCTATCCGTGACTTCACAATAAAAGAAGCTCGGATAGTTTAATGAGCCATTTGCTTTAGTCCATTATAATCTAAAGCCAAAGAATGGTGAATCTTTGGCCCCATCAAAATAATGGACAAAATTATAGCAAATGCTACAAATTCCAAAATAAAGACAACATGAATACAAAAGTATGCATCATTCAACTAAAAAATGAACATAACCAATTTAATTCAGCTATCACCATGAAAAATAATCCCTTAATGATTACAAAAGGAAGGGCAATATAGTTCCCCTTTGGCACCCAAAACCCTGTGCCAAGAACCTATTCTAGCATCCATAACAAGGACAAAAGAGTCAATCAAGCATCTTCTATGAAGAAGTAAGAGTTCCAAAACTCCAGCATAAATGCCACTTCAATTGCATTATACCCTCTAAAAGCATACAGATGAAACCTATTCCAGCCCTATGAAGAAAAAATTATCACTACTATATAACTTACAAAGGCAACTAGTATATAAAGTAACAATACAAAAAAAACACTTAGAGAGTAAATTATCAGTATAGCCACTAATACTTCTATGAAATGGTTCAATTTTTAATTTGGTAAGAGGTCAAAATGAAGTTCAATTTCAGCTACATTTCAGAACTTGAGGGAAAGTCAAGGAGAAATATAAAAAACATAATGTTGATTAGAAATTATAAAAGATTACCTAAATTCATCATTATTTCCTAGCTACTCAGCTCCATAATTCACAGATCTCCACTATCACTTCCTGATACGAAACTGGAATCTTCTTTTCGCCAAACCGTAGCTCCAACATCTGTTCTTTGAAGCCGCATTTTGTGCCCAAATATCACGTATCCAACAATCCAGAGCCTTAGTTTCAATTACCAAAACAATCCGGAAATTGAAATAAAAGAAGTTGAATTGGTAATATAATAATTTACCAATAGTCAACTAAAACGAGAAACGAGCAGACATGTAAACAAACCAATTAATCACCAAAATTCAATTTGCAATTTGCAATTTCAGATACATTATTATGCTAGCTATGTTTTTGTACAGTAATTTGCAATTTCATCTTCTGTGATGATAGTTGCAATTCAAGCTCTGATTTTTACCCAATTAGCAAAACCATTAATTGAAAGAGAAACAGAGCAACAGCTCAAATTGCAATCAATTTGATGGTAAATTATCCTGTTTCCCAATTTGTATCCACAATGTTAAAGAACAAGATTCAAATGAAATAAACAAATCAAACAACAAAACCAAACAATCATTTATGAAACCAAACAATTCCACACTCCAAACATTTCTAGAAGTAATCAAAAAATTCCCAGATTGTTGAAACAAAGGCAAATATGAAAGCTATGAACCGATGTACATTAGGTTAAATCGAAATTAGATTTAGGTTTAGAATCAAAACTGACGTGTTTAGGCTTGAAATTTTGTTCTCTATTGATCGGAATTACTGACTGACAGCAAAGAATTCCATGAATCGCTGATCGAAAAGGAGAATTAGACGATCCGTTGTGTGAGAAAGAGATTGAAACGAAAAGGATGAGAGTTTTTAAGTGTCTGAAACGAAAAGGACGCAGAAGGAAATAAAGGGGGCGTTTGTTCAGAGTTTTAAGAAAAGGGAAAGGAAAAGAAAATGCTCCATTCCCATGTTTGTTTATGCTACTGTTTGAAAATTCCTCGGTTAATCCTGATTAGGTTTTGTCTAGCCGCTATTTTATAGTTTGTTGTCCGAATTTTCATTTTTAGGGTGCTGTCAGGTGTCTAGCCAATTTATTATGGCCTAGGCACCACTTAGTCCAATTTTTCCGGCCTAGGCAGGGCCTAATTTAGATTTTTTATGGTACAATTATTTATAATAATCATAGTTTACCAACAAAAAGTAGAAAGTGTTCTCACAATAAAATTAGCATTTTGAGTTTGAAAGTGAGAAACAACATGCTCTATGACACTTAATGATTTTTAAAACATGGTCTAAATTATATTTTTTAATACTTTATATTATTATAATTTACTTTATATTTGAATTTATATTATTATATATATAATAAATATTTAAAAATAAAAAATACAAATCCACCTAACTCCCGCCTAAGTTTCGCCTAGGCCCCACCCAGGCTCCGTCGTAGGTACCCGGTTTGAAGAAGGAACGCCATAGAAGAAGAAAGTTATATCCCGAGTGTGGCATTACCAATGAGATTCCCAACCAACGAAATGCATCTCGCCATAGCCTGTGACTATCCTGACAAAAGAAAAGACAATGATCTAAAGATTCTGAGGATGAGCAGAAGGGGCAAATATCATTCTCAATCAAGTGCCGTCCCCGATGGAATAGAAATTCGCAAGTAGGTAACCTATCATGAAACACAATCCAACCGAAGAATCTAATTTTGGGGAGTACATGAGTATTCCAAATAAGTTTGAAGTTTCTCGAGGGAGATGCCCATTGAGGTTGTTGGTAAAACCCATGACAAAATGATGCTGCCGAATACACGTTATGCCCACCGATTTCCCAAATAAAGCAATCGGCATTAGGCAGAAAAGTTGGAAGGTTTATAGTGTTCGGTTCTTAGAAAAGAGACAGCCAAGATGTCGTGATCCAATCTCTTAATTCCATGTATCTCTGCTACCTCGAAATTCGAAGTCTCCTTTTCCAAAATAGTCGAGTTTGTGGGCTATTTGTAAATAAGAAAGAACATCCTTCTTCAACCGTCGCGAATTTCCTATTGCAAATAGCGAATAAATCCGAAAAGAGGGTCTTGATAGGGGTATTTGATGTCCAATTATCATGCTAAATTCACCTAATTGACCGTTGCCAACGCAAACACGCAAATGAGAAGAGAAAAATACCCAATTGGTAACATTATTAACACAACATTTCATAATACCACGCCAAATGGGTGAAACAGCTTTAGAATCCAGGGCAAACAGCTCATTCCAAGTTCGAACTCTATAACGTTGAACACAGTAAGCGTACCAAAGGGAATTGTAATTGGGCTCATGAAGTCTCTAAAGCCATTTAAAGAGTAGGCTAGAGTTGACCACTTTAAGATCCCGAATGAAAAGACAACCAAGATGCCTTAGTAAATTAATAGTGCTCCAGCTCACTTTGAACATTCCATTAACGTTTGAGTAACCTCGCTATAAGAACTTACGCATTAATCAATTTAAAATTGTAACCACAGAATTTGGAATGCAAAGAATAGATAATAAGTAAATAGGAAGGGAAGATAATACTGATTTGATTAGAATGGTTCTCCCCACATAGGAATGGCAGCTTCCCTTCCAATTAGCTAATCTATGCTTGAACTTTACAATCATATAGGGAGCTGATTTATGCAAAGGGGTGTGCCTAGATATTTTATTGGAAATTTATCCACCCGACAACCAAACAGCACTGCATATGATGATAATAAACTTTCATTGACTTGAATCCCCATTAGAGCACTCTTGTGATAATTAATACGAAATCCAAAAATTTATTCAAAGCACCTCAAGATTCGAATGAAGCTAGGAATAATTGACTCATCCACCGGTAGAAAACAGATAGTGTCATCTGCAAACTAAAGTAACGAAATATCTAGTAAAGATTGCTCAAGTTGGAAACCCGGTAACACACCTTTCCTGATACTACAGTCGAATAACTGCTTCAAACCTTCCACGGTGAGCACAAAGATGAATGGCAATAATGGATCCCCTTATTTCAGGCCACGCTTAATATGGATTGGATCACAGGGCGTGCCATTGATCAAAATAGATGTGGTTGAGTTTTTCCTGCAGTTGGCAAGCCAAGATATCCATTTCTGGTTGAAACCCATTTTATGGAGAATTGAAACAATGTAAGTCCATGAATAATTGTCAAAACTTTATAGAAATCTAATTTCAGAATCAAGCATGATTTTTTGCCTAGCATGCAGGCTGTGAATAACCTCAGAAGCCAAGAAAGAACACTCGTGAATACTCCTTCCCTTTACGAAAGCAAACTGATTACTCGAGATTAAAGAAGGTAAAACAACTTGAAGACGAATAGAAAGCAACTTTACAATAATTTTGTAAACACCATGGATGAGGAAAATTGGTCTGAAATTATTCAAGGAACAAGAACCTGGAACTTTGGGAATCAGTACTGTGAAGGAAGTTTTCAAAGAGTCCGGTAGCCACGAGGTAGAGTGGAAATAATAAAAAATCCTCCTAAATTCAGGCTTTAAATCATCCTAAAAATGCTTGTAAAAGAAGAAGTTGAAACCATCAGGTCCTAGTGCTTTGTTCTCACCACACACAAATAGACCGCCAAATATCGTCCGACGTGAAGGGGGCAATTAGGGCAGAATTTTTATCGGCATTTATGGTGGAAAATTGGAAATTACGTAGCAAGAATGGAACTTCAGGATTGGCTATGAAAAGCTACTTATAGTAGTTGCGAATTATGCCAGTAATTTCCTGTGTGTCCGAGACGATATGCCCCTCAATATCAAGCTATGATATTTTGTTGTTTCTGTACCTGGCAGAAGATGTACGGTGAAAAAAGGATGTATTATTGTCCCCTAATGAAGTCCAATTGACAGGGGATTGTTGATGTCTCAGTTTTCCAATGCTGTATGGTGTTCCTGAAGAGAATAACGAAGATTATCAAGATCAGTGTTTTGCGCCATGGTGAGAGGGCGAGGGAAATTGCTAGAGGTAAGGGTTAAAATTTTGCCTTCCAAATCTTAAATAGATGAGCGTAAATTTCCAAAATTCTCTGAATGCCATGGATGAATAGCCTTTCTCAACATAGATAATTTAAAAGAGATGTCTCTATGTAGGTAAGAAGAACAAATTGATTGCCACTTGGAGCGAATGAAAGGAAAAAATTCAGCATTATCCTATCAAAAGTTTAGAGATGTGAACGGTTTTAGTCCTGCGACCGAGACAATGGAGGACTGATATAATATAGGTAAGTGATCGGATAAAGTTGTGTCTATAGTCAAAATAGACTGATTTGGCCAATGGTCAAGGATTCACCGGAATTAAGAATCATGTCGATGCAAGAGAAGGAAAGCCTGTTATGCCAAGTAAAATCACGTCCATGAAGAGGTAGATCATGAATCTCGACTTTTAAAATAAAATCCTAAAATACGGCCATAGAGAGTTAAAACCGGCCCCTAGATCTTACTAATTCATGTAACACTTCATTAAAATCACCACATATCAAAACCATCTATAAGTCCCGAATAACCGAAAGAATTTCAGACCACAATGCATTTTTATCAGTAATATTTGTCGGAGCGTAGAGACTAAGCACATGAAAATCCGTCTGTTGCAAAGTAAACTTCATCACCACCCATCTCGGAAACGAGTAAGACCAATGGATGGAACAAAGTGGTACGCGAAATCATTATGACCCCAAAAGCAACAGATCATATGATCAGCGACACCTTCAATCTTCGTCTCCAACATAACAAAAAATTTCAAGTTATGTCTCCGAATGCAAGATAACACGAATTATTGTTTAGAACCATTATTCACCCCTCCTCAACAATTCCAATATAAGAAATCCAACGACATAAGAAAAGAAAATAATACCCGGATAAGAGTACTCCAATCAGTTGATCAGATTATCGATGGCTGCTATAATAATCGGTCGATGGCTGCTATAATAATCGGTCCATGACGTTCTTTGAATATGACTAACTTGTTGCCTATATCAATAGTCTTTTGCTTCTCATTATTCATAGATGTCCTTGATTAGGAAAGGATGATAACTTGATTCATATTTGGAATGTTCGGGCCTAAAGATTTGGATTCACAGGCTAAGGCATTGGGCTCGCCTGAAAAACTATCAATTGACCGTTCTATTCGATCACAACATTCATCTCAGCTGCAGCCGAATTGGCCTCTGGGATGGTACTTAGATTGGCATTAGAATGATCTGAAATAGGGTTGGCTTGCACAATATCGTGAATATCTTCATCATGATGATGAAAAGTTGCTTGAAATGAATCAGATGAATTACTATAGTCAATTAAGACATCGCTGGAGTCACACGAATATCAGATTCGTTATCGTTAGAGTGCTCACAACCTACACCCTGTCTGAGATTAGTGTAAATGACTACTTCTCTATTGCCATGAAGAAGTTTAAAGGAATGGCAGGTAGTTCCCAAAGGAACCGAGACAAGGCATGAAACCACATCCAGACGATCAAGACTATTAAAATCAAATTCTAATAAAACAAGTATACCGAATGAGGCTGCCAAGTGTCTCATCAGATTTTCTTTGATTAAGATGGGGGGAATTCCCATAAAGTCGACATACATAATGCATTCCTTTGGAGAAAAATCTGTCGGTAAGAATGATACCTAATTGAAAACATGTTGCATCACCTTCCAATCACCACCTACAAAGTCATTCACTAAATTAAAAGAGACAGTAACATTGTCATTACCCACAGGAGCCAAAAAAAATCGAAGCCTTGATCATGTAATAATTCATAAGTGATGCGAATATTTGAAATATCAATCAAAGAAACAAGTCACAACTTATCTTTCCAAGGGCCCACTTCTAAAATAAGACCATGGCCCCATGAAGAAATTGCGTTGTTGGAAGACAATCTTTGTTGGTCCGAGTTTGATTTGGCCGAGGAGATATCATTCAAAACTTTCGAATCCTCAACCACTTTCGCATAAGATCTATCCCCTCTGAATGAATTACGAAATTTTGATTTAAGCCTCGGACCCTGTGAAGGGATCAGATTGTGCCTGTAAGCCTGAGAAGCCAAAAATTTAGCCTGCCTTGAGTATCTTGCTTTGAAAGCTTTTAAACGAATAATTCCGATGTATACGAAATTTAATCTATGAAGAACTTCATGTACAGGCAGTGATCCATCAATAGATAGGAAGCCAAAATTAAGGTTTCTAACATTCTTCTTTCTTGCCACATAAACCCTATCGGTGATTCCATATTTCTTGAAAACTCTAGTCATTGAATCGTCACCATATGAGTTCGAGAAATTTTCAAAATAGATTCTGGTGTTGGAGGTGTTGAGTCGATTGGTAGGCTCTGCAGAGTATGAGAAGTTTTTGTTGCAATAGGGATCGAGGTAATGGGGATAGGCTGAGGTTAGGTTTTGGCCATGGCAAGGGGGGTGTGAGGTGCAGCGCTGGGGGTAGGTGGTGTTTTGGTTAGGGTTTGAGTGGAGGTGATGGTAGTTTAAATGGGGCAGACGGTGGTGTGTGTGACGGCAACACAGGTTCTTGCCGGTGAGAGGACGGCGGCTGGTAAGGGGCGGAAATCGCCTGCTAGGGTTTCTCTCCATCACTCTCGGTAGCAATGCTTTTGTATATGAAACCTAAATTAGAAAAAAAATAGTAATCTTAATTTTCATTTATAATAGGTGTTTATATCAGTCTTAGAACTGATATAACAATGATTATACCAATTTTAGGGCTAGTATAATAAAGATTATATCAGTCTTGAAATTGGTATAATAAAGATTATACTATTCTTGAAACTGGTATAATAAGGATTATACTAGTGCCAGAGATGGTATAATAAACATTACATCAGTCTTAGAACTAGTATAATAAGGATTATATTAGTTTTAAAATTGGTATAATAAGGATTATATCAGATTTAAAGCTGATATAATAAAGATTAATCTTGAAACTGATATAATTAAGTATTATACCATTTTTAAGGCTAGTATAATAAAGATTATATTAATTTTAAAACTGAAATAACATATCTCATACCATAAACCACGGTTCTCATAACAAAAACTAATGATAATTATAATAATATTTAACAAACAAAGGCCCTGTTCTTTTCAACTGATAAGTAAGTGTACTGAACTGAACTGAACTGAACTGATTGGTATTGAACTAAACTGAATAGTACTAAACTAAACTGAATGATACTGAAACTGAACAATACTGAAACTGAAAATACTGAGACTGAACAATACTGAAACTGAAATACTGAAACTGAATTATAATTAATAATATAAATAATATTTTAAAAATATTAAAATACATAATAATTAATAACACTTTAAATAATACTATACATTCTACTAAAATTTATTAATTATTACATATAATAATAATTAAATATACCATTATAAATAATTATTATATTTTATTGTAATTATTGTTATGAATATTACCTTATTATTTTAATTGTTATCGATATTTATAAAACATCATTATTTATTTATTTTTTCTATAAAATTATTTATAGTAGAAATAATAATTGATAATGTTAAAATTTTTATTATTAGTTTCTTTTTATTATTGTTATTTGTGATTACTGATATTAATTAATAATATATATATATATATATATATATATATATATATATATATATATATATATATATATATATATATATATATATATATATAAATAAATAAATAGAAATGAACTAAAATTGACATTGAAATGATATTATCATTAATATTTATTGCTTTTAATATTTATGAATAATAATATACATTAATAATATTGATATAATGCATAGACTGAAACTTAATATTGAATTCTGAATACTGAATGCTGAATGCTGAATACTGAAACTGAGTACTGAATATTGAATACTGTATACTGAATACTGAAACTGAACTGAACTGATTGATACTGAACTGAACTGTACAGAAAATAAGCTGAAAATAACAGGGCCAACGACATACAAAAGTAAATAAACAGTGGTATCCTGAATGTGACTTTCCACATAGTCCAAAGGTTACAACACAGCACCAACACCACCTTGATAATAGTCTGTATTGCTCTCATAAAATGTTGTGATTTCCAATAAAATGGGAAAACAAGTGAAGGCCATGAACAAACCAAAGAATGAAGAAAGCATGTTTTCAATTACCATGAAAGCTCTTTCAGTAAGCATCCGCTGAATGTTCCGTTAGAAACCCAAGCAAACTGAGCAAACAACCACCTCAAATCAGCAAAGCTAATGCTCTTCTGAACAATTATACCACATGTTTCACCATTAACAAAATCGAAATCATCTGTCCAATTTCCTCTATGATCTATAACTAGATTAAAAAGCTGAAAATAGATTCAAATTAATTGACTAAAACTAAAGAACCTAATCAAAAGATGAACGAAGAAACAAACATAACAAATTAAAAAACATGACTTTAAGAATAAAAAAGAAACAAAAAAATAAAAACAAAAAAAATCAAAAGAACAATTACCTAAAAACGCAGAGACTTGAAAATAAAAACGCCAGAAGAATAACAATCGAAATCAACAAAGAATAAGTTGAAAGCGATCCGAAACCAACTAGAAACAAACGGAATACTGATCGGAAGCAAGAAGAGGATAAGAAGTAGGAAATTGAGGAAGATTAGATCGAGATCAGATCGAAAGAGATGAGGAACGAAAACAGAGCTCTACCAGATAAAACTGACATTGGCTAAAAGTGAAAGGTAAAAAGTAACATAGTTATAAATAAATGCTGTTTGGAACAAATTTATTAATAAATCTTACCTTAAGGCATTCCTTACAATTTTCCAAAAATCTTACCATTTTTGCACAAAAGAAGAATAATTATATGGAATCAAGTCATTTTCCATTAATTTCATTAATAAAAGTTTATTTTCTTTTCACATAAAATAATGATCGTAAATGTATGATTACAATTGCTTTTACCTATTTCGGAGATAAAATATTACCAAAATTAGCTAACCACAATCACAACAATACATTATAAACCAAACAAACTTTAAACAATAAGCAATCCGCTATATTATCGTTTTGTATTCCTTCATTATACATATTCGACGGGTCCAATCATGAAACCCTGGATTGAGTTATAAGAATAGGTCGACTGACACTAAAAATTCACTATATAGCTGACCATTTAATTACTTGCTGATCCGATTGATTGAACCAATGATTTGAGAGGGGTTAATAATCCTATGACTAGATTAAATTTTATTGTTTAATGTTTAAATGAAAGCATATTTAACCAGAGCTTCTAAAGTCTAAATGATTTAAAACTTTAAAAGTTAATTTCAACGAGTCTCTTATTCATCTATCTCATTTTTTCCATTCAAATTTCAAAAATTTGTATCATGTCAATAAAATATTTTTAGTGAAATTGTAATTTCAAAACCAATAATTCTTTAACTATTAATGGCCTTTTATTTTTTTTCTTCATTTTCTATTTTTTTTTACTTTGTGAATTATTTAGCTTTTATTATAACACAGTTAGTGTTGACTCGGTAAAATATAGGGTCCACATGGACCAACGACGTGGCGTCAAAATACTAGCAAGCCTCGCACACAGATGACCATTCGTCCTGCCGAGTAGAAGACTTGAGCGGAACCGCCCTCAAATTGACGATAGAGTTCATCTCTAATTCCTTTCCTATTCAGATAAATATGAAGATTATCCCTTTCCTAAAAGGATAAACAAGAAGAATCCTACTATGTACGAAACAAGGCCTAATTGAAATCATTGTCCAGTAAGGACTCCCCATACTGATCAGGAAGAATCCTCCTCAAAGAGGAAAGAAGACTTAAATAGGATCCTTGTCCAGTAAGGACTCCTCATTCTAATCAGGAAACTCAGTCCTAATCTAATTAGGAGACATCTCACTATAAGTAGGGGATTCACCCTCATAATCAGGTATGTCACTCTTAAACCTTAAATCTCTTGCCTCCTCTTTACACCCCTTGCTGACTTAGGCATCGGAGAGGCTACGCCGATCACCCAACTAGTCACTCTAACGCCCTTTTTCTATCTTGCAGCCACGACCTACGGCGGAGCCAGATCACGATTCCTACTTTGAAGCCTCCCTCTACAGCAAAGGCAGACCTACATCCTACATTCCTTTTCTGTGAAGGTTAGTCTAAGAAACCCCTTTCTTTGACCAATCTTTCAGTGGTGCGGTGAGTGTGGACAAACTTACTTGCTCCGGCAAGAATTTTATCTTCCGACGAACACAACAAACCTTCTTGTAAGATGAACAATCAAAACCTCGATAAAATGGTGAACAACGGCGCCGCTGGCCATGAGAAAACCACGGCTTCTCATCCTACTCCGGCCATATCCTTAACCACCCTTTTCCCAGATATAAACACCTCAATCACGCCATCAACTCATTCAACAGGCGACGTATCTCTCTCTGAAAGTTTTTCCCAACTGTGTCAAGCATCTCTTAAAGACCAAAACCCAGTTGCAAAGAAACCTGTTTGGCGTGGTAAAACAGGAGATGGCTTGCCACACCACAAGTGAATCACTCCATGCGGAAGATCTTTCCATCCGGCCACTAGCTCATCCGAATCGTCATTCAGTATTCACTCTCTTACCGGATCAGACGTAATCGGTTCATTCTCGACCCAGTCCGTGCAAAACAACAATACTCTTAATTTATCCAAGCCAGATAAAGATTCTCAAAAACTGTGGGGAATATATTTCCCACCGCCTCCAAACTACAACAGCATCCACTCGGCCTAAAGATCGAATGAGCAAAAGCATAAGGATGGAGGCCACTGCAAGCAACCTACAAGCTAGACAAGGCACGGATCTGAATCAAATGCTATCTTATAACGATGGAGACGCTATCTTCAGATAAGTTCTCCTATATATTTACAACTCTTTTTCACATGTTAATTATCTACATGCTTTAAGTGATAATCATATATACATGTATGCTTTCTTATCTTTGACGCATGAGCTCTATGATGCTTGTGGGTGAACAACTTTATTTTTCTCTTGCCATGAATGATAATTACCTTAGACATATTTACTTATAATATGTGGAGTATATGCTTTCATAGTCAATTAATATATTGATTCAGCATTATTGTTCATGATAGGCTTCCTTCAATTCTTTGGTATGTTTAGACTTTTAGAAAGAATCATGTGAACCATTGATATGCCGCATAACGAATGGCCATTGATTTCACCATTATTGTTCATATATTCCTATTTCAAGTTTCACTATATACGATAATATATAATGTCATGAAATCCTGCTATAGTAGGTCCGCATATGTATATGTATGAGTTCATGTTACCAATTTTCCCATTTTGACATTTGGTATCACTTGATATTTGTTTATGAAAATATCGTACACCCAAAATATACTAACAACCCGAAAAGAGTAGTGTGTCTCTTTTGCAGATAAAATGTCAAAATTACACCCACTAAGCGCGTCCATATAAGGTTCACAAGATGACATATGCTAATAATGATTGTCGTGTTGTGTGTCAACAAGCCGACTTCAGCAATCAAGTTGCATGGAGCAATGGAAAATCATCAAAGCTTTCATTCGGGAGAAGATGTTGAATCTTACAACAAACTTGCAAAAAGATAAGTGCTCGATTCATTATTATGTAACTCTTAGCATGTTCAATTTATTTAGCATAAATGATCACCTGTCTTGCTATAGTTGGTTATATGCATATTGTTTATGTTGTGATTTATACATGTTGAATATTATGCTATAATCATGTTTGAGTTATTTACTTCAAGTTCACAAAGAATTATTACATCATAACCTATTGCTCTCTATCTAGAGCGATGGAAATGACACCAGGTGAAGCATTCGGTCTCACAAAAGGAAGTCATTCCATCCCCGCTAAGCAAACAGGACCAAGTGCATACTCTGCTAGAGGAATCAGACAAAGATACTCATCAAAGGCAATCTAGCAAGGACATCGGGCGAAACACCAATCACATCCCAAAGTAAGAATCAGATCAATAATCTACACCATTCCCAACAACCGAGTCTAAATGTAGACCAATCAAATTCACTACAACAGAAGAGATCAAGTGTGCACTCGGACAAGGAGGATCGTGCTTTCAAAAGCTGTTGATCAAACCCAATCAGGCATATAGCCCCGCACAACACTCAAGAAGCCCTACGAAGGGATACACCATGAAAGACTGACTCACCAGTCGACGCGCACCCTAAAACGAATGGAGCTCCTAGTAAAAGGCCTTAGCTAAAGCTAAGAACGTACATCAAGCCGAGGTGCAACATAATACCTCCGGCACAATTGAAGACTTTAGTTAAAAACTAAAGGAATACACATAAGGCCGAGGCACAACATAAGACCTTCGGTATAATTGAAGGCTTTAGTTAAAACTAAAGGAATGCACATAAGGCCAAGGCATAACATAAGACCTCCGACACAATTGAAGACTTTAGTTAAAACTAAAGGAATACACATAAGGCCGAGGTGCAACATAAGACCTCCGGCACATTTGAAGACCTTAGTTAAAACTAAGGAACACATAAAGCTGAGGCGCAACATAAGACCTTGACCATGCTATAAGTCTTTAAAATTTAAGGCAAAAAGCAAAAACCTCGTATAATGATCAGGGATGATGGAGACTTGGCCTTAATGCTCTGAGCTAGGTGTACTGTCCAAATCATGCAAACAAGGAAGTCCTATAAAAGAGAACAACTGACTCAGCAGCCGGTGCGAAGCAAATTGAAGTGACTTTAAGCAAAAGCATGCAAATACATTAATGCAAGCCCAACTCAAGTATCGATGCATTCAACATCCCTTACCGTAAAAAAGAGAATGAAGATGTTACCTCTACGAGGCATTCGAACCAACTACTCACTCAACCTATGATATAAGACTCGTTCGCGAAGGAGAAACTAGAAGTAATTGAATGACCACCCTTTTACACTAATGAGATCTCTACTCTAGAGACACCATTACAAAGCTAATTAAGCATCCTATTGAAGAAGATGAGTGAACATCCAGTTGGCCGTAAACAACATTTTATAGCAGAATGCCTAAAGGGACAGAGTGGATACACTCTTTTCCCCTTCCTATAGGTTTTTCCAGCTAGCCATTGGATTAATCTATAGCAAGGTATGTATTGAGTAAACAATCCCCATATGACTCTATTTCTGGTATAACACTATAAGCCCGGATCTTGTAATCTTCTATTTTATAATAAATAAAGATTCACTCATTAATCAAAACACTTGTGCATCTTAGAAGTTCTGCTCAAACTCTTTTAGCACACTACCCGACCAACGAGTCGGCGTTAGATCAGATACGCGCACCAGGCTCTTCAAAAAGTACTAGACCACACTTGAGGTCTCAAGCATAATAAAAGTCCTAGGCAAAGTTTATAGGCCTGCAGGCATATTGTGTAAGACCTAGGCTGCACTTAAGGACTCAGGCATCCTAAAAGTCTTAGGCCACACTTGAGCTATCAGGCAAATTAAAAGTCCTAGGCCATTCATAAGCCCGCAGACATATTGTGAAAGTCCTAGGCCACACTTGAGCCCTGAGGTATACTAAAAATTCCTAGGCCACACTTAAACCTCTAGGCATATTAATAAGACCTAGGCCATTTGTAAGCCCCCATGCGCATTAAAAGACCTAGGCAACCCATTAGCCCTCAGGTGCTTAAAAGACCTAAGCAAACAATAAGACTTACAGCACTACAAAAATGACATGTCATTCATCTCTAAGACCGAATGAAAGAATATAAGCCATAATACATGCAAAGAAAAATATTAAGTTGAACCACTCGTCCCCGAGACCGAGTGCAGTATACTTAAGGAGATCTCAAATAAAAAATATTCATCATGCATAATAAATAAAACATCAAAGCATTTGTCTCTAAGATCGAATGAAGCCCTATCAAATCTACTACATGCTATAGAATGCCTTAAGCTAATTCATTCATCCCCGAAGCCGAGTGAAACATGCTTAGAGAAGTCTCAAAAGCATTCATTACAGAATGAATAAATACATACAAAAGAAGAAACTTAAGTCCAAATCTCTCATCCTAGAGATCGAATGAAGATACTTAAGTGAAATCCACAACAACCCTTCTTAGGACCGAATGTAAACATTCATTCATCTTAATGGATCGGGTGGCAAGCACTTATAGTAGAAATTCACTAGGAAAAAAGCAAGCATAAGAAAATTAGAAACATATCATTCGTCTCAGTGACCGAATGAAGAACACACAAATCAAGCATGGCGCATATCAAATCAAATCATCAAGTCAAAAGGGAAGGCATAGCAAAAACATGCAAGTAAAATTATCTAGTGACCATGCAAGTAGAATTAAAAAAGTAAATTAACCATAGCCATCAAAGGGTTCGGTGATTATAATTGAACAAAATACCTGAAGCTCAGTAGCAAAAGTAAACATAAATTAAACTACAAGATTGTCATCTAGTTATGCATCCCCTCCTTCATTCCCAAGCTCCACGTCCTCCTTGAGAGGATTCACAACAACCCCTATATCCGGCATAGAAGCCCTAAAAGCCTCCTCAAGTGGCTCAACACCCCTCGCATTGGTATTCGGCCGCTCCTCAATAACCTCCTCCTCAACAACATCCTCTTCAGCTAGAGCAGCCTTATGAGCATCCAGGGTAGCATAAGAAGGAAACTTAACTTTATCAAGAATGTCATCTGGCATATCAGGGTGAGTGCGCTGGCAAGACTTCAAAATCAACTCACCATATAGATAGCCACAACCAGTCTGCTTGTCTATAAAGGTGTCTAGTGTTCCTTTTAGGTTGGCTGTCTCAACATGCGCTTGAACAAGTTTCACTTCTAGAGTCGCTATCTTTGCCATTGCCACCTCTTGAGCCTTTTGAGCTGCTTCCTTCTCCCCATCAGCCTTCGTTCGGCCATTCTAGGCCAAGGTCAGATTCCTCTTGGTTTCAGTAAGTTCTTTTTCCTTTATCTTGAGTTTTCTCTCAAGCTTAGTTTCAGTACCGGTGCGACGAATGAGCTCAGAACCACGAGACATAGCCTAAAACAAATAAAAGAAGAAGACTCAGAGATAGAAGCAAAAGTGTAAAAACAAACAAAAGCAATAATATACCTTTGTGAAATCCTGAAAGAAGCGTGTGGAGAGCAAAGCAGTAGGCTCATTAGCATACTTCTCCAAGTATACAGGAAGTGGAAATGCACCTTTCAAAGCATATTGGACCTCCAAGTCAGTACACGACTTCGATGGAAAGGTCTCCTTAAAGAAATCAGCAAGAGCTAGCTTTCGAGAAGATAGATTTACAGCCGAGTCATCACCCATCTTCAAAGATGGAGTTGCCTACAAATAGAAGTAACAAAGCAGATATCTGAGAAATAAAAACCAGAAGAATGGTAGATAAAAAATTAGAAGATAAATTAAAACCTCAGAAGATCATGTGCGCTCAGCAATAGGGGGATCCAGCACCACCATCAAAGGCCGCTTGCCGGACATTTTCACTCCAGTCGTCTTCTTCCCTTTTGCTTCTATGGCTACCGATTGAGAGCGAGTATTTCTTTGGGCGAATTTCTTCGCCGCTAAAATGTTTTTAGAAAGATCAAGGTCAGACATTTTTCAACCTCAAAAGGGAAAGAAAAAGTAAAGTAAGTAAAGAAGAATACCGGGTAAGGGAATAGGACCAGGCAAATAAACATATCCCTGGCTAGCCAAATCCCAGGCAATGAGATGATAACCCCAGATGGATGCCTACGCAGCTGCATTCAAACTCCATTTATCTTGCTCTAAAGAGCAGAAGACTCCTAACCACGCATCTGGATTCGTACACCTAGTTCTAAACTTAGCAAGCGGATCCACAGACCAACTTGTCAAAAACACCGGATAATCATTGTTAACACGAATATCAAACCAAAACTCTTTGCCGTTGTGCAGAAAAGAAGGGCGATGGAAGAATTTGTATAAGCTCGCTTTCCTAACCAACTGATAGTGATCATTATTCATGTTCCTCTTAATAGAACAGATCTTGTAGAAAAATTTGGCATCCAAATCAAACCCTAAGTCAAGACATAAGCGGTGGTGGCCCATCAAGTCCGTCCAAGCATTCGAGTGAAGCTCAGCCAGGCTAACTCCCCATACTTGCAGCAAGTTTGACACAGAAGCAGGAAGAGGATATCTAAATCCACCCTTGATGACATCCAGGTACATCCCAAAGCATCCTTTAGGCAGAGCATTGATGCGCTAATTTACTAAAGGAAGCAATACGTAGCAGTCCTTCAGCCAGGAGTACATCACAACCTCTTTTTCAATATAGTCCACGTGAATACTAGACACCATGTTTTCCACTCGGGGAGTCAACTTTCTCTCCCTTTGCTTATCAGAGTTTACTGACTCACCATCATCAGCATTCGAATAGACAGTCGTACCAGCCTCTTCCTCATTCTCATTATTCTCCTCCTGTGAGAACTTAGAAGAATCTCCATGCTCGCTCAAGTTGCTCCTCTCTACATCCATCCTAGCAAAGTTTGCCTATTCAACATCACTCATCCTTTTCCTAGCTCCAGTTCAACCCTAGGGTTTGGACGATAACCGGATGCATAAATTCTCAAAGGCCTGTATAACCTAGATAGGATTTCAGCCACCTCACAGTCCAGCTTTACTGAATCCTCACTATCACTACTTGATGAGGAAAGATCAAACTAATTTTGCATACCCACTCTATTAAAGCCGCTAAAGAGATGTAGAGAGCAATAAATCAACCAGGATAATGATAACAAAGGCGTGCAAAATTCTCATCAAAGATTCAAAAATCCTAAGGCGCTAATAAAAGAAAATACCAAGTGAACGAAGAACAGACCAATAATTCTAGCGCAACTGACAAGCAACAATAAAACAAATCCAGAATTGCAAACACACTTTGTTTATAAACTAGAAAATCAAAAAGCATACGCTGCAACAAAAATTATTAAAGAGAAGAAGAAGAAGCAAAGACCTACCGGAAAAGTGAAGAAAGTGCGCTTGATGACACCGGAAAAAGCTTCATGATGCCGAAGAAGAACTCATAAAGATTCAAGAACATAAAAGAAGCGGAAAGTGAAGAAATGGGCAATACAGGAAGCATTTATAAGAAGAATAAAAGCCTTTTTGAAATCCGCCATCAGATTATAGACAGATGTCACACAATCTACGATGCGCACAATACATGGAGCACAATTAATGAAACTAGCTGTCAACAATGACTCTCTAAAGAATCTGAAGAGTCAGCACCGAGTGAGCTCTCGGTTAATTTCAAAGATAAAGAAGACGAAGAGTTTCCCCTAGTGATCATCCGGACAGTCCAAAACCTAAAGGATTTGACCACACTCGGGGGGGACTTTTGTTGACTCGGTAAAATATGGGGTCCACGTGGACCAACGACATGGGGCCAAAATACTAGCAAGCCTCGTAGACGGATGACCATTCGTCCTGCCCAGTGGAAGACTTGAGCGGAACCGCCCTCAAATTAACGATAGAGTCCATCTCTGATTCCTTTCCTATTCAGATAAATAGGAAGATTATCCCTTTCCTAAAGGATAAACAAGAAGAATCCTACTATGTAGGAAACAAGGCCTAATTGGGATCCTTGTCCAGCAAGGACTCCCCACACTGATCATGAAGAATCCTTCTCAAAGAGGAAAGAAGACTTAAATAGGATCCTTGTCCAGCAAGGACTCCTCATTCTAATCAGGACACTTAGTCCTAATCTAATTAGGAGACATCTCACTATAAATAGGGGATTCACCCCCATAAATCAGGTATTTCACTCTTAAACCCTAAATCTCTTGCCTCCTCTTTACACCCCGTGCTGACTTAGGCATCAGAGAGGCTACATCGGTCACCCTGCTAGTTGCTCTAATGCCCTTTTTCTATCTTGCAGCCACGACCTACGGCGGAGCCAGATCATGATTCCTACTCTGAAGCCTCCCTCTACGGCGAAGGCAGACCTACATCCTACATTCCTTTTATGTGAAGGTTAGTCCAAGAAACCCCTTTCTTTGAGCAATCTTTCAGTTAGTTTGTAAGTTAATAAATAATTAAAATTAGGTATAAATATTGTAATACTTAGTTAGTATTCATACACTAGTTTTGCTCATAATTTTAGCTAATAGCTATTGTTGTTTACTGTATCACATTTTAAATTCCGTAACTTATTGAAAATAATAACGTTTACCATACTTGTTCTAAACAGCTCTATCTCGATTGATCCATCAACTCATGACCCTCTACTTTCACTAATTTAAAGGACCAAGCTGGTTCGACAACCATGAAAAAATATAACTTCAAAGTAAGGCAACACTATATACATATTTTGTTACTCATATATTTTTTATTATAACTTTATTTTCTATGAAATAGTTTAAACCATTTGTTAGTTATAGTGATGCTGAAAAGGACAAAAACACATCTACAAAAATATTCCTAAGCACTCACTAGAAATTGTAGGAAGTTGGTATTAGATTTTTTAGTAGTTGTAAAAAGGACAAACTTTAAATCTGTGATGAGTCTATTGATGGCAATATTGTTGGATTGGTGGCCTGGGGTGTGAAGTGTGAACTTCTTAAATAGACAAACTTTCCTAAATAAATTACGTACCTAAAAGGCTGCCTTTCACAACCACTAAATTTATTAACTTTTAAACCTGTAAATATATATTCATTTTTCATTTAAAAATGTATAATATAGTTTCTCATAATCTCACCCCCAATTTAAATGCTACACAATTTATTTGTAAATTAAAAATTTTGAATAAAAAAGTGATTCCTACGCTCTAAATTTTAAATCTGATCTCTCTCAAATGTATTACAAGTCACGTACAAAATAATAGATCACAACACAATAAAGTATCGGGCTTCTTTCATATATGGAGTATTTGCAATTAATAAATGTTATTATTTTTTAATAGAATAGACTAAAATGATGTTTTTATTTATATTTAATAGTATATGTAGAAAAAAATCAAATTCATAACCTTTTTTTTTGTCATAAATTGCTTTAGTTATGATGAATTAACGGTTGGTGTCGGTTGATTAATTGCTAGGGTCCAAAAATACTTTAGTCTTATTTGTTTTATTTTTCTTTCCAATCCAATGTTTAATTGTTTACTAATTGCGGGACACACCACGTGCTTCTTCCCCTTCACTTATTTTTTTCCCCTTTTTATTATGGATAGGGTTTTAAACGAGTCAAGTTGTATTGAATTTTAATATATTTGTGTTTATTCGTTTAATTTTTAGTCAAATATGAATTAAGTCGAGCTTGAATTTGAGTTTAAAATTTTATTCATGTTTAGTTTATTTAATTATTCATTTATTCGCGAGCTATTCACGAATAACTCATTTATTTTGTTCGTAAACAATTCACGCGAACGAGCTTGTCTCTTTATTTGTGAACATCATTTTCAATTCAATACATAATTTTAAGTGGGCCATAAAATTGAGTTGAGTAATATTATACATATACTTGTTGTATTAATATAATTTAATATCATCATACTTTATTTTATTCTATAAAATGTTATTTTTGATATATAATTATAATAATCGAGTTAGTTCACGAATATTTATCGAGTCAGCTCACGAACTTGTTTGCGAACCTCTAATTGAGTTTGATCACGAGTTAACGAGCCGAGCTTTGGCTTGTTCATGTTCACTTCATTTATAATTCGTGCCATAAAATCATGTTCACGAACTGTTCATTTATAAATTAAATCAATTTGAGTCAAGCTTTTATCGAGCTGAACACCGAGCTGTTCACGAACAATTTAGTTCATTTACAAACTAATTAGGGAAAAGCAAAATACTCTTTGAATAAGTCATGGACACTCAACCGCAAAATCAAAGGGGTTAATGTTTCAAGTTTATTATGTGCTATACATCTTGTAATCTAAATTCTAAATAGAAGTGCATGTGTTAAGGAAATCAATAAATCAATAAAATGGAAATTTCAATTAAGGATATAAATGTTTGATGCATAAAAATAACTCTCAATACATATGTCGTTATGTGTATCAATGAAGCTCAAAACGGTACAAATTGAACACAAAGTCGTATAAATAATAGAATTTGTGTAGATGAAGATGATCATCTTTCACATAAAATGATATAGTAATTTGTATAATTTCCTCGATAAAAGTCTTACTTAGGGTTATAGAATGCCAATGTTAGCGGTCAAGGCTTCCTTCACCTGGGCGGGGTCTAGGAGAATTTGTGATGTTTTTTATTTTTAATATTTATTAATAGATTAAAGAATAAATTTAATTAAAAAATAAATTATAATGTAATAATATATTAAAAATTATAGTTTAGCATATTGCAACATAAGTCTTAATCGATTCTTACATAAAAATACATCAACACTAAAATTAATTCCTTAAAAACAAATATCCTCACAACATTTTGTAGTTTATAGCGTACTATTTCTCGATTTGAGATTTAAAATGTGAATTATATGGTGAGAATATTTTGAACTAAAATTATTATAAGTATTGATATCTTAAAAATTGCAGAAAAAAATCAGATTAGGCGGTGCCTAGGCGGAAAAAGTCAGACTAGACAGCAATATATCTGTCCAACGCTAGATAGCGTTCGGGGAATAAAAAGTCGTACAACAAGCCCCAAAATAACGCCTAGGTGGAGCTAAGCGAGGATTTTTAAAATAGTGAATGCACAACACGTTCTTATAAAGTAATAAGGATACCACAATACCTAAAAAGGTAATCGGTCGATAGTGTATGGCTAAGAAAGTTAATTCTGCCCTTACCCATCAGGGCTGGATCCAAAAATAGGCTAAGTGCGATAATCTAGGATCCACGATTAAAAGGGCCCATATTTTTTTTATTATGCATGCCCATTGTTGGAATCTCACATTGTTTGGCTATGAGCAAGAAATACTCCATATATTGATGAAACAATTCTAACCCCTCAAGATACCTTTTGGGGTTATATGTGAATGTTTACATGGTATCAGAGTCATGAGCAATTTTGTTGGGCCAATCGGCCAATAGTGTATGGCTAAGAAAGTTAGTTCTGCCCTTACCCGTCAGGGTTGGATCCGAAAATAGTGTTGAGTGGTGTCCCTCTTATGGTGGGACCCATTGAATTAAAAAAAAAAAGAAAAAGAGGCATGTCGAGAGGAGGGTTTTTTCAAAAAGTACACAGTAAAATTACTGTGCACAATTCGGCCATACGCGTTTTGAATCTCCTATAAATAAAGGAGGTTTTGCTCATTTTAAGAGCAGAGCAAAGCAGAGACCAAAAGCAGAGAGCAAGAGAGAAGAAACACAGATAAAAATGTAATCTGGGTAGAGAGCCTTAGGAAAAGGGTTCTTAAGAGCTGGGTAAGAGAGAAAATAGTGAGGTTTTGGGAAACACTTGAGTGCCACTATTTTGTAATCTCTTGGTGTACCTACTATTATTTTATAGTGGAAGAATTACTCGGAGTTGGTCCCGTGGTTTTTCCCCAATTCATTTGGGGTTTCCACGTAAAAATCTGCGTGTCTTTTATTCTGCTATTATTTTTTCTTGTAATCTATTATTGGGCCTAACAAGTGGTATCAGAGCCGAAGGTTATTTTATCAGTAAAATCCATGGATATATTTTTCAAAAATAAATATAACACGATGACGAGAAAATTACGATAAATTCGGTAGTGCAATCCGTTCGAAAAACCGTCGTAGATACGCAATTTGAGTGAATAGTAAAATAGTAACTTGAATAATAGTATTCATATGTAATGATATTCATATTCGACCATCTTTTATGAATAGTATTATTTAAGTATACGGAAGGCATACTATTACTATTTCAATATACAAGTATTATTTGGGTATACAATACTATTCACATATATAGGCACTATTTATATGAATAGTGAAATTCGTGAATAGTAAAATTTTGCCATTCCTAAATTTTTTACATGACGAATGACGGGTAATGATCAAATTGAAGGATTCAAATTATTCAATGTGAAAATCTAGAATGGAGGACTACCTCAATTGCAAAGATTTGTATGATCCAATTGAGGGTGACGATGTAAAGCCGAAGGATATGAAAGAACAATAGTGGATAAAGTTGAAGAAGCAGACATTGGGTACAATACGCCAATTGATAGATGCTAGCATGTACAACCACGTGAGGAATGAAACAGATCCCAAAGTTCTCTGAAAGAAGCTAGAGGATATGTACGAGGCTAAAAACGCTCAAGGAAAAGTGTTCATGATTTGCAAAGTCATGGACTTGAAACTGACAGAGGGGCGATCAATCACACAACACCTAAACGACTTTGAAGGATTCATAAGTGAGTTAGCAGTCACCGGTATGTCCTTGGATGATGAGATGCAAGCACGTCTTTTGAAAGGAACTCTACCAGATAGCTGGGATACTCTTCTTGTATCACTGAGTAACTCAGCTCCAAATGGTGTGGTAATAATGTCTATGGTAAAGAATAGTCTACTTAATGAAGAGCTTTGTAGAAGGGACATTGACAGTACAAGTTCACAAGCCCTTGTCACAGAGAATAGGGGTCGAAGCAAGGGTAGAGGTCGTGGGAATGGAAAATCGAAAGATAGATCCAAATCCCGGGAGAAGAGGTCATGCTACCACTGTGGAAAGCAGGGTCATCTCAAAAGGAACTGCCGTTTCTTTAAATAAGAGAATGCAAACTGAAGTCATGATAATGATAAAAATACATCTGCTACAGTCACAAAAGAAGATGGAGAGGTGGCTTTAGTATCTCATGATGCAGATTGTTGTCATGTTGGAGATGTAGATACCGAGTGGATTGAAGATTATGGTGCCTCATACCACTGTGTTCCAAAAACGGAATACTTCTCAACCTATAAAGCGGGTGATTATGGTACTATTAAAATGGGAAATAATAGTGTCTCACAAATGGTGGGAATCGGCGATATCTGCGTGAATACAAGTGTCGGATGCACATTAATACTTAAAAATGTGCGACACGCTCCAGATCTTTGGTTGAACCTATTGTCTGTTAGTGTATTGGACAAGGAAGGTTATCACAATCATAATGGCGATGAAAATTGGAAACTCACCAAAGGATCGTTGGTGGTGGCGAAAGGAAGATTGTGTTGCTCGCTATACAAAACGCACGCGATGATATGTGCGGGTCAATTGAATACAGTTGGAAATGTTGCTTCACCAAATTTGTGGCATAGGCGACTAGCGCATGTTTGTGACAAAGGGTTGAATATACTGGCTAAGAAGTCCCTCATCCCATTATCCAAAGGAAAAATTAACCCGTGTGATCACTTTTTATTTGGGAAGCAACATCAAGTTTCATTTCAGAAAAGCTCTAGAAGGAGAAATAATAAGTTAGAGTTGGTACACTCTGACGTTTGTGGTCCCATGGATACAGAATCCATTAGAGGAAGAAGATACTTTCTTGTATTTCATGAGAATGATATCATCGGTGAAAGATCTACGAGTAACGGTGTTATTGATATTACACCAGAGAGCATTCTATCAGATGATGCCACAGAAAGAAGAATGCATCAATCAGAATAAGATGGAGAAGAAGAGCGAGTTGTGAGGGATCAAGATACGATTGTAGATAACATATGAATGAAGAGGGTATTGAGCAGGGGGAGTCAGAGAACCCCATTCTACCACAAGAAGAACCTCAATTAAGGAGGTCAGTCAGAGAAGGCCAACCATCTACAAAATACTCCAGTTTTGATTACATTTTAATCACTGATGAGGGGGAGCCTGAAAGCTTCCAAGATGTGCAATCTTGTAAAGATAAAGATTGTTGGATGAAGGCCATGCAGGAGGAGATGAATTCTTTAAAGAAGAATGACACGTACGAGTTGGTGAAACTTCCTAAGGGGAAGAGAACACTCAAGAACAAATGGGTGTACAAGTTGAAGAAAGATGATGGAGACCTAGTGAGATACAACGCTCGATTGGTTGTCAAAGGCTTTACTCAAAAGAAAGGTATCGACTATGATGATATTTTTTCACCAGTTGTGAAAATGAGTTCAATTCGAGTTGTGTTAGGTCTTGTAGCCAGCTTAAATCTTGAGTTAGAACATCTTGATGTAAAGACCGCGTTCTTGCATGGGGATTTAGAAGAAGAAGTTTAAATGGAAAAACCAGAAGGCTTCAAGGTCAAGGGAAATGAGGACATGGTTTATCGCTTGAAGAAAAGTTTGTATGGGTTAAAACAAGCTCCGCAACAATGGTATAAAAGGTTTGATTCCTTCATGGTGAATCAAGGATACAAGAGGACAAAAGTCGATCCATGTGTATACGTCCAGAAATTCCCGGATGGAAAATTTATCATTCTTCTCTTATATGTTGATTATATGCTAATCGTTGGACAAGATGCCAAAATGATTAGTAAGTTGAAGTGTGATTTGTCTAAGGCGTTTGACATGAAGGATTTGGGACCGGCAAGGCAAATTCTTGGAATGGAGATTAACCGAGATCGAAGGTCCAGCAGGCTGTGGTTGTCGTAAGAAAAATATATTGAACGGGTACTAGAAAGGTTCAATATGAAGAATGCTAAACCAGTTAGCACTCCACTTGCCGCTCATTTTAAGTTGAGTAAGAAATCCTACCCTTCAATAGAGAAAAATAAAGAAGATATGTCAAATGTTCCATATTCTTCAGCGGTCGGCAGTTTTATGTATGCAATGGTGTGTACGAGACTAGACATTACTCATGCAGTTGGAGTTGTGAGTAGATTCCTGTCAAATCCCCAGAAGATACATTGGGAAGTAGTAAAATGGATCTTCAAATACCTGAGAGGAACTTCAAAGTTATGTTTGACTTTTGGAGTTGGAAAAGCTGCACTTGTTGGTTACACAGATGCAGATATAGCTGGTGACCTTGATGAAAGAAAATCTACATCGGGTTATTTCTTTACATTCTCAGGGGGAGCTATTTCATGGCAGTCACGGTTACAAAAATATGTTTCATTATCAACAACCGAAGCAGAGTATGTTGCAGCGGCGGAAGCAGGAAAGGAAATGCTTTGGTTAAAGCGATTCTTTACCGAATTGGGTGTGCAACAAGAAGAATACGTAGTTTATTGTGATAGTCAAAGTGCATTAGACTTGAGCAAAAATACTATGTACCATGCACGGACGAAACATATTGATGTAAGGTATCATTGGCTCAGACTTGCCATTGAAGAAAAAGAGTTCAAGTTGCAGAAGATTCGTACAAACAACAATGCTGCTGATATGCTAACAAAGGTCGTACCAAAAGAAAAGTTCGACCAGTGCGTTGAAGCAACCGGGATGGAGAGTCCCACAATGTAGTCGGGAGGGGGAGATTTGTTGAGTGGCGTCCCTCCTTATGGTGAGACCCATTGAATTAAAAAAAATTAAAAAAGAAAAAGAAAAAGAGGCATGTCGAGAGGAAGGTTTTTTCAAAAAGTGCACAGTAAAATTACTGTGCACAATTCGACCATACGCGTTTTGAATCTCCTATAAATAGAGGAGGTTTTGCTCATTTTAAGAGTAGAGCAAAGCAGAGACCAAAGGCAGAGAGCAAGAGAGAAGAAACACAGATAAAAATGTAATCTGTGTAGAGAACCTTAGGAAAATAGTTCCTACGAGCTGGGTAAGAGAAAATAGTGAGGTTTTGGGAAACACTTGAGTGCCACTATTTTGTAATCTCTTGGTGTACCTACTATTATTTTATAGTGGAAGAATTATTCGGAGTTGGTCCCGTGGTTTTTCCCCAATTTATTTGGGGTTTCCATGTAAAAAATCTGTGTGTCTTTTATTCTGCTGCTATTATTTTTTCTTATAATCTATTATTGGGCCTAAAAAATAGGCTAAGTGCGATAATCTAGGATCCACGATCAAAATGCCCCATATTTTTTAATTATTCATGCCCATTGTTGGAATCTCACATTGTTTGGCTATGAGCAATAAATATTCCTTATATTGATAAAACAATTCTAACCCCTCAAGGTACCTTTTGGGGATTATATGTGAATATTTACATGGTATCAGAGTCATGAGTAATTTTATTGGGCCAACCTGGTGATGCAAACACCCGATGGTATTCCACGCCCCGTGAAATTTGGGCGTATGAGATGTCTTGAAATCCCACATTATTTAATTATGAATAAAAAATACTCGTTATATTAATGAAACAATCCTAATCCCTCAAGAACCTTTTAAAATTATTTAATATATTTGAATCAATATTTATTAGAATATATTTTAATTTTTTTTAATTTTTTTAATGGAAGAAGCTTTTATTTTATATTTCATCCAGCTAGGCTCTTGAAATATTAGGATTAATTTAGGATCGGCCTTGTTACATCATCACGTTTATCTCATGCAAATTGCAGTTTTTTTTATATCAACTCGTGATATGATTTTATAGAAATATAGAACCTCTCAGTTTCACTTGATAATTTAAACCATACATAGACATATTATATTTTTCCTATTCATTTTATATGTGTATTTAAAAATTATGCCATGCTCTAATTCTAATAATGGCAACGGCAATCTACACAAGATGAATGTGTAAAGACCTAAATGAACATTGTAAAAAACACCACTGATGTTAAATTATATTATTTTTAAAATTTATAAGTACTATAACTAAAAATAATATAATAATATTTGAAATTAGTAACAAAAATCTTAAGCATGTATAATCGACTAGGAAAGTTGTGGAGTATTCAACTGACTAAATACGTAAAGTATGATATTGATTTGTAAAATTTACTAATCTTTAATCAATTCAGACCAGTAGACCAAAAGTCTGCATATAAAGTTGAATATTATCGGTGAAATATAAAGTTGAATCTTATTTTTTCAAATTAGCAGTAATTTGAAATTAATGTTTTTGTGCTCGTTTGCTTTTTGTGCCATGTCTTAACCAATTATAACCAATTATGATTTGGGTTTGTACTTTATTAGTTGAAGTTTGACAAGAATGTCCAAGAAGAAAACAACCTAGAAAGAAGTTTACACTATTAAGTTGACCAAAGTCTCCAATTTCCTCGTCTTTAATGCAGCAAGAAAATCTTTACTGCTGAGATTGTGTTTTTACAGTTTCAAAAAATCAAACATACTTCGTCTTTTAAAGGACATTAACTCATTGAGCAAATGTTTCGTTAGTATTATTTAAGGTCTAGAATTTAAATCGTGAGCATTTTCTTTTATCTTATAGTACTATGGGATTTTAAATGGGTTTTGTTGGGGTAAAAAATGCATTTCTTATCATTGTTTCCATTAAGAATTTGAAGAAAAAATTACCTCCTTTAATTCCAATACAGAATTGATGATTCCTCATTTTTATATTCAAAATAAAATAATGTTACATACAACTACAATAACTTCATACATATAATTTGAAAAAATTAGTAAACAAGTTAAAATTAACGTTTTTTTACTTATTTAATGATTTTTTATAGTTGAATCTTTGTACTAAATTTAAAACATTTGTGTTTATCGAGTTCAAAAATTTGCGGGTGAGAAATGTTATTCACATCCTTATTTCAAGTGTATGAAAAATAAAAATTCTTCATCTTGGTTTCGTGGGATTCTTAGCATAAATTTTTTTGTCCTCATTCTGTTAAAAATCAGCCTTGCTACTTTCCTTAAACATTAATATAGGGAATCATCTCCCATTATAATTTATAACTCAAAATGGAATATTTGACATTAATGATTACGAGGTGTTTATCTGAACTTCTCCTTCTTAATTTTTGGCTTAAATAAGGAGAAGTTCAAAGATAGTAATTTCTTACTTTTATTTTTTTAATTTTTAAATTAAAAATAAATAGAGAGAAATACCTTATTAACTTTTTATAAATTAAAAATTTTTAATAAAAAATTTTTTAAACTAAAAAAAACACCCTCTATATATATATATATATATATATGAAAGTAGCTTTTTTTTCATTAAATAAATAGTAATAAAAAGGAAAACTTAGATTGCACTGCAAGATATAGTGCGTGACTATGCTTAGGTAATCATAGAAACAATGTGCATCTCAAGCAAAAGCATAAATACATCAGTCGTACAGATTTATTAAAATATTTATAAAATTATTATATTTATTAAATATTTTTTTTATTTTTTTAAAATATATATTCTAGCTACTTTTTTAAATATTTTTTTATTTATTATTCTTAAATATTTAGATTTTTTTAGATTAGTTTTTCAATTATACCCTCATTTATCCTATTATCATTAATTGCAATGGAGTGGAAAACTAAACCTTAATTAGAGGGTATAATAGTATTTTTCTGCCTTAATTAATTGATTCCTTAAAAAGTGTGAAATGTGTTAGAAGACAAATAAAAAAAGTTGGAGGAAGTATATCTTAATTTCTTTTTTTAAATTTTATTTACACTACTATCATATTGCTTTTTTATTTTTTTTCCTTATTTTTCATTTATCTCTAAAACCGTTTATTTTTTCGGCATGCCGCTTTAAAGTTTTTTATTCGTCTTATTTTTATCTTTGAAATGACATCCACTGTGATTTTTCGTCATTTTTTTATGCAATAGATTTCCTATTGATCATCTCTAGATATCCGATAGATTACTGAAAATTTCGTTGTATCCATCGTTATGCGGTTACTTTATAAACTGCTACTATTGAGACCATTGCTAATATTTTATAAGTATAATTTAGAGTCCTATACCTTTTAAAATTGGGCATTCATGTGTTATTTAAAGGTCTTCTAATTTTATCGATTTCTATTAGACTTCTATTAGATATCTATTGGATATATGATAGTTAAAAAAAACTCGATAAAAGTATATCATCATCGATCTACTTTCGAAGATAAAAAAGAGACGAATAAAAAACTCTAGAGCGACATGTCGAAAAAATAAACGGTTTGAAAGATATAAGCAAAACAAATCAAAACAATTAAAAAATAAATGAATGGGTCGTAAGTGTAGCGGGGAAGGGGGTTGTAATTATTTTTGCAAACAAATCAAAACTCTAAATGCTTGTTTTTTTATTTTTTTCCTTATTTTTCATTTATCTCGCAAACCATTTATTTTTTCGACATGCCGCTTCAGAGTTTTTTGTTCGTCTTATTTATCTTTAAAATGACATCTACTGTGATTTTTTGTCATTTTTTTATCCAATAAATTTCCTATAGATCATCAATAGATATCCAATAGATCACTAGAAATTTCGTTGTATCTATCGTTATGCGGTTACTTTATGAACTGCTACCATTGAGACCATTATTAATTTTATAGGTATAATTTAGAGTCCTCTACCTTTTTAAATTGGACATTCATGTGTTATTTAAAGGTCTTCTAGTTTTACCGATTTCAATTGGATAACTATTGGATATTTGACGGTTTAAAAAAACTCGATAAATGTATATCATCATGTATCTACTTTTGAAGATAAAAAAGAGACGAAGAAAAAACTCTAAAGCGGCACGTCAAAAAAATAAACGGTTTAAAAAATATAAGTAAAACAAATCAACAAAATAAAAAAAAGGAAACATGCGTTGGTTGTGGGATGGGTTAGGGTTTTGTAATTATTCTACAATCATAGTATTTTTGGAATTATTTTATCTATTTTACGGTATTTGATTCAAATTATTTTATTTTTTTTATCTATTTATGTAAAAGCCCCTTATTTCAATTTGTCTCTTTTTATCTACTTTCCCCTTGTTCGGTGAATTTGTCACTAGTTTTTTCTTTGAATGCCACGTTCCGGATTTTGACTAGAGATAGGAAATTGACATATTTAAAAAATGAAACCAACCACTAGCTAACATGTGGCTCATGCTCGGTCCTGAGAATTTGGGGGCCCTAGGCAAAATAATATGAAGGGTACTAGTAAAATTGTCCCTAAAAAAATAATGTAATAAAAATTTGCTTTTTGGTAAAAGTAGGAATTGAGCTATTGACCTCTCACAAAATTATTAAGTGTTCCACCAATTGATCAAATATCTATTAGTGTTCAATATTATCTTTTTAATAATAGTGACTAAAACTTTAAATGAAAAAAAATATTTTTGGATCCCTTTAAGCTATGGGCTCTAAGCAGTCACACTTGTTAGCTATCCCTTAGAAAATTGATGAACTTTTTAAAAGTTGAGAGGGCGATCTTTTCAAAGTTCAGAACATGATAGATAGAATGAGATAAGTTGGAGAAGGCAATAATATATTAAGCTCTTCATGGACATGTTTGGTTAATACTTCAACACCATCACTATTTTGGCACATAAAAATCTTAACGACATAATCTCACTATACCATAAGATAGAAAATTAAAACTTGATACAAAAGCAAGATAACAAAAAAAAAAAAAATTTCATGTAGTCTATATTTATAAATAAGCTGCTGCAACGAAAACCTATAACCACAAAAATTCTAAAGTGTTGCATAACACCACTTGCATAAGATGAACATGTATTTTGAATAAAGACATGTAATGTATAACCCATACTTTTCCCATTAAATGGAGCAACTTTACAAAAAGTATGTCACACAAATTGACATTAAATGAAAAAAAGTAAAAACCAAAATTAAAAAAACTTTATACAATATCTCCAATTCCCTACTTTTCCCATTTATATCAAGATCTACTTGGCCTACTCATCACAGGTCCTTTTCTCTAAACCACAACCATAAAAAACTTTTAAAGCCATAAAAAGCAATTTAATGTCCATATTTATACTCTTCTTCCATTTTCTTCATCTCAATCCCCACCTCTATGGCAAATTCCGTCCAATCGCCGGCCACCGTCTTTACTGAAACAACCACCGCCAAACGCCAAAGATTACCCAATCACAACCAACGCCGGCAAGAGAACACCCCCTCTACTCTCATACCAGGCCTGCCGGACCACGTAGCTCAGCTCTGCCTCTCTCTAGTTCCGCCGTCGCTACTTTACTCCGTTTGCTATTCATGGCGGCGGCTAATTTATACCCCATCTTTTCCCCCTTTTCTTTCTCTTTACACTATTTTATCACCCACAAATCAAGAAAATGACTTCAATAATTCAATCCGGTTTTTTTCGTTCGATCCTATCTCTTCCCGGTGGGACCTCCTCCCTCCTCCTCCGCCGGATCCTCCCCTACGCCTTATCCTCCGCCACCCCTCCTTCATTTCCCGTGATTTTCCGATTCAATCCGTTGTCGTTTCAGGTAATCTCGTTCTTCTTGCTGCTACTACTGATAATTTCTCCCCTGCCCTTTCCCGTCCTCTAGTTTTTAATCCCTTATCTGCAAATTGGGAATTCGGGCCTCCGCTTCAAACGCCGCGCCGGTGGTGCGCCGCCGGAGCTATAAACGACGCGATCTATGTGGCGAGTGGTGTGGGATCTCAATTCTCCGCTGATGTGGCGAAATTAGTGGAAAGATGGGATTTTTTTTGCCCTAAAGATCGAAACTTTGGTGGTCGGAATAAGAATTGCCGCCGCCGGCGGGCATGGAAATGGGAGAAAGTTAAAGGGCTTAAGGATGGGAGATTTTGCAGAGATGCAATCGAATTAATAGCTTGGAGAGGGAAATTGTGTATGGTCAATGTGGCAGCGAAAGAAGGAGCCGTTTACGATGCTCAAAACGACGTTTGGGAGGATATGCCGGAGGGTATGCTCGCCGGCTGGGAAGGTCCGGCGGCGGCCATGGATGAGGAGGTGATTTATTTGGTTGATGAATCGAAGGGTGCCCTTAAAAAGTACGACCCGGAAAGGGATGAATGGGATAATTTGATGGAGTCTGAGAGACTCGTCGGAGCTCAGCAGGTCGCTGCCCGCGGTGGTAGGGTTTGTGTCGTGTGTGGCGGAGGTAACGGTGGTGGGATTGTGGTTGTTGATGTGGTGGCCCAGCCAGTGAGGATGTGGGATGTGGAAATGCCGCCGGGGTTTGAAGCGGTGGCCGTTCATATATTGCCGAGGATGAAGCAGCCGGAATTGGGATTTCCGGCACCGCCGTGATTATCTACTTTATATACTTGTGTTGCTGATGATTGATTGCTGGCCGGATTTTTGTCAACTCTGCAATTTTTTAGGTGTTTATTTCTTTTGCAAGATTTTACGGTTGACATTTGAATATATATTTTTTGAGTTTTTATACACGGTAATTAAATATTTAATATATAAATACATTTTTATAAATATTCTGAATATATAGGTTAATATATTTTTTAAATTCAACGGTTAAGTATTTACGAATGATCATTTATTTAAAATGAAAGAATATATAAATACACTTTTATAAATATTCAACTGTTAGATTGTAGAAGTGTATTACATATTCAGTATGATGTATAATTTTTCATGTTTTTCTTCGAATTTAAAAATAAATTAATTGAATTAACTAGTGATTTTCTTAATTATACATTATTGTGGAAAGGTATAATTTGAACATTTATAGACGATACTGTACACATACTTTTTAGCTTTTGTTTGTTTAGATATGTTATAGACATGTTGGATGTATAAGCCAGTTAAATTTGATCATTGAGTGTTAAGTCTAATGTACAGGTGATAATACAAGTGGGTTTGAGACATTTTTAAGATAAAATTATTTGACTTGTTTGATGTGTATCACGTATATATATTACTAGTCTCTAATTTTTATTTAAAAAATCCAATGAGAATACCAAAGTTCATACTAATACATTAAAATCTGAACCTTTTAAGTAAGATAATGAGCATTTGTATATATTAACCAGTGATTGGGTGAAAGATAATTCGACCAGAGGGTGAAATTTCAATTTTTTAAAGAGTTTTTATATGATTTAGATTCAATGCTTAACATTTACAAAAATCTATAATTTTTAAAAAATCATTCACTAAAAATTTCGAATCCAGTAAGAGGCAAATAAAATAAGTACATACGCATGAGAATTTTACAAATTCTACGGGATACAACAACATTACTTTGATCGATGCGCTTAATCAATGAGACAACAATTCCGAAATTTAGTGTTTTTATTAATACGAAGATTTGAGATGTCTTAAAAAAATATTTGTTTTAGTGGATAAATCATCTTGATTCATTATGAACGATATACATCTAAAACTCGAAAAGGTATGAGGACCCAAAATTTTCACATTTACATTTGATCGAGCTCTACTAAAGATAGTAATGAGGTTTTTATATTCTCATAACGAGGTGTTCTGGATGGGTCCTAACAGCGGGCGTTACCTTTAAGTTATGTCCACATTCAGCTTAATCCCCGATCGTCAATTTACATGTGCATCGAATGATAAAATGGCTAGCCCCAAAATCCAATTCTAACGTTTGATTTCTAATGAATGCCTAAAAATAAATTAGTCTATACCACTAGATTACATCCTTAAGGTTGCTATAACTAGTAATGTTATTATTTGTGGTCCTCTCCAAATTAAAGTCCGTTGCATACACTAACTTGAATTCGAGATTTTTAACGTCAGAATCTAGACACTTGCCGCTGAAGATAACCTTATCAATAAGCATAAAAGAAATTAAATAAATATTGTGGTATGAGTTGTCATTATAAATAGGAAAAAATCTAAGAATACTGTGGTATGAGTTGTCGTTAGAAATTTGGAGTTTTTGGAAAGTAAAGTCGAAATCTGCATTTAATATGAAAAGTTGTCACTATAAATTCGTCATAAATTGCTTGTCAGATTGATGTCTTAATTGTTTTTGTTATTCTATGATTATGGTGTAGGTTCAACTTTCACATCAGACACCTTTCCAACCAAACCCTATTTTAACTATATTTAGGTTTTACTAAACCATGTTTAGGTTTTGTTTTGTTTTGTTGTAATTGTTTTTTTAGAAGTGATTTGGGATAGAGACAACATTAGGTATTTTTTTCCAACGGATTTTTTTTTGAAATAGGGTTGTATTAATTAAGTTAAAAGATGGGCAATATGTGGCGGTGGAAAATCTAATCACACACCCGTTATCTCATTAAAGAAAACAACACGCGGTAAGTTATGTGCCAATAAGGTTTGATAATCCGGGACCAAACTAAAAACACACGAAACAAAATGTCTAGCAAGTTCCTTACAACCCGCTACAATAGAAGCAAAATAAGAAAAACCAGTATCATTGTTTCGCAAAACATCAAATAGGACACTATTATCGGTCTCTAAAATCACATGGGTGTACCCAAGACCTTAAGCCAAGATAGCACATCTCTAATCGAACATGCCTCAGCCTCCAATATAGTGGAATGGCTCACCAATCTGCCAGCCTTTGCACCAACGAACAATCCCCCTGCATTCCGAGTCATAAGCCCATAGCGCACATCAACTCCATCATTAAAGACAGCTGCATTAGAATTGCACTTCACGTAAGGAATATGGGGTGACTCCCATACACTCCCCCGCCACTACACCCACCCGCATCACGTCCCCAACACCAGCTAAGTCCACCTGACGGTTCAAACCAGCCCACTATCCACAAGCGGCCAAGGAGCTTTTCACCACAGACTATGGCGAAACATGGGTCGATTGCCAAAAAAGCTTGTTCCAAGCCCATCATGGAATTAATTTTCATTGTATAGTAATTAAATGTTGTTCACAAGGTTTGAAGTAAAATATTTAGAGTCCTTTAATATAAAACATTTTAATGCACAATAAATTTACTGACTGAACTCGTGTGCACACGAAATATAGAAATTTGAGAATAGTGCTAACCGACTCGAGTGTAATATTCCGCAAGGGAAAGTCCAACAATTTTTTCACTTTCATGTATTGTATACGGGCCGACTATTAGCAGGAGAAGGGTGAGCGACAGTTCAAGACCCCAAATTTTAGGGGCCTAAAAAATTTTGAATTTCTACGAATATACAAGTATTGTATGTATATAAATTAAGCACCCAATGCTAGTATTTTGAATACATTGGATCAGTGGTAAGATCGCCCATTTTCTGTCCCCATCATCCCAGGTTAGAATCCTTGGGACCCCATTTTTTTATTCTTCTTTTTTTTTTTTATTTTTATTTTTATTATTATTATTAGTATTATTCAAGACCCCATTTTTTATGTCTTTCTTTCTTTTTTTTATATATTATCTATTATTTAATGATAATAATTTAACCTATTTTATATTTATTATTTTATATTTTAATTTATTTATATAAAAATTAGATGATACAATAGTTTTTATTTTTTTTTATAAAATTTATTATTATAAATTTTCAAATGGATGTTATTAAATTTTAACTAATGAATATGGTATTTTTTTAAAAAATATAAATTTTTAAATGGATATTATTAAATTTTAACTAATGAATATGGTACTTTTAAAAAAAATATTAAAAATATATAATAGTTTCGTACGTAATATTTATGTATTTTAAAAAATATATTTGAAATACATATTACCTCTTATTTAAAATAACTAATAAGGTCCCAATTTTTATGATTTTTTTTCTACATTTTTCATATTATCCATTATTTAACGATAACCATTTAATATATTTACTATTTACTATTTTACGTGTTTATTTGTTTACATTAAAATTAGACGGTATAGTACGTAGATATTATTTTTTCTTTCTTATTTACTAAATTTATTATTCAAAATTTTCTAATAGAAGTTATTAAAATTCAACTAATGGATGTTCGTACTTTAAAAAAAATTAAAAATATATGCTAGTTTCATAGATAATTATTTATGTATTTCAAATAAACTATTTGAATTTTTCAATACACATTCAAATGAAAAATATATATAATTATTTTGAAAATGTTATGAACTTCAATTTTAAAGTGATGGTTGATTATTTTGTTCTCGCATTTTTTACATAAAATTTCAACTTGATTCTACGTAGAATTTCAACTTGATATATATGCTTAAGAGTATATAATATCAATTTAACTAGCATATAATTGTGTGACATCGGTTATTTAACTACATTGGTTAACGACAAATATCTTATCCTAGTGGTTGAGATTTTTCCTGTGACTAGGGGATGTCATGAATTCGACACATGAGAGATGTTGTAAGATTTTCCTTTCAATTTAATGTAAGTGCAATTGTGTAATTTTTGAAAAAAATGTTTTAGAAATGTCAAACATAATTTCATTCCACATTGCCCCATATTTCGTTTTTGGCTCAGGGCCACGAAAATTTTCGAGATGGCTCTGATTGTATCCAAACTCTACTTTGCATATTTTTGCTCCATTCATTTCCTCCATTTTTCTTACTAAAATAACTTTCTTTTTAAATAAAAATATTTATACTAAAACAAACAATATAACTAAAAAGAAAATAAAAAAATAGAATTCATATTTTATTGTTTCCCCATGCTCCATCTTGGGATGCTCCGAATTATGGGTGCCATTTGGAACACTCAATCCACTCCAAAATATTCGACCAGCCTGAAACAGAGAGCCCTTATAACTAAAAAAAAATAAAAATCAAAGGCTTAACTTTATGATTGAGCCTGAAACCGTGATCTTAGAGGTCACAGGTTCGAGTCCACGTATTGATGGGGAGAGATATTATTTTTCTTTTTTATTATTGTAAGCCCAATAAAATATTGTATGGTTTTGGCTATCTTTACGAGTGTTAATAAGCAATTTTTTACAAACCGAACTGGACATCGAATTGGTAATGGAACAGTTCAATCGGGTTCAACCACAGTGCAACCCGTTATTTAATTTCTAAAATAAACAGTACTCGAATAAGTATATATTACATTAACAAAGTAACGATAAAAAAAACTCTAGCCGCTCTGTTTCTATCTTGGCCTCTACTCAGTTTTTTTCAAGCTCTCATCGAGGAGAATGGGAAAGTTTTGACTTTTTTCTTCCTCCACCCCTCTTCATCAGTTTGTAATATTTTTCTTTTGTGTTGAATAATATATTGCTATTTTATTTAGTTTTCACGATGGGATCGGCTTCTTATATCACGGATTCGATGCTACACATCTCAATCTCGATACTTTTACCATTGAGTTGGGCTTTATCTGGCTTTAGACAAGATACTTGCATGATCTTTCACAATAAGCACTCAAATTATCTCATTTAAGCAAGATCGTACTAGATTTGCAACAATGATTGATGTTATGGCGTATGCATGAGTTCTTATGATTGTGGATTAAAAACGTTAATTGAGATAAAGAAAATATAGGTTGCAACATTATTTTTTGTATTTATTTATTTAGTAAGTCTTGTCATATGGCTTGCGCATCTTGCGTAAAAGCAAGTTTAGTATGTTTGTTTGGTTGTTTCCGTCCGGTGTTTTAACTCCGGTAATATGTTTAAAGTACATTTTGAATTGTCTATATTAATCGTTCTGCGAATCATGTTGCACAATTGACATGTAAAGAGATTTGTCTACCTTTAATTAAAGATGTTATTACCTCTAATTGATATAATAAACTATACTATCCAGTGAAAAAAAAATCATGAAAAAGCATTGAGAGAGCTAAGATGACTTGTAGACTTTTCAATGGGTAGGTTGGATGAAATGGATTAGAAGTGGTCGGATCTATAAAAAAAGGGTAAAACACCTATCTGTTCAACATCTGAAAACTATTTACCTTCTTGAGCAAAAACACGCGTGTTACCGGCATAGAATTTTTTAATTTCTACTAACCTTTATACGCTCTCCACTCCATTCACACCAGTTCGCCTTAATCAAGAATTTTCTCTTCATCTCCTTTGAATTCTCTCCAGTCATCGGTTTGTTTCTGCATTATTCAATCTCGATCCTATTTTTCTTTTCGATTTCATCAAGCAATCTGCGTTCTTCGATCTCGATTTCTTTGTATTTCAAATCAAGGATTCCTGATTCAAATCTGTTATTCGTTCATAATTTTATAGTTGTAGTCCCGGTTTTATTTTCCTTTTTGATTACATCTGCGTTCTTCGTCCTCAATTTCAGATTTGATCAAATCCGTTTTTCATTTGCAATTCCTTTGCTCTGCTGCGATTCATATTACGAATTAAATTTTAGAATTTAAAGATGAACACCACTCCTATTTTGCTTCATGTAAACGAATCATGGACTGATGATCACAAATTTATTGGATTCAATGTAGACAGTGTTTGGGAAACTGATTTGCATGTTTTTTTCTACATGTTATGCATATAATACAGACCTACTACATATCTGTTACATATGTGTTATATATCTGCTACAAGACTAATACAAGTGTTTGGTGAGGATATAATGAATTCGTAACATTATTGTATCAGATAGGAAATATGAATGAAGTGTTTCCTTGAATTTGTTACAAATCTAATACAAACCTACTATATATCTATTACATATTTGTTATATATCTTCTACACAATGTTTGAGGAATATATAACAAAAATATAGCAATATTAAATTAGATAGAATTACTAATGAAGTGTTTGACATAATCTTTATGACCTTTATATGTTACAATTATACTACAAACCTATTACAAAGTCTGTTACAAGGCTGTTATATATATGTTACTAGTGTTTGATGAATAGAATAGTAAATGTTCATTAGTTTTGATTTACATTGGATTATTACTGAAGTGTTTGACATTATTTGTCAGTCATTAATATGTTACAAGTCTATTATATATCTGTTACAAACCTAATAGTCTAATACAAGTCTATTACAAAGTTGTTATATATCTATTACAAATTTTTCACAAACCTAATACTAATCTGGAGTTCTGCAAGAGCGTAAGAATGGTATGAGGAGCGTGTGAAAGATATGGAGGGTATATAAAGGTTATTAAAAAAGAGAAATTGTTGGTTTTGGCTTATTTGGGTAAAATAAATGCCAAAACAACCCAATAAGGAAAAAAAACCAACATACCTTTTATCAAAATGCCACAAACTTAATTAACTTTATCATAACCTTTATACGCTCTTGATGATGTCATGAGAAATCTGGATGATGTCATGTGATTTGGGTTGTTATTTTTATTTATTTTGACTTATTTTGCATTTATCTCACAAACCGTTCTTTTTTTTGACATGCCGCTTTGGAGGTTTTTATTCGTCTCATTTTTATCTTCAAAACGTCATCCATTGTAAATTCGACCTATTACAAACCTATTACATATCTGTTATAACTGACTTATATTCGACAAACTTGTTATAATAAGCTTATGCTAGACTTGTAACAAATATATTGTAGATATATCACATTTCAATGAGCATTGCAAATACAAAGAGACTTATATTAGACTTGTAACATATGTGTATCAGATATATAGTAGATATATAATAGTTTAATAATAATTGCAAATACAAAGGGCCTTATATTAGACTTATAACAGACCTATGTTAGACTTGTAACAGATATGTATCAGACATATACTAGATATATAACAGTTCAATGAGCATTACAAATATAAAGAGACTTATGTTAAACTTGTATTTGACTTGTAATAGATATGTAACATGTCGAAATTTTTTTTTGGAAAAATATATCACAATGGACGGCGTTTCAAAGATAAAAATGAGACGAAAAAAATCTCCAGAGCGACATGTCGAAAAAATAAACGGTTTGTCAGATAAATGCAAAATAAGCTAAAATAAATGAAAATAACAACGTAGATCGCATGACATCATCAAGATTTTGCATGACATCATCTAGATTTCTCATGACATCATCAAGGGCGTATAAAGGTTATAACAAAGTTAATTAAATTTATGGCATTTTGATAGAGGGCATGTTAGTATTTTGCAAAAGTTTGATATGTAATTATTTTGAAAAATTAGGTGATTTTGGTGTTTTACCCTTAAAAAACATGTCAGGGGCATTAGGTAACTGAGCTAAACTTAGACCGAAATTATTTTAGCCAAATGGGCCGAATCTGACAATTTCCAAAAAAGGGGCTCTTTACATAAATGGGCAAACAAAAATATTTGGCAAAAAAAAAGCAAATAACAAAAGGAGAGAAAACAGGGCAAAATATCTACAATCTTATGGTGTAGATCAAAATACTTTTCCCTTTCACTTCCACTTCCATTCTGCGTTTCATTCCACAATCGAAAACTACTTCATGTTCAACAGATCTTCAAAAATCGCTTGAATCATCTACAACGTCACTTGGATCAACTTCAGATAGAAGAGAAAGTCTTCCTTGTTTGATTTCCTTGCTCAATTTTTTCATTCAGAACCAAAGAAGAAGAACATGTAAGAAAAACCGAAAACCTAACTTTGTTCTTATGATTTTTCTGTTCTTACAATTTAGAATGTCTTGAATTTCTGATAAATCTTTACTGTTGCTAAATTGTGATTTTCTTTTCTTTTCTCTTCACTGTTTGGGTCTTCTGGTTTTTTAGCTGAATTTGTTCAATTCGATCCTGAATATGAGTAGATATATCAATGAATTTCTTCCTGTATATATGAATATTGCGTTATTTTATTTATTATGACAGATCTGATGTCATTTATTCAATTCAAGAGAATTTGAGCTTATTGTAATTGTTCTATTGGTTTCTATTGGTTCTATTGTTTGCATGGAGCTATTGTTCAGAGGAGTAATTGTTTCCTCCATTTCTGTTCTGAATTATATCTTGCAATTGTGCAGATGAAGTGTTTGTAGAAATGCCTGAATGAAGTTTGATTAATGCGTATTTGATTTATGTTGGATGTCTGTTGGATTTCTATTAGTTCTTACATATTATTAATTCCTTGTCAGGTTCTATAGTTGAGGGAAGTGTGAATTATATTATTCTTTTTATTGAATAGGTGGAAGAGTCTTTTCTCCTTCTTTGGTCCATAGCATGCAATGTAGACCTAGAAGTCAACTCCAAAATAAAAAATGAGCCGTTATCTTATCTATCTCATGCATATGCATTTTCTGTCTGGTGCTTAGGGTCGACACAATCAATAATTGGAGGAATTTTAGTGCAAAGAAAAATAGACTACAATAAATCATAATAAGGTTATAGTAGCATGACATTACAAGCCACTATCTTAGTATCTTGAAGCTTATATTTGTTCAATTCATCATTATACCTGCCTTCAAATGTCAATATTTCATCTGTTCAATATCAAATGACACTAACAATTAAGCTCCTTTATGTAAAATTGAAGTTTGATTAATGAGTATTTGATGTATATTGGATGTTTATAGGCTTTATATTGGATGTCAGTTGGATTTTTATTGGTTCTTACATATTATTAATCCCTTGCCAGGTTCTGTAGTTGAAGGAAGTGTGAATTGCATTTTTCTTTTTGTTGAATAAGAATGTGAGAACATGTAAATTGTATTGTTAGTAATTTCAACACTCTGTCATGTATATTGGATGTATATAAAATGTTTATTGGGCCTCTGTTGGATTTCTATTGGTTCTTACTTATTTTTAATTCATTGTCAGGATCTATAGTTGAGCAGAACCAATCCCAGATCAGTTTGATATCGAAATCTACAAAACACGGTTGGCTAGCTTGGGGCTTGTACAGACATGGAAGCGAATATCTAGAAAATAAACTTGAGAGCATTAAGCAGTATATCGACATAAATAGACAATCAATAGAGATAGTTTTGATGATTAATCATGTTTGAATTTTGGAAATCTTGTGTAGTTAGGGATCTAAGTAGTTGGGATCGATGTCTGTTTGAACATTCTTGAATTTTAAATGGTTATGATATTGTGTTTGCCAATCAAAAACTTTTATAATTTCTCATAATATATAATCTATCTATTTTATAACTCCATTGGAGAACTATAATACTTATAGTAGATATCAGGCATTATTGAAACGCTAATAGAATACACAAAAGTCAATTACATATACTTGTACAAATGTCAAATATCAACTTTAAAATCAGTAACAACTGAAATTTGAAATATACTTGTACATATGTCTAATATCAATTTTAAAATAGATTTTCTAATAGAATTCTAGTAGATGTCTCATAGATGTCCAATATATATCTGATAGATGTTCAATAGACACTTCGCACATTTCTTTTGAGCTAAACTGATGCTGTCAACCACTGCTTGAAAAGCCCATCTTAAAACAACATCAATCGGTGCTGCTGCTAGTGACTCAAACATTGCTGTAAATAAAATTGAACCAAACCATATATCAGCAAAACTGAATGTATTACAGATCACGTTGCTGGTTTCTAAGATTCAAGCCTAATTGAAACAGTAATAACTTATTCACTAAGGGAAAAGACACTAAAACAGATAACCAGTCTTTGTAATCAATCACCAATACTATTTATGATCTAATTGAATGCCATATCCTCTCAAATAGGAATTGTAGCATTCTTCCATTTAAGTCATAAGCGTACCATTAACAAGCACTAATTAAAGGATTCTTCGCTTAAAACCAAAATTAGACTAAAGTCCAATAATATTCAATAGATGTGCAATATATTCCCAATAGATGTCCAATAGATATTCAATATATGTCCAACAACAAAACAACCAGCTTAGCATTTTGTCCAATAACATAAAAAAGCAGATTTTATAAAAATATGAACTAAAGCATCAATTTAAAATTTGTAAAGAGTGTCAATTGATGGTTCCATTTCTCTGTTATACATAAACACAACCTTAATTTTTTTCTCATATCAGAAACAATTAGAGTAATTCCTTATTACAATTCAAACTCATAATGCATCAATGGACTTATATAAAAATATGCTAATTTGTGTACCTGGTGCTGGGAAACAATGATCCGGATCATAAATTAAACTAAACTATCCAGATCAGGTTTGAAAGAAGCAAAAACTTAAACTATGTAAAACTCCTAAATCTAAATGGAAACATCCAGATAAAGATCCAGCTACAAGGTCACTCATTGAAGACATCAAGTACCTAAGCTTACTAGAATCATCAGGATAAAGCTTGGAAAGGAAACAAGCTTTAATCCCTCAAGAATAGCATTTGGGAAAACTGATTGCCCTAACTCCCCGAAGAAGAAAGATCCGGAGATTCTAAGTCTAAGAGCATCAAGAAGATTCAGATATCAAGATAATGGGAAAAGTTTCAAAGATAACTTTTCCCTCAACCTTTTGCTCTACAAAGTCAAAGATCCTCTCCCCATGTACAAGATAAAAGTGATAGCTTGCACTTTTCAGGAAAAGGATAAAAGGACTGATACTGGACTGAACAAGCTAACATACTTTTTCACCTAGACCAATAAGGAGGCGCATGGAGCTCACACTAAAAAGCTAATGGTGCAAAAGTTAGTGTATCACAAAAAGCCAAGGAAAACGATCACTAACAACTTTTCAGCCTCAATCCCTAGGATTCAAATGGGTCAAAAATGAGTCTAATGGATTGATCAACGGCTCTGGATGCTCCACATATACCTGATCAAGGATGAAGATTTACTGCAAGCTCAACAACCCACAACGGCTACATTTATAATAGAAGCCTATAAAAGGGAAGCTTCACCAATTGAGAATGTTGGTTGTTTGATTGATAAAAGCAAGTAACAAAGCATAAGCATTCAATTAGTTTCCAAGAATCAATTAATTCCAAATTTGTTACAAGGATTCCTAAGTGAGTTATAAACTTAAAGAAATCCAAAACCAAAACCTTTGTGAAAACAAGAGTGTAAGGATCTCCAACTTGGGTGAGTTGTGAGATTGGGATACAACTTAAAGTTGGTGCTTTGAGTGGGAACTCCTTGTAGGACTCAGCTTAGATTCGGGGTGGAAGTCTAAGTGGTATATCCTACTAAAGAAAAAAGGACTCAGCTAGGAGTTGGTGCTTCTAGTGGTATATCCTAAATCTGGAAGGGGTTACCATCCAAAGACAAGTTGTAAGGCTTGATTGCTGGCAGTTGGAAAGGAATCCACTAGTGAAAAGCTTGGACGAAGGAAACTCTGGGGACTGGAGTAGGCGGGGCCGAACCAGGATAAAATCCTCTGTGTTTGATTTCCTTAACTATTTATTTATTATTTTATACTGTCATAACAACATCATCCAAATCATAATCAATCACGCTACACTAAGACTTTTTTAAAGTCTGTTTATTCCATGAGAAAGGGTCATTCACCCCCTCTGACCTTATAAAGACCCTCATAGGGACCAACAAGTGGTATCAGAGCGAGTGGTTAAACTAGAGATCTAACAATGTCTAGCTAAAGGTCTAAATATTTTGATCCAAGAATTAAAATGAGTTTCCAAAACTCACAGCTCCTTCCGGAGGGTATGTCTATTACCCGTCCTCCACTCTTCACTAGTGAACACTACACATTCTAGAAAAACTGGATGGAGAATTTCATTCAAGTACAAAGCATGCAAGCATGGTTGGTCATCCAAGATGGCCCTTATGAGCCTACTAATGAAGTTGAGGGTATAGTTATCCGAAAGCCCTTAAGTATGTGGGATGAAAATGATTTTAGAAAATTGCGCGAAAATGCAAATACTATTAACATGCTTCATTGTGCCCTCAATGCAATAGAATTTAATTCAGATGTGAGACTACACAGGAGATATGGGAGAAGCTGGAAGTAACCTATAAAGGAACCAACAAAGTGAGAGAAGCCAAGCTTGATCTACTCCAGCAAAAGCTTGAATCCTAGCATGAACACTCAATATACCAATCTAGTTAATGAAATAAAGAGGCTTGGTAAAGAAATCTCTAAAGTAGAGATGGTAAAGAAAGTACTCCGGAGTCTCACAAAGGAATGGGATAATAAGAAGACTACCATTGAGGAAGCTCATGACTTGAACGTCTATAGCTATGATGAGCTCATTAGAAATCTCCTAAATTAAGAATTATCCTTGGAGAGATACATCCAACAAGAAAAGAAGCCTGAAGAGAAGAAAAAGGCCATCGCACTTAAGGCCGAATCTACCGGATCAGACTCATTCAGAGAAGAAGACCAAGCCATAGAACCTCAAAGTACCAAGGAGTAACTAGCCTTGTTAACTAGAAGGCTCAATAGGTTCCTACAAAAGAAGGAAAGAAAGAAGTCTAAAAAATATGAATCTCGAAGACCAATGAAAGGTACTTCTAAAAGAGAAAAGCCTAGGATATATCCAGAAGAAAAGAGAGATCCAGAGAAAGAAGCTGCATGTTTTGAATGTAGCGAAAAAGGCCACTTCCCGACAAAATACCCAAAGCTTAAAAGAACCAAGAAATATAAGAAGAAGGCAATGGTGGCTACCTGGAGCAACAGTGAAGAAAGCAGTAACTCATCTTCAATAGAAGAAGAAGAGACTGCCAACTGTGCGTTCATGGCACTAACTGATCCGGAGGTAGAGCAATCCAGAAAGAATATCTCTAAGCAAGATACAATGCAAATCAATGAATTAGAATCAGAAACAACACACATTGAGGTAAACTCTTATTCTAATTCTGCTTCTAATTTTGATCTTGCTAGAGATTTATCTATTATGACCAAGAGTGTAAAGAAAAACGCAAAAGCAATCAAGTCCCTCAAGAGAGCAGTGATGGAGTTAGTAGAAGATGCTGAAGTAATGGCACAAGACCTCAATCTGGTTAGAGCAACCAAGCATATTGATGTTGTGGAAGAAAACTTCATGAGGAATCAAGTCCAGATTCTAAATGCAAATGTAATGGGACTTGATAGAGAAATCAATCGTAAAGGAAGTGTCCCGAAAGAGGCCAAAGGCAAAAGATCCAAGAAGAGATCATCATCCTCCTGCTCAGAACAGATCCAAAAAGCCCTTTAATCAAAAGGTGAAGGAGGTTAGCAGGCAACCTCAAGCCCAAAGATATACTGCTGCTCAAAAGGGAAAGGTTAAAATGGTTTACAACCAACAACCCATCAAACAAAGAAGAAATTGTACAGCAGAAGTTGCACCTCTAACCAGCTTTTGGATTCACGCCGGACCATCTACCAGTGTACAAGAAGCTGGATATAGAGGGAATTATAGGAAGAAAATCTTGAAAAGATAAAAAAAGAAGCAAGAACAGAATAGATCCATTGCAGGGTGCAAGTTTTGTGGGAAAAACAATCATATTACAAAATTATGCAGATTAAAAAATGGTTATTATGATGTTTATCTTTGGCCTGAGATGGTTAATAACCCGAGAGGACCCAAATCTGATTGGGTAACTAAATCCACTTGATCTATTTTGCAGGTATGCCTTAGATCCACAGTAGATCAACACACTTGGTACATTGATAGTGGATGCTCAAGGCACATGACAGGTGATGAGAAGGCCTTCATCACATTAACCCCAGAAGAAGGGAGGCAAAGTAAGCTTCGAAGACAATCAAAAGGGATAGATCATTAGACATGGAACCATTGGATCTGAATTAAAGATAGAAGATGTCTCACTGGATGATGAACTGAAATTCAACTTGCTAAGTGTAGCCTAACTCTGTGATAAAGGGAGAAAAGTCACATTTGATTTCGAAGGCTGATCAATCTATGATAGTAAGTCCAATCAACTCATTCTTTATGCACCTAGAGTCAATAATCTCTATTTTATTAAATTAAAAATGGGAAAAAGAATATCTACTTGGTGTCTAAATAAGAAGAATCATGGCTATGACACCGGAGGTTGGGACATGTTAGCATGAACCTCCTGTCTAAGCTAGCCAAAAAGGAATTAGTAGTGGGTTTGCCTAAGGTTGTTTTTTTGTAAGGATCATCTATGCACTGTATGTCAATTAGGTAAACAGCATAAGAAAAGTTTCCCTTCCATCTCCTACATTCCTTCTAGAAGAGTACTTGAGCTCTTACATATTGATCTCTTACATATTGATCTCTTTGGTCTAATCAAACCAATGAGTTTAGGTATAAGAGAATACACCATGGTTATTGTGGATGATTATTCTCGATATACCTGGGTTCTCCTGCTAGCAAGCAAGGATGAAGCCTATGACCAATTCTCTAAAACATTCATCCGGATAGAATTAGAACATGGCATAAGCATTGCACGCATCCAGAGTGATAATGGTGGAGAATTCAAAAATAAGCATTTTACTAATTTTTGTGACTCCAAGAGCATTAAACATAACTTCTCTGCCCCTCACACTCCTCAATAAAATTGAGTTGTTGAGAGAAAGAACAGGACCATAGTTGAGATGGCTAAAACAATGCTCAGTGAAAATTGTTTGCCAAAATATTTATGGGGTGAGGCCGCAAATACAACATGTTATATTCTAAATAGAGCTCTCATTAGAAAAACTATAAAAAAGACCCCATATGAAATCTGGAAGGAAAGAAAACCCAAAATTGGGTATTTCAAAGCATTTGGATGTAAATGCTACATCCTTAATGATGGAGAGTAACTAGGTAAATTTGATCATAAATCGGATGAAGCAATTTTCCTTGGCTACTCAACTAAGGCATATAAATTCTTCAATAAACGAACCCAAACTATAGTAGAGTCAATTCATGTAGATTTCGATGAGACTAACCCTGCAGGTAAGAAAAGTTACACTCCAAAAGATCCAGCTCCGGAAGTTGAAAACTCTAGAGAAAAGAAAGAGGCAGAAGTTCCTGATTCATTCCATATCAAGAAGTACAAAGAGGAAGATGAAGGAATATCTTTTGAACTAGAAAAATAATAAGTTAATCCCAACCAACAAGAGATTGACTTTAATGAAGGCTAAGAAGGAGTGGTTGAAGCTGAAGTGGAGCAAGTCCTAGTTCAACATGAAGGCCTATAAAGGGAGATCCAGACACATATAGATCATTCCATTGATAATATTCTGGATGATGTTCAGAATCCAGTAAGAACCAGAGGTCAGCTCAATAGGATGATGAGCCATGCTGCTTTTGTCTCTCTCATTGAGCCAAAGAAATTTCAAGATGTTGAAGGAGATGAAAGTTGGATTATGGTAATGCAGGAAGAGCTAGATCAATTCACCAGGAATGATGTATGGGATCTAGTAGCACCTCCAAAGGGAAAGTCAATCATTGGCACCAAATGGGTTTTCCGGAACAAGCTAGATGAATCCGGAGTAGTGGTGAGAAATAAAGTAAGATTGGTTGCCCAAGGCTACAATCAATAAGAGGGGATTGACTTTGAAGAAAGCTTTGCCCCTATAGTAAGACTGGAGGTAATCTGGATCCTATGTGCTTTTGCATGATTCATGTGATTTACTCTGTTCCAAATGGATGTCAAAAGTGCATTTCTCAATGGAGTCATCCATGAAGAAGTATATGTGAAGCAGGCTCTTGGATTTGAAGATTCTAAGCATCCAGATCATGTCTATAAATTAAAGAAAGCTCTCTATGGACTGAAGCAAGCACCAAGAGCCTGGTATGTGAGACTCACTACGTTTCTCATATACAAAGGGTACATCCGGGGCAAAGCAGATATAACTCTTTTCATCAAGAAAAAGAAGAATAATATTATTCTAGTCTAAATCTATGTGGATGATATCATATTTGGAGCCACTAATGAAAAGATGTATGAAGAGTTCAGCTCACAAATACAGAAAAAATTTGAGATGTCCATGATGGGAGAATTAAACTTCTTCCTTGGTCTACAAATCAAGCAGAGTCCGGATGAGATTTTCATTAACCAGTCAAAGTACACCAAGGAAATCTTGAAGAAGTTTGAGATGGACAAGAGCAAGCCTAAGTCCACTCCAATGGGATCAGATACTGTCCGATCCAAGGATTATGAAGGAGGAAATGTTGATCAGAAGCTATACAGAGGGATGATCGGCTACCTTCTATACTTGACAGCTAGCAGGCCTGACATATACTATACAGTTTGCTAATGTGCAAGGTATCAAGCCAATCCTTAAGATTCTTATCTCAAGGCAGTAAAAAAGATTCTTAGATACCTCCTAATAACCACTGAAGTTGGGTTATGGTATCCTAGTAATGGAAAGTTCACATGTTGGGAAACTATGATCCAGATTATAAATTAAACTAAACTATCCGGATTAGGTTTGAAAGAAATAAAAACTTAAACCATGTCAATCCTAAATCCAAATGGAAACATCCAGACAAAGATACAGCCATAAGGCTATCCATTGAAGATATCAAATACCTAAGCACATGGAATCATCAGAATAAAGCTTGGAAAGGAAACAAGCTTTAATCCCTCAAGAATAGCATCCGGAAAAGCTGATTGCCATATCTCTGGAAGAAGGCAGATCCATAGAATATGAGTCTAAAGACATCCGAAAGACTCATGCTTGAAGACAATGGGAAAAGTTTCAAAGATAACTTTTCCCAACACCTTTTGGTCTATGAAGTCAAAGATCCTTTCCCCATGACAAAGATAAAATGACAGCTTGCATTTTTCAGAGAAAGGATAAAAGGACTGAAATTGGATTGAAAAAGCTAACAACCTTTTTCACATAAACCAATAAAAAGGAGCGTAGAGCGCACACCAAAAAGCTAATGGTGTAAAATTTTATGCATCATAAAAAACCCAAGTAAAATGATCATTCATAACTTTTTAGCATTAATCCGTGGGATTCAAATGGGTCAAATTTCAGTCTAACAGATTGATCAACGGCTCCAAAAGCGCCATCTATAACCTGATCAAGGGTGAAGATTTGTTACATAAACAACCCATAACTGCTACATTTATAATGGAAGCCTATAAAAGGTAAAAACTTTGCCAAATGAGAAGGTTAGCTGTTTGATTGACAAAAACAAGTAAAAAAGAGCAAGCATTCAATCAGCTTATAAATCCCTCCAAGAATCAATTAATTCCAAATCTGTTGTAAGGATTCCTAAGTGAGTTATAAACTCAAAGAAGTCTAAAAACCAAAACCTTTGTTAAAATAAGAGTGTAAGGATCTCCAACTTGGGTGAGTTGGGAGATTGGGATACAACTTAAAGTTGGTACTTTGAGTGGGAACTCCTTGTAGGACTCAGCTTAGATTCGGGGTAGAAGTCTAAGTGGTATATCTTACCAAAGACTAAAGGACTCAGCTAGGAGTTAGTGCTTCTAGTGGTATATCCTACATCCGAAAGGGGTTACCATCCGGAGACAAATTATAAGGCTTGATTCCTGCTAATTGGAAAGGAATTCACTAGTGAAAAGCTTGGAGGAAGGAAACTCCAGGGACTGGAGTAGGCGGGGCCGAACCAGGATAAAAACCTTCTATGTTTGATCTCTCTAACTTTTATTATTTGCATTATATTGTTATAACTGCATCATCCGAATCCATTATCCGGATCCATCATCCGGTTCATAAGTAAACACGCTACACTAAGACTTCTTAAAGTCTTTATATTCTGCGAAAAAGGGTCATTCACCCCCATCTGACCTTATAAAGACCCTCACAGGGACCAACAAAGTGGTATCAGAGCAAGTGCTTAAACTAGAGATCTAACAATCTCGAGCCAAAGGTCCACATATTTTGATTCACATATCAAAATGAGTTTCCAAATCTCACAACTCCTTCCCAAGGGTATGTCTATTACTCATCCTCCACTCTTCACCGGTGAACACTACACATTCTGGAAAAATTGGATGAAGAACTTCATCTAGTCATAAAATATGCAAGCATGATTAGTTATTTAAGATGGTCCATATGAGCCTACTTATGAAATAGAGGGTATGACTACCCGAAAGCTATCTAGTATGTGGGATGAGAATGACTTTAAGAAGTTATGTAAAAACACAAATGCTATTAATATGCTTCATTGTGCTCTTAGTGTAGCTGAATTTAACAGGATATCCAGATGCGAGACTGCAAAAGAGATTTGGGAGAAGTTGGAGGTAACCTATGAAGGAACCACCAAAGTAAGAGAAGCTAAGCTTGATCTACTCCAGCAAAAGTTTGAATCCTTTAAGATGGAGCCTAAAGAATTAATCAGCAGCATGAACACTAGATACATCAATCTAGTGAATGAGATGAAGAGGCTGAGAAAGGAGATCCTAGAAGTAGAAATGGACAAGAAAGTGTTTCGGAGTCTCACCAAGGAATGGGACAACAAAAAGACTGCAATTGAGTAAGCTCATGACTTAAACTTTTACAGTTATGATGAACTCATTGGTAATCTTGTAACCCAAGAATTATCCTTAGAGAGATATAGCCAACAAGAAAAGAAGCCTGAGGAGAAGAAGAAAGCCATTGCACATAAGGCAAAATCCACCGGATTAGCTTCATCCGGAGAAGAAGAGCAAATCAATGAGCACCAAAGATCAACTTGCTCTACTAACCAAAAGGCTCAACCGATTCATACAAAAGAAAGATAGAAGAAAATCAAGAAAGTATGAATTCTGGAAACTAAGAGAAGGCACTTCCAAAAGAGACAGGCCTAGAAGAAATCTAGAAGAAAAGAAGGATCTGGAGAAAGAAGCTGCATGTTTTGAATGTAGTGAGAAAGGCCATTTCTCCCAAGCTTAAGAGAACCAAGAAGTTTAAAAAGAAGGCAATGGGAGCTATTTGGAGCAATAGTGAAGAAAGTAGCAGCTCATCTTCAACAGAAGAAGAGGAGACTGCCAATTGCGCATTCATGGCTTTGACTGATCTGAAAGTAGGGCAATCCAGAAGGAATGCCTCCAAGTAAGAAACAGTGCAAATCAAAGAATCAGAATCAGATACAGCAAACACTGAGGTAAATTCTTGCTCTAATTATGCTTATAATCTTGACCTTGCTAGACCTCTATCTATTGTAATCAAGGGTGTAAAGAAGAATGGAAGAGCAATCAAGTCCCTTAAAAGAGCAGTAATGGAGTTGACAAAAGATGCTGAAGTAATGGCACAAGACATCAATCTGGTTAGAGCAACCAAGCATATTGATGTTATGGAGGAAAACTTCCTGAGGAATCAAGTTTAGATCCTAAATGAAAATGTAATGGGACTGGATAGAGAAATCAATCTATTAAAGGAAGTATACAGGAAGAGGCCAGAGATAAAAGCTCGAAGAAGTGATAATCGTCCTCCTGCTCTAAACAGATTCCAAAAGACCCCTAATCAAAGGATGAAGGAAGTTAGTAGGCAACCACAAGCCCAAATATATACTGCTGCTTAAAATGGAAAGGCTAAGGTAGCCTACAACCAACAGCCTATCAAACAAAGAAGAAATTGTGGAGCCGAAGTTGCACCTCCAACCAGCTTTGGATTAACATCGGACCATCCACCCATGTGCAAAAAGCTGGGTATAAAGGCAATAATGGGAAGAAGGATCTGGAGAAGATCAGTGAGAAGCAAAAGCAAAACATACCTATTTCAAGGTGCAGGTTTTGTGGAAAAAATAATCATATTACTAAATCATATAGATTAAAAAATGGTTATTATGATGTTTACCCTTGGCCTAAGATGGTTATTAACCCGAGAGGACCCAAATCTGTTTGGGTACCCAAATCCACTTGATCTATTTTATAGGTATGCCTTAGATCCACAGTAGATCAACACACTTGGTATATTGATAGTGGATGCTCAAGGCACATGACAGGTGATGAGAAGGCCTTCATCACATTAACCCTGAAGAAGGGAGGAAAACTAAGCTTTAGAGACAATCAAAAGGGACAGATCATTGGTTGTGGAACCATTTGATCCCAGTTAAAGATAGAAGATGTCTCATTGGTTGATGGACTAAAATTCAACTTGCTAAGTGTGGCCCAACTCTATAACAAAGGAACAAAAGTCACATTTGATTCCGGAGGCTGATCAATACATGATAGTAAGTCCAACCAACTCATTCTTTATGCACCTAGAGTAAATAATGTCTATTCTGTAAACATTAAAAATGATAAAAATAATATATGCTTGGTGTCTAAAGAAAAAGAATCATGACTATAGCATTGGAGGTTAGGACATGTCAGCATGAACCTCCTATCCAAACTAGCTAAAAAGGAATTAGTAGTGGGCTTGCCTAAGGTTGCTTTTGATAAGGATCATCTATGCAATGCATGTCAATTAGGTAAATAACATAAGAAAAGTTTCCCTTACATCTCATACATTCTTTCTAAAAGAGTACTTGAGCTCTTGCATATTGATCTCTTTGGCCCAATCAAACCATTGAGTTTAGGTAAAAGAGAATACACCATGGTCAATGTGGATGATTATTCTCGATATACTTGGGTTCTCTTGCTAGCAAGTAAGGATGAAGCATTTGACCAATTCTCCAAAACATTCATCCGGATAGAAGTAGAAAAGGGCATAGCATTGCACCCATCCAGAGTGATAATGGTGGAGAATTAAAAAATAAGCATTTTGCTGATTTTTGTGACTCCAAGGGCATTGAACATAACTTCTCTGCCCCTCATACTCCTCAATAGAATGGAGTTATTGAGAGAAAGAACAGGACCATAGTTGAGATGGCTAGACCAATGCTCAATGAAAATTGTTTGCCAAAATACTTCTGGGAAGAAGCCGTAAATATAACATGTCATATTCTAAATAGAGCTCTCATTAAAAAGACCATAGAAAAGACCCTTTATGAAATCTGGAAGGGAAGAAAACCCAAAATTGGGTATTTCAAAGCATTCGGATGTAAATGCTACATCCTTAATTATAGAGAGCAACTAGGAAAATTTGATCCTAAATCTGATGAAGCAATTTTCCTTGGCCACTCAACACATAGTCAGGCTTACAGAGTCTTCAATAAACGAACCCAAACTATGGTTGAGTCAATACATGTAGATTTTAATAAGACTAACACTACAGGAAAGAAAAGCCACACTCCATAAGATCCAGTTTCGGAAGTTAAAACATCTGGAGAAAAGGAGGAAGCAAGAATTCCTGATTCATTTCAAATCAGGAAGTACAAAGAGGAAGATGAAGGAATATCCTTTGATCCAAAAGTATAATAAGTTAATCTCAACCTATAGGATATTGACTTTAATAAAGGCCAAGAAGGAATGGTTGAAGCTAAAGTGGAGCAAGTCCCAGTTCAACATAAAGGCCTAAAAAGAGAGATCTGGACACGCAGAGATCATTCTATTAAGAATATTCTAGATGATGTTCAGAATCCAGTAAGAACTAGAGGTTAGCTCAATAGGATGATGAGCCATCCCTCTTTTGTCTCTCTCATAGAGCCAAAGAAATTTCAAGATGTGGAAGGAGATGAAAGCTGGATGATGGCAATGCAGGAAGAGCTAGATCAATTCACCAGAAATGATGTCTGGGATCTAGTACCACCTCCTAAAGGAAAATCAATCATTGGCACCAGGTGGGTGTTCCGAAATAAGATTGATAAATCCAGAGTGGTGGTGAGAAACAAAGCAAGATTAGTTGCCCAAGGCTACAACCAGTAAGAATTAATTTTGAAGAAACCTTTGCTCCTGTAGCAAGGCTAGAAGCAATTCGGATCTTATGTGCTTTTACATCATTCATAGGGTTCACATCATACCAAATGGATGTTAAAAGTGCATTTCTAAATGGTGTTATCTAAGAAGAAGTCTATGTTAAGCAACCACCCGAATTTGAAGATCCAAAGCATCCGGATCATGTCTACAAGTTGAAGAAGGCTCTCTATAGATTAAAGCAGGCACCCAGAGCCTAGTATGAGAGGTTGACCTCATTCCTTATATCTTAGGGTTATATCAAAGGCAGAGCAGACACTACCTTATTCATCAAAAAGAAGAAAAATGATATCATTCTAGTCCAAATTTATATGTATGATATCATATTTAGAGCGACTGATGAAAAGATGTGTAAAGAATTTAGCTCTCAAATGCAGAAGGAATTTGAGATTCCCATGATGGGAGAACTAAATTTCTTCCTTGGTTTATAAATCAAGCAAAGTCCGGATGGGATTTTCATTAACCAATCAAAGTATACCAAAGAGATCCTAAAGAAGTTTGAAATCGATAAAGGCAAGCCTATGTCTACTCCAATAGGATTAGATACAGTCCTATCCAAGGATTATGAAGGAAAAGATGTTGATCAAAAGCTCTATAGAGGGATGATTGGGTCACTTCTATACTTGATAGCTAGCAGACCTGACATACACTATACAGGTTGCTACTGTGTAAGATATCAAGCCAATCTTAAGGATTCTCATCTTAAGGCAGTAAAAAGAATCCTTAGATACCTCTTAGGAACCACTGAAGTTGGGTTATGGTATCCTAGTAATGGAGATTTCACATTCCAATGGTTCACTGATGTAGACTATGGAAGAGACACTCTTGAGAGAAAGAGTACATCCAGAGGTTGCCATTTCCTTGGAGATTATTTAGTCTTATGGTACAGCAAGAAGCAAACTTCGATTACCTTATCTACTATAGAAGCTGAATATATGGCAGCTGGAAGTTGTATTGCTCAACTCCTATGGATCAAACAATAACTTGAAGATTATGGAGTTCAATTCGGATGTGTGGATGTGATGTATAACAATAAAAGTGCTCTTAACGTGTCAAAGAATCTAGTACTCTATAGTAGGATGAAGTATGTCAATATAAGACACCATTTTATCCGAGATCATGTGATGAAGGATGTTGCATTGGTATACATTCCAACCAATGAGCCAAGAGCAGATATCTTTACTAAACCCCTAAGTAAAGATCAATTTGGAAAGCTGAGGGAGTCTATTGGAATGTCAAATCCAATCTAGGATGAATCCGAAAGACAGCTTGAAATCAAGCCGGAACCTAGGCTGAAAGCCCAATCCGGAAGAGAAGAAGTACTGGAGGGAAATCTATTCTGGAAGAGAGTCTGCCATGTCAGCAGACAAGAAAGACAAATGGCATTAAAAATGCGTAAAGATGGTAGTTACTTTTTAAATTCCAAAAGTCCATTGGGTGTTACACGTGCAGTAAATTCGACAGTTATCATTCAAAATAAACCATTCCCATTCTCTGGTTAAACTGAATTTACCTCTCTCTTAAAATCAGATTTCCATATCATCAATCCAGCCAAAATTACTAGCATTCAGATTACCAAACTACCCTTACTTTGAAAAATCTATATAAACCCGTCAAATTCACTCTTCTTCCTCACGCGAGCAACTACTCTACTGTTACTCTGCAAAAATCAAAACCCAGAACCCTAATTCCTTTAACTTTCTCTCAAAAATGGCCACAATTAGGACTAGTGAAGGTCCTATAAAGCTCCCTAATATCTTTACAATCTTCAATCTCAAAGATGAAGACTTCACACCCGTTACCCTCAAAGAAAGCAGCTCTGTGGTACCCACAGACCGTCTAGGGGATAGATTCCTATTCAAAATAGACCCCTATTCCAAGTTGATTGAGGATCAAAATCTCAAAGAGTTTCTCCAGATCAATTGTCCAACTTATCCTGAGTTGGTAAGAGAATTCTATCATAACTTTCGTGCTCATAAGAAACTAGATGCTCTAACGCACAAAGGTCTAAGGCAAAGAAATTGCGATAACTCCGGACTTCTTTGAACACTACCTTTATATGAAGAATAGTGGAGTGCAAATGAGGGTGGATAGAGATGAAGCAAATGTGAAGTATGATCCGGAGATGTGGCTTCCGGAGAGATATTTTAGGGATAAATTCTCCACTTACTGGCCTCAGGCACCTCGGATCTTGCAGCATGTATTAGCCAAGCTAATCCTCATTCGGAAAGGATCTTTGACTGTGGTGTCAACATTCCAACATTGCGTGCTACAGCAGTTGGTGGAATGCAGTGAAGTGAATTTCTCAGTCCTAATAATCCACTTCCTAAAGCATCATAGGAACTCACACGGTGCTTTGATCACTCGATCCTCTAGGCCTTTGAAGTCAACCTCACCAGATTCTAGGGTGTTAATGGAAAGGCTATCCTCTAGAAGAATTTTTTGAACTTAAGGTTTAATAAATCATAGGATGAAGTCAAGGCCATAAGGTAATATGATGAGAAGAAGAACAAAACAAGGAAAGCTGCAAATTAGGATGCTATAGCCCCTGCTCCTAAAAAGCCTACGACCAAGGGTTAAAAGAAAATGGTTATGGTTTCGGATAAAGTGGAGGATGAGGATACCCATACCATCTCCCAGATTATTAAAAATTCCCTAGAGAAGCCAAAACCAAGGGGAAGGCTAATTAAGATGGCCGGTCTATTAAAATAACCAGTGTAAGACCTGGAGGCAAAAGAAACCATTGCAGTAGCTATTGCTGCAATAAGAAAGGGTTATCAAAAGGGTTAGAAGAGGGAAGCATCCGAATTGCTGAAAGGAGGAAATGGGTTTGATGAAGAGGAGACGGAAGATGAAATGCCTGCACCAAAGAAGCAGTTCACCTGGAAGGGGTGCACTTTTGATGAAGCAGCCAAAGCATAAAAGCATCAAAAGAAAACTACCAAAAGGCGAACTGCTATTGTCATTGATGAGGAGGTAGCAAAGAGGGTAGTTGTGGAGGAGTTGGCTAAGGCCAAAAGCTCAAAGGGCAAGAATGTGCCCGGATCCAATGAGGACATCCTTCCGGAGGATTCTCAATATGAAGAAATGATGGCCTCCATGGTAGAAAACTACCAGCTGAACATTTTAGCCATTGAGGGACTCGAGGGATCTTTTGCTCAGCTAATTCTAATTGACTCAAATGCTATGGTTGAGCTTTCTAAAATTCTAGAATCCGAATCCTTCAACTTCCTGCCTATTATAGAACCTCTTCCGGAGAACCTGCTTAAGTTCGAAAGTTGAGATCCCTGTAAAAATAAGTCCTATGAAGGCAACAGTAAAGGGCATTGAGGACATTACCAATGCGCTTGGGAGAGGTAGAATAAGTCCTGAAAAGGCACTTAAAGGGATTACTGAGGACACTTCCAGTCATCTGGGGTTTGAAGTGGGAGAATATAAAGAAGTAATCATCCCATCCCAAGCACAACTCAGTGAGGTACCTCCTATCATAGCTAAATTAAATCTTATCGCTGATATTGCTGCTGGTAATGAAATAGTCATTAAAATAAGGGAGGGACCTTGTCTGGGATCTAATGAGAACACTCTTAGAGTGGACTCAACAGGCAAGGCAAGTTCGGAGGATAGGTCGGAAGAGAGGGAAGAAGATCCAGAGGAGAGTGACAAACAAATAAATAATAAATCCTCCGGAAGTAACTCAAGTTTCAGAGATGGCACATCAAGCTCCTTTGAAGAAGAATTCCCTCTGAAGGTTAGCTGTATGAGAGTGATGATAAATAACATTGTCAAATCAAAAGTTTCAATAGCACTCCATTTGCTTAAAGAGGCTGCCCAAGAAGAAAATGAAGAAGGGTATGTCAAGCAGAGCATTCAGTCCATATGATCACATCTTCGAGGAGTTGAAAAAGAGCTGCTAAGATAAGATTCTGATCAGGATGTGAAAAAGGAGTTGGGAGAGATCAAATTATCAGTAAATAAAAATAGAAGACAAAGTCTTGGATTTCCCCACTCTGGGAGCAATTGCAGAAGCATCTCTCTCTCTGATCAAGCCAACCTTGAATGAGCTTAATAAAAATGGTTCCACAACTAACTGGATTGCTGATCAAGCCAATACCTTGGCTTCAAATAATTGTGGAACTATAATTGATAAGGTCATATCATCATCCTCTGAGAAAATATAAGAAATAAAGGCTTATTTGGATTCCAAGTTTGAAAACTTGTCAAAATTCATGGCTGAAAAAGACCCCACTCCTGCAATAAAAGATCTGGGGGTAGATCAGTTAGTCACCCAAGAAATGCTGGTGCACTTCATAGAGAAAATTCTTCCCAAATTCAAGGAGAAAATTTTGGATGATATGGGTGATGAACTGCAAAGCCATATAACCGGATTAGAGAAGCAAATAAATGATTAGAAGGCATCAATCTTAAAGGAAATCACTCTCCAATTTGAATCCTTGCATAATATCCAGAAAGGACTTAGTGAAGAAATCACCCTCCTCCAGACCGAAATCAATAATCTCTCAATATCCGGATCCTCTTCCTCCTCTGCTATTCCGGAAAGTCAGCTCATTCAGGTCTTCCACAACCTTGTTCAAGCCATTGGAGATTCTGGCTTCTTCGGTCAGAAAGGGATGATAACTCTTCTAAAGGTACTCTTCCCTTACTATAATCCTAAGGATCAAGAGTTTATCTTGCGCATTCATCCATCCATCAAGCAATCCTATGACAATCTGAAGAAGACCATCCGGCCTTACTATCTCACTCCTCCAATGGTTAACAAGATCATTAATGAAAGGTTCAAAGGTAGTGCTGACTACACAATTTATTATAATGCATGGCAAGCAGCTTAGGATAACAAGACTTATATGGTTATAGACCCCCGGGCTGGAAACAAAAAGGGGGAGAAGAGTATACAAGAACATGGATCCGGCAAGGGAAAGGAGAAAGAGGAAGAACCATCTGGAGGGAATCAGAATTAGACTAGCTATCTTTTGTACTTGTAAAATTTTATAATAACTAGATTCACTATTATATATTTCTGTAATTTGTAATATGAATTTCATTGATGTTAACTATTGTTAATAGCAGAAGTATATATAGTGAATATATCTAATTCTCAAAATATTGCTTCTAAAAGTACAATCTGCAATTGTACTAAAACAAACTTAGAAGCTACAATTGAAAAATGTTAGGGGAGTTAGGATTCTAGAATTATAGGGGAGTAAAATCTGTAAATGTCTAAGTATCGAGAATCATACTTAGTACATAATACTCCATTCCCTTGTGCTTAGTTTTTGTTTCCATCAAATGGGGGAGATTGTTAGGAAACTATGATCCGGATCATAAATTAAATTAAACTAAACTATCCGGATCAGGTATGAAAGAAACAAAAACTTAAACCATGTAAATCCTAAATCCAAATGAAAACATCCAGACAAAGATACAGCCATAAGGCTATCCATTGAAGATATCAAATACCTAAGCATATGGAATCATCAGAATAAAGCTTGGAAAGGAAACAAGCTTTAATCCCTCAAGAATAGCATCCGGAAGAGCTGATTGTCATATCTCTGGAAGAAGGCAGATCCGGAGAATATGAGTCTAAAGACATCTGGAAGACTCATGCTTGAAGACAATGAGAAAAGTTTCGAAGATAGCTTTTCCCACCACCTTTTGGGCTATGAAGTCAAAGATCTTGTCCCCAAGACAAAGACAAAATGACAGCTTGTATTTTTTAGAGAAAGGATAAAAGGACTGACACCGGACTGAAAGAGCTAACAACCTTTTTCACCTAGACCAATAAGGAGGTGCGTGGAGCTCACACTAAAAAGCTAATGGTGTAAAAGTTGGTGCATCATAAAAAGCCAAGTAAAATGATCACTGATAACTTTTTAGCATTAATCCCTAGAATTCAAACGGGTCAAATTTCAGTCTAATTAATCAATGGCTCTGGAAGCGCCATCTATAACCTGATCAAGGGTGAAGATTTATTACAAGTTCAACAACCCACAATGGCTACATTTATGATGGAAGCCTATAAAAGGGAAACTTCACCAAATGAGAAGGTTGGCTATATGATTGACAAAAACAAGTAACAAAGAGCTAGCATTCAATCAGCTTACAAATCCTTCCAAGAATCAATTAATTCCAAATCTGTTGTAAGGATTCCTAAGTGAGCTATAAACTTAAGGAAGTCCAAAAACCAAAACCTTCATTAAAATAAGAGTGAAAGGATCTCCAACTTGGGTGAGTTGGGAGATTGGGATACAACTTGAAGTTGGTGCTTTGAGTGGGAACTCCCTGTAGGACTTAGCTTAGATTCGGGGTAGAAGTCTAAGTGATATATCCTATCAAAGACTAAAGGACTCAGCTAGGAGTTGGTGCTTCTAGTGGTATATCCTACATCAGGAAGGGGTTATCATCTGGAGATAAATTGTAAGGCTTGATTCCTGCCAGTAGGAAAGGAATCCACTAGCAAAAAGCTCGGACGAAGGAAACTCCGGGGACTGGAGTAGGCGGGGCTGAACCAGGATAAAAACCTTATGTATTTGATCTCTCTAACTTTTATTATTTGCATTATATTGTCATAACTACATCATCCGGTTCATAATCAAACACGCTATACTAAGACTTTTTAAAGTCTTTATATTCCGCGAAAAAGGGTCATTTACCCCCTCCGACCTTATAAAGAACCTTACAGGGACCAATATTACACTACTGATGCAGATTATGATAGAGACACTTTTGAGAGGAAAATTACATCCGGAGGTTGCCATTTCCATGGAGATTGCTAAGTATTATGGTACAACAAGAAGTAAAATTTAGTTTCCTTATCTACCACAGAAGCAGAATATATGGCAGCTAGAAGTTATGTAGCTAAACTCCTTTGGATCAAGCAATAACTAGAAGATTATAGAGTTTAATCCGAATGTGTGGATGTTATGTGTGACAACAAAAATGCTATTGATGTGTCAAAGAATCCAGTACTCTATAGCAGGATGAAGCATGTGAATATAAGACATCATTTCATCCGGGATCATGTGAAGAAAAAGGATGTTGCCTTGGTATACATTCCAACCAATGAGCAGCGAGCAGACATCTTTACTAAACCATTGAGTAAAGATCAATTTGGAAAGCTAAGGGAATAAATTGGTATGTCAAATCCAATTTGAAGACAATCCGGAAGACAATTCTAAATCATGGATCCTTTGCAAGATAAATCTGGAAGAGATGAAACTTTCATTCCAGAAGAGAAACTGCCATGTAATATGGCAGTAAAAGTGCATAAAGGTAACAGTTAATTTTTTGAATTTCAAAAGTCTATTGGCTATTACATGTGTGGTAAATTCATCAGTTATCATTTAAAATAAATTGTTCCCATTCTCCAGTTAAACTGAATTTACCTTCTAAAAATCCGATTACCATATCATCGATCCAGTCAAAATCATAGGAATCTAGATTACCAAACTACCCTCACTTTGAAAATTCTATATAAACCCCTCAAAATCACCCTTCTCCCTCACACGAGCAACTAAGTACTGTTACTCTGCAATTTTAAAAACCCAGATACCTAACTCTCATTCAAACTTTTAAATAGAAGCAATCATGACACCAGAAGGACTTGGGATGCTTCCAACCAAAAATGTCTTTACAGAGTTCAATCTTAAAGATAAAGATTTCAAGCCACTAAACCAAAAAATAACCAATTTAATTGTCCCCACTGATTTTTTGGGTGACAACTTACTCTTTGAAATAGATCCCTATTCACGGCTATTTGAGGATCAACACCTAACAAACTTCTTGAAAATAAACTACCCAACTTACCCAGATTTGGTCCGGGAGTTCTATGATAATCTGCTAGCCAGCGAGAAGTTTGATGCCCTGTGAACTAAGGTTCAAGGGAAAGTTATTACCATCACTCCGGATTTTTTCAAAAATTCCCTGAATATGAAGAACAGTGGAGTTCTGATGAGAGTGGATGGAGATGAGGTAAAGGTAAAGTATGATCCGAAAATATGGCTTCCGAAGAGATATTTTACGGATAAGTTCTCCATGTACTAGCCCTAAGTACCAAGATACCTTCAACATGTACTGGCAAAATTAGTCTTGATCCGAAAGGGCTCATTAACCGTAGTGTCTTCCTTCCAGCATTGTGTGTTACAGCACTGGGCAGAGTGCAGAGAAGTAAATATGCCAGTATTGATTATCCACTTCCTGCAGCACCATCAGAATTCTCACGGCACTCTAATAACTCGAATTCTTTAAGCCAATAACATCAATTTCACTGATTTTAATAGCGTCAATGGAAAGGCCATCCTCTAAAAGAATTTCCTGAACTTAAGGTTTAATGAGACCTGGGATGAGTATAAAGCCAAGGGGCTAAGAGATGAGAAGAAAAATAAAGCCCGGAAAGCTGCCAATCCGGAAGCAAGTGGTCTGGTACCTAAGAAAGTCAAAACATCGAAGTCTAAGCCAAAGAAGGAATTGGCTCTGGCACCAGTGGATGAGGATAAGCAAACTCTCACAAAATTGCTTGCTAAATCCTCACCAAAACAGAAAACCAAGGGGAAGTTGATTAAGACTGCTGCTAAAAAAGGGAGAAATATTATAGCTCCTGGAATTGAGTAGGAGGATCAACCTCCAGTTATGGCTAAGGCTATAGAAGCCGGAAGGAGAAAGGCCAAAGGGACCTTAGAGGAAATGCAGGCTGATATTGAGGAAGATGAGGAAACATGGGATGAAAGCCCTGGAACCAAAAAGGAAATTCATTAAGAGAGGGCCAACTTTTGATGAGGCAGTGGCTGCTCAGGAGAAAAGGAAGAGGGTTGCCAAAATTATGATCAATGAGATCGAGTAGATATGGATGGTTGGAGCAGAATTGGTAAGGACCAAAACCTTTAAAGGCATATATGTTCCCGAACATAATGAGGATATCCTTCCAAAGGATCCTCAATATAAAGAGATGATGGCCTCTGTGGTAGACGATTATCAGATAAACAACCTAACCATAGAGGGACCCGGAGGATCTTCTGCTGCAGCTATTCTCATAGATCAAACTGCCCAGGCTGAAATGTCTAAGATTCTGGAATCTACTTCCTTCAACTTCCAAGCCATCACAGAACCTTTTCCAAAAAATCTGCTCAATTCGAAAGCCAATGTAATTGATCTTGAAAGTCATGTAAAGGCATCTGGAGAGGATGTTAAGGCAAAAATGCTAACAATCCTAGGGGAGAAAATAAAGGTCCTGAAAAGGCATTGGTAGGGGTGATAAAGGACATTTCCTATCATCCGTGGGTTGAGGTGGCAGAAAATGAAGAAACAATAGAAGCTGCAGCCATCCTATCCCGAGCGCAAATTAATGAGGTAACTCCTACCACAACTATATTAAATATCCCTTCTGACTCTACTGTTGGTAGTGACACAGTAGCAAAGGAAAACTTAGCTACAGATCCTTAAATTGTAGCTACAGAAGAAGTGCCTAACCTGGATCAAATTGATCCGGAGGAGGGACTAGGTCTGGGATTCGAAGAGAACGCTTCTGAAGTGAACTCTAAGGGCAAGGCTAGTCCGAAGGAAAGGGTGGAAGAAGAAGAAGAAGTAGTAGAAGAAGATAATGAGCCCTCCGAAGGTAACTCTAGTTCCGGAGATTACACCTCAAGCTCATCCAGAGAAAGATTTCCTCTAAATGTTAGTCCAATGAGAGTGCCTGCAAATAATACTACTTAATCAAAGCTCACAACAGCACTCAAACTGTTAAAAGAGGCTACTCGAGAGGAAAATGAAGAAGGCTACATAAAATAGAGCCTCCGAACTATCTGTACCCATTTGAGAGGCATTGAAAAAGAGATACTCCGGCAAGCTTCCGGTCCAAACCTACAACAGGAATTGGGAGAGATAAAGGGGTGCCTTAAGAATATTGAGGAGAAAGTGAGGGCTTTTCCTCTACCTGGAACCATTGCTAAAGCATCCCTATCTCAGGTTCATCCCACCCTAAATGAAATCAAAGAAAGCATCAATTCAGCTAACCGGACTGTAAATTAAGCCAACACTCTAGCATCCAACAATTGTGGCTCAGTCTTGGATAAAATCACATCTTCTTCCTCCGAGCTATCAACTAACATAAAGGAATATATAGATACCAAGTTTGAAAACTTGTCAAAATTCATGGCTGAAAAGGATCTCAAGCCAGTCATCACTAAGTAGACCAACAAGTTGTCCGGGAGATGCTGGTTTACTTTATTGAGAAGACAATTCCCAAAATCCAAAATTAAATATTGGATGATATGGGGGATGAGATGGGGAGCCGTTTGGCTGAATTAGAAAACATTATCACCAATTGGAAAGCCTCCGTCATTAAAGAAATCACTCTCCAAACTGAATCCATCCACAACATCAAGAGTGGAATAAGTGAAGAAATAACCCTGATCCAAACCGGAATCAACAAGCTCTCAATATCCGGATCCTCCTCCGCTCTTGCAGTTTCGGAGAGCCAACTCCTTTCGGTCTTTAGCAATCTTATACAAGCCATTAAAGACTCCGACTTCTTTGGTCAAAAGGGGATGACAACTCTTCTCAAGGTCCTCTTTCCTTACTTTGATGAAAAGGATTAAGAATTTATCCTGTGCATCCATTCATCCATCAAAACTCCTATGATCAATTAAGGAAGACCATCAGGCCCTACTACCTTACTCCTCCTACTGTTGACCACATCATTGCTAAAAGACCAAAAGGTAATCCTGACTACTCAGTTTAATCAATAGCTTGGCAAGAAGCCTGAGATAATAGAACCTACATGGTGATTGATCCATAAGCTGGCAATAAAAAGGCGGAGATAAATCTATAAGGGGAAGGTACAAGCAAAGGGAAGGAAAAGGAAGGAAGACCATCCGGAGGGAATTAGACAAGCTAAAATCTTGTAAAATTTTATAATAGCTAGATTCACTATTACATATTTCTGTAATTTGTAATCTGGAACTTCATTGATGCTAACTATTGTTAACAACAAAAGTATATATAGTGAAATAATCTAATTCTCAAAAAATTTGCTTCTAAAGTACAATCTGTAATTATACTAAAACAAACTTAGAAGCTAGAATTAAAAAATGATGGGGGAGTAAAACCTATAAATGACTATGTATCAAGAATCATACTTAGTTCATATATACCCCATTCTCTTGTATTTAGTTTTTGTTTCCATCAAATGGGAGAGATTATTGGGAAACAATGATTCGGATCACAAATTAAACTAAACTGTCTGGATCAGGTTTGAAAGAAGTAAAAACTTAAACTATGTAAAACGCCTAAATCCAAATGGAAATATCCGGATAAAGATCAAGCTACAAGGTCACTCGTTGAAGACATTAAGTACCTAAGCTTACGGGAATCATCAGGATAAAGCTTGGAAAGGAAACAAGCTTTAATCCCTCAAGAACAGCATTCAGGAAAACTGATTGCCCTAACTCCGGAAGAAGAAAGATCCGGAGATTCTAAGTCTAAGAGCATCCGAAAGATTCAGATGTCAAGACGATGGGAAAAGTTTCAAAGATAACTTTTCACCCCTCATTTTGGTCCACAAAGTCAAAGATCTTCTCCTCATGTACAAGGCAAAAGTGACAGCTTGCACTTTTTAGAAAAAGAACAAAAGGACTGACACCGGACTAAAAAAGCTAATAAATTTTTTACCTAGACTAATAAGGAGGTGTGTGGAGCTCACACCAAAAAGTTAATGGTGTAAAAGTTGGTGCATCACAAAAAGCCAAGGAAAACGATCACTTACAACTTTTCAGCCTCAATCCCTAGGATTCAAACGGGTCAAAATTGAGTCTAATGGATTGATCAACGGCTCCGGATGCTCCACATATAACCTGATCAAGGGTGAAGATTTACTACAAGCTCAACAACCCACAACAGCTACATTTATGATAGAAGCCTATAAAAGGGAAGCTTCACCAATTGAGAAGGTTGGCTGTTTGATTGACAAAAGCAAGTAACAAAGTACAAGCATTCAATCAGTTTACAATCCCTCTAAGAATCAATTAATTCTAAATCTGTTGTAAGGATTCCTAAGTGAGTTACAAACTTAAGGAAATCCAAAACCAAAACCTTTGTGAAAATAAGAGTGTAAGGATCTCCAACTTGGGTAAGTTGTGAGATTGGGATACAACTCAAAGTTGGTGTTTTGAGTGGGAACTCCCTGTAGGACTCAGCTTGTATTCGGGGTAAAAGTCTAAGTGGTATATCCTACTAAAGACTAAAGGACTCAGCTAGGAGTTGGTGCTTCTAGAGGTATATCCTAAATCCGGAAGGGGTTACCATCCAGAGACAATTTGTAAAGCTTGATTCCTACTAGTTGGAAAGGAATCCATTAGTGAAAAGCTCTGAGGAAGGAAACTCCGGGGACTGGAGTAGGTGGGGCCAAACTAGGATAAAACCTTTTGTGTTTGATTTCCTTAACTCTTTATTTATTACATTATACTGTTATAACTATATCATCCAGATCCATCAATCGGATCATAATCAAACACGCTACACTAAGACTTTTTTAAAGTCTATTTCTTCGGTGAAAAAAGGGTCATTCACCCCCCTCTGACCTTATAAAGACCCTCACAGGGACCAACGCTTGGCGTCCGAAGTTCAGTACATTTGATTGTAGCATTCTTCCTTTAACAAGCACTAATTAAGGGATTCTAAAGTCCAATAATATCCAATAGATGTCCAATATATGCCCAATAGATGTCCAATAGATATTCAATAGATGTTGAATAACAAAACAACCAGCTTATCATTTTATCAAACACATGGTGTGCACTTCAATTTCAACAAATAGAATGTTAAAAAAATACAGAATGAACTACAAATCCTCAATTAGAGATAATAGAATGAACTACAAATCTCGAAATCAAACAAATCAGCTAAAACGAAAACATAAAAATCACGAAAACAACTTGAATTTAGGATTCGAAGAACAAAAACGAGAACAGAGATACAAAATAGCAAACATAACGATCAACAATCCCGAACATAAAAAAGGAGATGAATCAATCAAGATAAAGTTTCAAAAAACGAAATAAAAAAAAACCAAAACAGCTTCAATTAACTAATCTGCAAACCTGAAAAAAAGAAGCGCCGAAAAAATGAGAATAACGGTGCCGGAAAAGTAATAGAAGAGAAGAAGTTAGCAATCGCACCAAACCAAATCGCAACAACGAAGAACAAGAGAAGAAGAGAGAAAAATGCAGTAACAATTGGAGGAAGAAACAGTAATTTTAAATCAAACCTAATATATATACACTATATATATATAAAAAAAATGTTAAAAATATTAAAATTAAGAAATAAATATATATCTTTTTAAAAATAATCAACTTTTATGACAAATTAAAAAAAAAACTCAGAACAGTTGTAATCTTAGCGCACATTAATAATTTGTGGAACGAGACTTGAGTTAGAAAATTAAGTTTCCTAAGATAATAGGCTAGCCCATTGGGCTAATACTTCTATCTCCTTATAACAACCTCTTAATTCTTATTTTGATTTAAGGATGGACGGAAAGCATAATTAATATATCTTTCTCCTCTTCGGCTCTCTTCCTGCGAAATTAGGGTTTCAATTTCAGAAGCATTTATGTTTCCTCCAAATTCTCTCCTTATTACTTCCGGATTCCTTTAGTCACTCTGACTCCATCTCATCCTTATTATTATCTCGAAAAATTAGGACTCAAAAACAGGAAATTATGTTCATAATCTCTTCATCTTTCGTCCTTGTCGTTTCCGGTGTTATTTGCCAAAATCTTCGTGCTTTCGGACCTGGTTTGAATCCCTTTGCTCCCTATTGCATTGCCAATCACTCCCTTTCCTCTCGCTAAGTTAATTGAAGAAAAACATGTAATTTTGTGTTTTTTTTTGTTTTGTGGTATTGTTTTTCTCTTCCTTGTCGATTTTATAAGGCCTTGAATCGTTGGGTTTCTCCACCTAAAGAATTTTTTGTGATTATTGTTCATCGTATAATTGATAAATATTTAAAGGAAGAAGAAGTTATGATCCAGGAACGGTCTAATTCTGATCCGATTATAATGCGGCGTAATCTCTCGAAAAGACGAAGCTTTAGGTCTAGGGTTGATAGCGATGACCGAGGCTGGACTTTGCTTCATATTGGTGCTAGAAAAGGTGATCTCAAAGAGGTATGAATTTACTTGAAGGAAGCTGTTTTATTTTTTTAGCTTAATATTTGCACGAATTTATGGTACAACTGGTATTGAATTCTTTTACATTGCGAATTTTATCAAAAATTTATGGAAGATGGGAGTCTGATTAAATTTGACTTTGTTATCCGTTAGGACTGAGATAATCTCAGTGGTTGTGGCTAACTATTGTTAAGTTATCATACTTAGCTCAGTAACTAAACAATTAATATCATTTTTGCTGTCTTCCTCTAACTGTTGGCTAGTATTATGGAGAGAGAAGTTACTAATTCGTATGTTTGCTATATTTATTTTGTGGAAAGAAATACGGGATTTTGTCTTGTTGTTTCTTTAATTTCAATGTTGTCTTTGTTGTTAGAACTTTTTATTTTTTACTTATGTGAACAAGTAATTGGAGTTCTTTATTTGATAAGTTATGTCACCTTCAGCTGTATAGTTTCAATTTCAAAATGTTTCATAGATACTAAACTTTCCTTTATAGCTTGTTAAGCTATGTAATCCTCTGTTCCTTTGGTATTTTCCCGATGCTATATATATATCTATCTGTTTCGTAGGTTGAGATTTTGTTGAGTTGATTTTATTAGGCTTAATGTATTGGGGACTCTGAAGTTGGCCGGCCCTAAACGTCTGATGCCGCCATGAACTTTCAAAAGTTTCAATTACACCCCTTGACTTGCAAAATGTGCACCTGTTTACCTTAGCTTCTGGTTGGTTTGACTATTTAAAGATGTCAATTTCCTGGTTTTTCTCTCTACAAACATGTGGCATTGAAGGGTCAAACTATGCACTTTTTGTAAGTACATGGGTTATTTGAAGCTTCTGAAAGTTCAGGGTTGCATCAGGCGTTTAAGGATTTGAGGACAACTTCAAGTGTCCTTGTTGCATTAGGCTATTTTACTACCCTTGATTCATTGTTTTGTATGTTTCTTTGTTCTTACATCGAGACATACAACACTTTTCATTAGCGAAAATTGAAGGTTTCGTTTTTTTTACAGGTGAAGCGATTACTCGATAAAGGGATGGATGTGAATGTGCTGGCATGGGGTCCCAAGTCAAAAGGAGTGACCCCTCTCCACCTTGCTGCAGAGGGAGGACACATTGATGTTATGGATGAATTACTCGAGCGCGGTGCCAACATCGATGCAAGAACTTGGGGTTCTTGTGGCTGTAAGTATTTTCAACTCGAGGAACCCTTTCTACTATTTGACCTAAATAACTGACTGCCCCTTGACCTTTATAACGCACTTGTTGCCCCCTAAACTTGAAAAAACTGTACAATTTTCCATGAACGCTATGTGGCAGCTTCTGGTTGGTTGGTTTGACTTTTCATAGATGTCATTCATCCAATTTTCTCTCTCCAACCATAATTTGACACATGTTAGCTTTTGGTTGGTTTGACTTTTTCTAAGATGGCATTCTTTCGTTTTTCTCTCTCCAACCGTAATTTGACACATGTCAGCATCTAGTTGGTTTGACTTTTTACATGTCATTCTTCCGATTTTCTCTCTCCAACCAGAAGTTGACACATGTCATTCGTGGTACAAAATGGTGCATTTTTCTAAGTTGGTTTGACTTTTTCTAAGATGGAATTCTTCCGTTTTTCTCTCTCCAACCGTAATTTGACACATGTCAGCTTCTGGTTGGTTTGACTTTTTATACATGTCATTCTTCCAATTTTCTCTCTCCAACCAGAAGTTGACACATGTCATTCATGGTACAAACTGGTGCATTTTTTGTAAGTTCAAGGGGGCAATACGGTGCATTTTAAAGGTCAGAGGGGTTGTCGGCTATTTGGGCCAAGTGCATGGGGCTAGCGATGGGTTTGACCCAATCATAACATGCTTTGTTTTATACACAGGGACACCTCTGCATAGTGCAGCAAAAGAAAGGAAGAAAGAAGCAGTGAAATTCCTAATGGAAAATGGGGCATTCTTGCCGGATAACATGGAAGATATCAGATTTAATCCACCACTGCATTACTGTCCTGGTCTTGAATGGGCATACGAGGAGATGGAGAGGCACCAGAGAGACGGCTCATCATCAGGGGAGGCATTCTACAGCTCTGAAAGCTAAATATGATCATTTTGTGTAATGTACTTTGTTTGCTTTTGTTGCAAGTGCTGGAGTTGAATAAACTAGTGTGTTATTCTTTAGATGTCTTTGCTTGAGCTTTTGGATATTGATTTTAAGTCGATACTCTTCGACATGCCATATAATCTATGTAATGTGAGGTAACTGGTTTTGAATTATGCTATTATGGGCTTTTTTATTAGTTCTTGGATAGACAATTACAATCCTGGATTGATCATCGGAATTGTATTTGTGGTTAGTTCTACTTGTAAAAAGATGTGGATAATTAATATCTGCAAGTCAGCGTTATACTTGATTTACAAATACGACGTGTTCCAAAAAATCTACCGACCCTCTGATCTTTTGAAGTGATTACGAAGTCCTTTCAAATTATAAAAAGTGCTTCACTTTGCTCTTTGAATGTCACATGTTAGATTCTAATTGTAGGGAAAAAAATCAGAAAAATAATATCAGAAGCTGACATGTAGCATTTAAGGTTCAAATTAGTGTACTTTTTGAAAATTGAGCTTATACTTTAAAAGTTAAGGGGGCAGCAGATTTTTTCAAGACAACTTCATGTAGCTAGAGATGCATTAAGCCATGTTTTTCCAATGGGGATGAATTTAATGTGTAGCTTTTGTATTTGTTTTCGACTCCAGTTCCTATGGATTTGGAATGATTCGGTCCGCCTATATCTACACAATACCTACTAACACAATTTAACCTAATTATTCTTTTCAACACCGCTATTTCACCAGTTTCCGTTCTTAGTCGATTTTCTTCTCTTCACCAGTGTTCCGCTTCTTCTCTGCTGTAATTTGGCTTCCATTTAGTAAGCTGCTCTTTCGTTTTCAGATTTCTCTGTGTAGTATCTTTGACAATAAGTTAGCTTCTCAATTGAATTTTTGGTATTACAAGTTTCAGCGTTTTTGGAATTGTTAGGTATCCAAGAGTTATTCAATTTGTAATGGGTATTTAAGGGTTTTGATTAGAAGAGGTATTTGAGGGTTTGATTTACTAAATCAATGTGCTATTCAATTTGTTTGCTTCATTGAGATTTTATTAATTTTTCAAATCTTTACTACATGTTATTGAATAATAAAAAATAAATGGCTACAGTAGTTCGTTGGTTTGAATCTTTATACCCAGGCATGGACCGTGTTATGGAGCTGAAGTAAATAGTATGTAGGAAGGAAACATTTTTAAGTAGTTGAGTTTTGACTATTTAGATTGCTGATGAGATTATGTTAATTGTGGATTAATGCTTAAATTCTTTCTTAATTGGAACAATTTTGTTCGACTTCCTACTTGGTTGTGAAAGGTTGAACATTATTGGTCTTATTACTAATATGCAATAATTTACTTGGTTGCCTTGGTACTGGCTGCTATTCATTAGACCATTGTACTATTTTTTTTTTTTGTCTTTTTTGTCTGTGGTAAGTGGAAGATATTATTTTGTAATGGCTTAAATCTTTGGAATTCTGATATAATATTGGACTACATAAAGTTTGTGTTGGGTTGCAAAGAATCTCTGAATTTGTTCGGATATTTATAGCATGAAAGTTTTTATTTTCTTTATCTACATCTGTGTGCACGTACGTTTTTTATAATCGCAGTATGTGTGGAGTTGTTATAGGTGATTAAGTTAGTAAATGAAGTCATGTGGTGATAAAAATTATTATAGCTACCAACTCAAGGTTTTGGTGGTGCTGTCAGCTAATTACTATCAAATTCATTGGAGTTTTTACTATAATGTAGATGTTGTAGTTGTTATTAATTTGTGAACAATACTTTTATAATTAGTGACTTTCTTGTTAATCTATTTCAGCTGAAGATGGTGCTTCATCAGTTACCGAAAACTTGCAGCAACGTTAGACGATGATGATAAGAAAAACCATCACCTGAGGAGGATTGTTCTTCTGTAATTAATAGTTCCAAATCACCTACAAGTGCATGCTCAAAACTGCTCCCATTTGAATTTTGGTAGTTTTCGAACGAGCACCAAGTCTGGTTTGTCTGGGGGAATATGCATCAGGGCCTTTCACAAGTGACCTGGAAGAGTCATCTGAAGTGGTTAATGTCTCATCAGCTGTGCACTCGGATGCTAAAAATACTGATTATTATGGAGATGAGCATCTAAGAATTTATAGTTTAAGTTTGGTTTGTAGTGGTGTGATTTTTTCTATGTTACCAACTATTACCTTGCATGAATGTATATTGAATTAATAGAAAATGTAATATCGTGATCGTATTAGAGAATGGATTGATCAAGTACCAATTTGTCTTAATGGGTTGTTGATTTTATTGTAAATATCTCAAGGCAATAAATAATATATTGCACTATGAAAAATAAGAGAAGAGAATTGTAATGAGAAGAGAAAGTAACTAAAATATAAAAATGTCTCCCATATAATTGATGTATAAATAGAAGTTGACAATAAACCAAAGCTCAATTTGTCGCCAATAGAATTGATGTATAAATAGAAGTTGAAAATAAACCAAAGCACAATTTAAAAGTAATCAAACTGTCAAATGTATTTTACATCATAGCCAAAGATTAACTAGATGCAATCAAGGTAAATTTCTAGCATTTGGACAGGTACGCTTATTATGCCCTTCGTGGTTGCAAAGTGAACACTGAACGGTACTATTTGATGCTTCTTCTAATCCACTTTGAATTCTAGGAACTTTACATTTTGAAGCTCTTTTTCTTTCCTTAGTTTGAGCAACATTAATACTACGGATTTGTGAGGATTGGTTCTCTTCAAAATAATTATTACCTTCTTCATGAGTCTCGTTACCTGTTACAATGCCTGAAATATCACTGAATCTATGCTTAGCAGTTTCTATACATTCTTTCACATACTTGAAAATATCATCAGATAATTCACACATATCATGCAGCTCTTCTAATGTTTTCTTCACTTCAAAGCCCCGCATTGATGTCTGCAATCCTACTCTATATCCGACCTTACATGTGAATAAGGGACGTGCAACACCTTTGGTCCATCTGTTCATGATGTAATTTGAAGGAATTCTATTGACATTGTACATACGAAATATTGACAATATATGCTTGCACAAAATTTCCTTAAACTCAAATAACATACACTCACAACTAGACTCTTGGGTACTTGTATCATATTCAACTAGAACGTCCTGCTCTGAATCATATTCAACTCGATAATGCTTCCTTGTAAAATCCTCATTTTTTAATGTTCGCCTACAACCTAGTATTGAAGTCAACTCTTTATGAAACAGTTTGAATATCTCACTTGTGTAGACACTAGAGCATGCTTTTCTAAACCCATATGTATTGTCAAATTAGGGAACCTTCTGTCTAGAATCGAATTTTGAATGTCTAAATACTTCATAACGGCTTTCTATAGCTTCTTCACATTTAAGTACAAGCTCCTTAAGTGTCATTCCTGAACTAATATAATCATCGAAAAATGCATTTATACTCTCACTCCTACCAGTTGTATTCATTCCACCAAAAAATACATTCTTGTTGAAGCATGGAACCCATTTGTGTCTCATAGATTACAAATTTTGCAACCACTCATTTTCTGTCAAATTGTACTCATTCACTAACCTTTCCCATGACTTTTCAAAATTTTGAATGGACACTGACATATGGATGCATCGGTTCAAATCTGTCTTAAATTTGGAGTTGTCATGATAAATATGCAAAAGTTTTTCAGGAAACTTCTTAATTATGTACCACAGACATAAACGATGCTTGGTTACAGGGAACACCTTTGCAACAGCTTTCATCATTACTGCATCCTGAAATACAAAGACAAATTCACACTTTGAATTTAGTAGAAAAATATATCTATCAAAGATAAAAAAAAAAGAGGTTCAGTAATGTTAAAATTAAAATAAAAAACGAAATTATTAATTTTTTTAATAACTAGATAAGTATATTATAAGAGTTAACAATTTAGTAGAAATATATATCTATCAAAGATTAAAAAAAAGGATATGTAATGTTAAAATTAAAATAAAAAACGAAATTATTAACTGTTTTAAATAACTAGATAAGTAAATTATAAGAGTTAATAACTGAATTTGGTTTTGCCAAAATATAGAAATAGACTTTCATGTTTAAAAGTCTACAATTGTCAAACACATTTTCTGAAAAATAATAATACCTGATCTGTAATGAAAGAAATTGAATGTTTTCCATTCATTGCATGTAACCAAGCTTCAAATAACCAGATGAAACAGAAATCTTCTGTTTCATCTTGCAATAATGCAAACCCAAACAATATGGTATGCATATGGTTGTCTACACCCACAAATGGTGCGAACGACATGTTATATTTATTCGTCCTATATGTTGTATCAAAACTAACACATCTCCAAAAATTTGATAGGCCATTTTCGATCTTGCATCTACCAGAAAAAAATTAGTCATTCGATCATCATTGTCAAACAAGATTTCGTACCGAAAATTAGGATTTTCTTCCTGTTGACGAACACAATACTTATATACTGCATTAGCATCTCTGACATCCAATATTTTTCTCCTAACTGCAGTAATGTGATTATAACAGTCTTTTTTAGTAAATGTCACCTCATCATGACCCACATTCAAAATATTAGGTACTTTCCAACTGGAATACCTTGACTCTCAAATGCTTCAGCTAGAGCTCTAGCAGTCTTAGTAACCCTTTTGTGACTTCTAAGATACTTTACACTGTTAGGTGCAACCATTTCATGATTGTGGGAATCATCAAACTTCGTAATATGCCACATCTTAGTCGTCGTGTTTAAGGCTAAATGTAAGGATGCACAACAACCTGACCTACAAGACTTAGTAAAGAGAGGAGCCTTTTGGTTGCTGCTATCTACCACAATATTTATTTCTCTTTTTGTGCAATCCCTCTCGATTACATACTAGTTGAATAGCATCTGCTGTTGTATTCCGACGACAGACACCAAATCCCCTATTCTTAGCATAAGAATTATATAAAACTTCTATTTCCTTAAATGTACCAAATGTCATTCATTGTGCTATAATAACATCGCTTGATCCATTATCGCCTTCAACAGAACTCTCGAGTACCATATCATTCTCTACATCAATGAAATTTGTATCATTATTTGCATCCATATGTTAAAGTTAAGAAAATATGTATCTCCAATTAAAATCCAATTCAAAACCTAAAAAAAATTGGAAAGAATTTACCCTTCACACCAAATTACCATGAAACTTACAAGGAAATAAATTCAACTTTTTTCGGTGAAAAAGTACATATAATTACATTTACTTACTCTTTCACAAAAATGAGTCAGAAATATTTAGCCAATCCAATAAATATATTTTTTAATGATAGTCTTATACATGTTAATGGAGTCTGTAAACATTATATTAACGAAATCTATTTACTATGGAAAATCTATTTTCTATGTTAAGCTAATACCACATTTAGATTGAAGAGGGCTCTTTCTTCGGATTAAAGATGGCTCTTTCTTGGAACCACGATGTCACTGAAAATACATGGACATATATGAAAGAGGACTAACAATCATGTGTTTCATATTAAAGACAACTCAAATTAGACCCTAAAAACACATTGAACAAAACCTCTAAATAGAACTAGCTGACAACACACCCAAAAATCAGGAAGGTGAAAAAAAGTAGAAGTGCTTATGAAGACAGAAGAATCAAAATGCACATACGGAGAACTCAATACCCAACAGCTAGCATCTAGGTCTTTTACTGTACAAATATTGCTTCTTGTAACAAATTTTCGGTTCTTTTATTGTAAGAAAATTCCTTTTGTATATCACAACATCAACAAATTTGCTCAAATTCTTTACCGGCAGAAAAATAAGAAAAAAAAAAACTGAAAACCCTAAACCTGAGGGAAGTGACATGAGAGCTTCTGACCTGAAAACGGCAGTGAGACAGTACTCTGAATGGCAACGGAAAATTAGAGCGGAGAAGAAGCAGAATATCAGCGAAGAGACCACACAGAGAAATCGACGAAGTGAAGACTGGTGAAAATATGAAACAACGGTGTTGAAAAGAAAAATTAGGTTAAATTGTGTTAGTTGTGTTATTAGGCATTGTGTAGATATTGCCGGACCGATTTACTATTATACATGTTAATATATATTTTAATCTATAGCTCTTCACTATATACTGAATTTACAATATACCTTAAGGTTCTTCCCAAATTAACAACAATAATTCCTGAATGTATCATAGCCATAGCCAAAGGCAACGGTAACAGATCAGACTAAGAGCACAAATAGCATAAGGATTTGATTGAAGTTTGGAATAAGGAAATAACCTGGAAACTAAAATTAAGTTAAAAGGGAAAATAAGAGCTTATCACTGTAACATAACAACTGAACAGTTCTCAATTTCATTGGCAAAATGAACCCAAATGAAAGAAGAAAAAACTGGCACATTTTTATGCTTACAAAACCTGAGATTTATCATTACACCATAAGAGCACATCACCGCCCGTCTGCTTAAAATGGAGACGGTGAGGTTACAAAAAACACACTTAATTCAGACCTATATTGCCATTAACAAGGAACTCTTTGCTGGCTTTTACACATAAATATATAACAACGAAATGAGGTAATAAAAGAAAAACAAACACAACAGTTAAATCAGTGGGAAAATATGAGACGCCGGGAGGTTGATCAGCTGGTATCTTGTGTTTGAATGGGGGAGGTGGATGGCTTATCTGCATTACCGTTGGATATATACGACTGTGCATTTTCTACCATCAATTCCACGTCTTTCTTGTACTACACATGTCAATTATACAGACATTTTAGCTGAAAGACCGGAAAGGCCAAATGCATCTAAACCCCTAAACTTGGCAACTTTCGCCGAATACCAGCCTCAAACTTTCTCTAGCCTCTAGTTATCTCCTTAAACTTGGTAAAAGTGCACTAGTTTGCTCCATCAACGCCACATGTCAGCTTCTGGCTAGAGAGAGAAAAACAGAAAAATGACATAATTGAAAAGTCAAACCAACCAGAAGCTGACACGTGGGGGGGGCACTGTTACCAAATTGAAGGGGTTAATTGAAACTTTTGAGAGTTCAGGTAAAAGTTGCCATGTTCAGTTCTTGATGTATTTGGCCACCAGAAAACAAATGCAATGGATGACGAACCAACCTCATTGTTTGCTCCAGATCTAATTTTGGATTGCATCACACACCATTTCTTAAAATGAGTACCTGGAGATACTGTATACTCAAATCTCCACTATCTATTTAAATACAAGGATTTAACACAAAAGAATATTGGCAAATGAAACAAGCTCGAGTAAAACAACATTTCAAAAACCAGTGCGCCGCTTATAAGCTTAACATGGTTAAGGAAATGAAGGCGGATAATTGACTTACCGGCTTTTATATCAATAGTAGATAAATTTTCACCACTGGTCTCCACTTTCCAGCGACAATGAATCTGATGATGCAGCAGCATGAAACATAACATATAACAAGGAGGGAAATAAAAATTAATAAGCTACTTTTCAACAAATACCAACACGAAACTAAAACCATGGAGGTTTCACATTATTGATCTAGCATAATGTGAATTCAATTAAACTTTCGAGAACTCAACTAAATCTACTAAAATACGTGAATTTATTATAGTTAGTGCTTGAATGCGTGTTTCCTAAAAGGGCACATGAAGATTCAACAATTACTATGGCCATATATTGATTATCAAGATTCTTTTCCTAGCAAGTCCGTAAGGCAAATATTCATACTTAAATTCGATCCATAAAAATTTACCACAAGTTATTGTAATAGTTAAAACTGAGCCTTCAGTCTTTCCCTAGGCCTACGCTTCAGATAACCCTCATTTCATGTCATTTGTTAGAAAAAAGGAAAATCTGTGCCTCCACTTCAATTTTTCGATGTTAAATTGATGCTTATATCATTATTCCATATACATTCTTCTTAACATAACTTTAGCCCCTCCAAATGTCAAGTTCAAATGAGTATTCATAGAAAAGGTTAAGACTACAAATTTCACTCTTGCTCAGTCCAATATGTAGGCTGATTACTTTTTGTTTACATATTTTTCTTAGCACTCATGCTTTTCCATTTTATTTTAATTCTCTCTCAAAAACACTCCATTCATGTGAATTAAACTCTTCATCTTATGACTCTTCATCTTATGATGTTTGGTTCATGGAATAGCTATTCCATGAGAGGTGGTAGCTATGATGGATCGGAGACAATAATTTATATCATATTTCACATTCTTTCATCTATTTCTATTCTAATCCTACGGAATCGCCATTTCGCGAACCAAATGACACCTTATAGCTATAGGTCAGGAGTTCTTATCATTAAGTCAGTATTGTTGATTATTCAGAAAGCAAGATCTCTGAATAAATGAGGCGTACCTCAAAATAAGACCCAAAGGGAACATCATGAGCTTGTTGTACTGTTTCAAATACCTGTAGAGAGGGCAGGAATATAAAAATAATTGATGAAAGCAAATACCAAAAGAAAAACAGAGAATACTACCAAAACTAGGGATGTTTATTAGATGATAGACAATGAAATATCAAATAGGCATCATTGAAACCGATTTTGATTCAAGTGAAAGAAGTATAATCTATAAAGAATGAGATAAGATATCACACCAGTATTTGCTTATCTGAAGATAAAACAGCATGCTGATATTCTGTCATGGCTGTGTCTGGTGGGCACATGGGACTATTGCATACAGATCTGAATGTTATCTCTCTCACTTGACCATCATATTCATCGGACGCATGCCATTGTCCGATCTGAAATGGAGAAAACAATCGATTAGCGGTAAATTATTCATACAACCAATGGCCGAATTGCAATATCAATGTTCGAGCACGAAAAATTATACTTCAAAGATCAACCACCATCCATGAATTTAGAAAAGCATGAATGTAAAATTCTAAACCTATTCAACAAATATGCAAGAATAGCAATTAGAAACCAATCTGGACAACCATTTGAAGAAATTCCTGAAAAAATATATTTCTTTCAAGAATTAGTCAGATTGTCTACCGATTCTCTACGTTTTAGAATTGGTTCAATCAATTGATCATATGATACATACAACCCGATTCCAACATGTGCAACGAGCATTTTTGGAAATCCTTAGTGTCTAAAACATCCATAACGTTGTCTTTACAAAATAAACCCAACTTATTACATGACTATTCTTCATAGGAATAACCGATAAGAAATCAAGGACAAAGGCACCATTCATAAATCATAACAATATGAAGAGACGTTAATTCAACAAGCATGGGAGTTAATATAAAGTCTTTTGGGAGTTTTCAACTTACAGTAAGATTTGTATCCTTTCTAACTGCACGATACTCATTCGTGAATTTGGAGTCATCCTTTAATAATATATCAAAAAATTGCACAGCTGTGCATGGAAACACATCCTGCAATTGAAGATATAGATGATATAATAATAACAATAATAATATTAATAATAAATAATAAATAATAACCAAATTTAGAGAAAGGATGTCTCATACATTGTATATACCAACAAGAACCTCTTCTTTGATAAAAGCTAGTTGTTTTACTTTAGGCACAACAATATCTTCTGGAATTTTGGCACCTTTGACAGAGCTACTATGAGCACGAAGTGCAGATTCAGCTCTCTCCTACAAAATTGTAAGGATATAAAAAGAAACTTAAATTTTGCCTGAAAAAAGTTCAACGAGTTACAGGCTAAAAACAAGGTGGATTGTTAGTCTGAGCAGAGCTGTGACAATCAAGGCATCATTCAGGATCAACTATAGGGTAGAAGCAAAGAGTCATTATTCCAAGACCCACAAGGAAAAACAATATCCTTAGTATCTATAGTTCGAAACATCCAACTGTCCGGAATTACGGAAAATGTCCTCAAGCATGTCAAGCTACTAGAATTTGAATCCACCTAAACAGACAACATTGCATGTCAACATAAGGATGAGCTATTCAAATCTGATCGACATTATCAGAAAATTAAATATAGAACCAAACCAAATTGCTAGAGTACATATTGCAGCTTCAAAATAGCCATTTCCATCAAAGATAAAAAAAGTCACCAAATGGACGTTCTTCACAAAGTGACCACGCCATAATGGTTTTACTTTTAAATAAAAGGAACAGTAAGGAATTGTACTTAGCGCAAGCAACTGCACGAACACACATTCTCTTGGCAACATGTGCCAATAACTTAAAGCCCAAGGAAACCAAAGCAAATGTTATGTTCACAGGAATAACTTTCACTACTTTCCAATATCACTAACCAATCTCTTAAAACCTTTAATTGTCACATTATTGGATGATGGAAAAAGCAAAATTCTTTATGAACGATACAACAACAACAACATTACCCCAATGCCTAACAAGGCTCCGCACAAGCGGGGTAAGGGGGGGTCGGGTGTACGCAACCTTACCTCTGTAATTACAGAGATGTTGTTTCCAATTGACCCTGAAGTGGAGTTGCAACAGCTATCCGTGACTTCATAATAAAAGAAGCTCAGAAAGTTTAATGAGTCATTTTGCTTTAGTCCATTATAAACTAAAGCCAAAGAATGGTGAATCTTTGGCCCCATCGAAAAATATTAAAAAAACTGAAAAATCATTCATAAATCAGAAAATATACCTTCTTTTCAGCTTTTAACATGTCATGGTAATTTTTAGCTGAACGCAGTAATCCTCTATGTGCATGATTCCTATTCCAAAAGGATGCAAATTTATATCTGACTCTACCTGAAAATGGCAACCCGGGACAAAAGTAATGTGAATGCAACTTGAAAACTGGGTTAACAATAAAAGAAAAAGCTTTGGAATGAATTGCTAGTACATGTTTAGTCCAAAAGAGAATAAACGAAGATTCAGTTTTATAAGAGAATAACTACAATTAGAAGGGAAACCATACAGAGGAAACTATATAATGCGAGACAAATAATCAGATGGGTGATAAAAATATTTCCGTGATTAACAGACAATTTAACTCAATGTTGCACATGTTCAAAAGCTTCAAGCAACATTTCTCTACTGTGAAAGGTTTGCAACGAGCAGAAGACAAAACCAAGATTTTAATTGGGATCTGCTCAAGCACATGTTATATAGCATATTATGCAACCAGATATAGCAATCAACTAAAGAAGAAAAACCAGAACAAATATTATAGAAGATCTAACCACCTGCACAACCAGATCTTTGCAGTTTAAGTTGGGACAGCAATGCCCTTCTATATGAGAGCTTTTGGAGATAAGTATATAAAACTAATCCATATGGAGGGTTTCGACATTTCAAGTTCTTGGAGATTTAATTGTATAAAGGTATTATGTCTCTGCCATTTCATAATAAGTTTGACTAGACCTAGTCTTCAGTTCAGAATAATAGTGTACATTCTCATGAACACCAACTGTTAAATAAATGAACTTTTTAAACAATATTTTAATCTCACAAAAGAAATCCACATCCTTTCCATATTGCTAAATGCTACCAAACAGAAAAATGATTCAGTTTTAAATAGATTGTTTCCTACAAGGACAACTTATTTACCTCCAAAACAATACGGTTTTGATGGAAAAAATAAATTATTAGAATGAACAAAAAATCATAATAGAAATATCTTCTGCAACCTTACCACTTCTGAATACTAGCACTCATGTTCACTTTCGTTATCTCTCCATACATCCACTCAAATTTTACCCATTTTAGGAGTTTGATCATTAAGACTCTAAGAGGTGACATCTAATACTATTTCAAGTTGCAGCCTTTTTAAACTCATAAGCACAAAAAATAATGATGTGATCCTTAACAGAAGATTAACTAGAAGCCTTAAAATATCTTAGAGTTGTACTAACCGTCCGGACTTCCTAATGGCGGCACACCATGCCCACCAGCACCCATCCGAAGAATGATTGTTATAGCTGGATTAATGAATGCATGCTGACTTCTACGTATCTGCATGAAGAAAGAAAAACCAAAAAAGGAAGTCGAAAAATATTACCATTTGGTTTTGGTGCCAAAATCCAAACATGCCTATGAATAGTAAATTAAGCATCGATATAATTCAGTTCAACAATAATGTAAACTCGATAACCAGCCATGACAGTTTCATGAAAAATAAACAAAATAAATATACATACCTCATCTATATCTCCAAAAGGTATAATCACCTGTAAGGTGTCAATTGAATAGTTTTAGAAGAAAGTAACTAACTTTAACTCATCGAAGATGAATAATTTAACTATTCATTTATATAAAATGAATTAAACTTCTTTGTTCGAGAGATAATGAAGTGAAAGCTGATTTGTGAAAAGCAATTTAACATTGTGTAAGAACCCCCTTGACTAAAACTAGCATTATATTAATGATGAAAAAAATAATGAATGTAAATCCTGCACATAAATGGTCCTTAGACTTGAAACGCATATATGAGTACAAGCCTAGACTACCGCATACTAAACCTCCATAAAAATGGGTTTCATGAACTCTAAGGACAAGAGGCACTAATACCATGCCAAGAGCTAATTATACAAAAGCTCAAGTTGATAAGAATCAAAAAAAAGTTTTTATTATCTCTAGTAAAACCCCAGTCAATACAATTGCAAGCCGACCTTGAATACTCATACTTTATATGGACATCTAAGTAATTTTTCATGCTCTAAGTATGTAGAATATAATGTACTATTTCAATGTGATCTTAAAAGCTAAAAATTGACTCTCACACAATGTTTGACAAATTTTAGAAAAATACCAAGTTGAGCACAAGAATGTCAATTTTGAAAAAGAAAACTGTGCAACACTTTCATTAATATTCAAGAATTGCAAGTGCCTAAAACTTCATGCATACATTCAGAACATCCAAATTTGCAGCCATCGTTAGTCTTGGAAGTGCTAAACAACATTTAATATAAAAACCAATTTCTTATCTCTGGTGAGAGTAATGGAATTTACAAAAAAATGGCAATCCTCAGAAATTCAACACCAGCCTGACCACTGATATTGCATACATCAAATAAATCACCTTTCATAAGTTTAAGACTCACAGCTTATTGCTTAGGAGTATATGAATAATTGATAGAAGGAATATCGCCATACTTTTTCAATCTGCCTAGTAAACACTTTCAGGTTATGCTTAAATTGCTTTTAGGCTTTAGCATACATATCATTAGAAGGAAATACAAAAAATAAAGCACACCGCAAACTACAAAAGCGAGAATAAAACGGGCTTACCTTAATCTGTTTAGAAAACACGTTAGAATGGAAACATATGTGCCATGCAGAAACATATATGCGACCTTGATACAAGAACGACCTCTCAAGTGCACACGAATAACTGTGTTCAACAATCTGAAACAAGCAATCTATTTGTTAGGCCAACAACAGGATCTGCTAAACAGGAACCAAAAGAACTGGTCAATAGTTTATGATACTTCAGCCTGTATTTGGTTAGAAGGATGGAAGAAAGGTTGGAGAAGATGAGAAAAAGGATGGATATGTCTTTGTCTAGGTTGTTTGGTTTGAGGGAAGAAGAAGAATTGAAAGAATGTTTGTACTTTGTAGGTGATATGACAACACGAAAAAATTATAAATGAAGTAATTGATAAAATTTACCGGCCTTCCTTTATTATTCGCATAAAAATAATTTATTGAATTAATATCACAATATTACTATATTATATGTGAAATAAATTAAAAATTGAAAAGTACTTAATATTGAAAACAAGAAAACGAAAATTAATACATATATAAATACACATATACACATATAATAGTATAATGGCAAAACGTTCTATACTTTACCATTACATAATTTTATAAACAAAAAAAGATTTCAATAGAAAAATTTAACATAAATTTTTACATTTGTGCATGTGTGAGGGAGGAGTACCAATGTGATGTTGTGTAGTTATCAGAAAATTTTCTTTACGTATTGAGAACGTGAAAGAATTTTTTATAATTTAAAACAGAAGAAATTGTGAGGATGAAGTTTAAGGATGGTTCAATTCGGAAAGCACGGAAAATTTGGTCACCCTGTCTCCAAATTCTTCCAATTTTGAAGGAAAAGTTTTTTTTTAACAAACTAAGGAGAGAAGGACGATTACTATGAACAATAGAATCTGATAAATTCATCCTTCCATACCTTTACAATCCTTTTCCTCACCACTCTAAACAAACAAGGTGTTATAGAGAAGCAATTTAAAATTAAACAATCTCAAATTGAGAAAGAACTTATAGTGTGTATAAGCAAACCACACAAGAAATGAATTCTGCACATCTTGCCTCATCTGCAGGGAGGTTAAAAATTGTTTGAAGCGGACCAGGTTTCTGATGGACAACTGTCGGCCCCTGTTTATCCAGAGAAATTCGTCTTCGGGCATTAGCTCCAGCATATCCATTCACAACCCTACTATAAAACAAACACAATAAAAAATAAAACAATCTAGTCTATTCAATGACTTGAAGACACTATACCAGAAACGATTGTATTCATTCTCAAAAGGGAAAGGGGAAGCGCAGGAAAAAGAAGAGTAACTTAAAGCAAAAAAACCATAATCAAAATTTCTTTTAAACTGATGGAGATGCATAAACAAAATATGGCCGTATGTAAGGATAACTCAGAAGTACTAGCATTCTTGAAATCACACATCTCCAATCCTATATTTTCCCAAAACGGAACTAAATTCTATCAGATTCTACTTACCCGACAAGTTTCTGTGTGACAAATATACTTCTGAATTGCATATAAATGAACAAGTTATGTGCAGGAGCAAGAGCTTGTAAAGATATGTCTCTTGTCCTCAAACTTTATACCAATCAATCAACCAAGCCTCAGATCCCACGCTAGGTGGGGTCGGCTATATGGATCTTCTGATGCCATGAAGCTCTATCAGAAGCCAAATTATCAATATCTAACAAACACATATCTATCCAAATAGTTTCCTTCCACGTAATCAAAAGCCAAATGTCCTCAAACTGTATAAGGGTGCATAACATTTGTTGCGTCACACCAAAACTCTGATTAGTGCGTTCAACATGCTTTTATTCGAATCAAGTAATAAATATCTTTGCTGGAGAGCTGACATGGAAGCCTATTATTTAACCAAAACGTTAGCTATTTCTCTTTCACCTTTTCTAATTATATGACGTCTAAGTCTCTGTTTTGACGAAAAAATGAACCAACTCTCATCCAATTTTTCTCCTACTACATGACTCATTAGCATTCTGTCACTGAAAGAATTGTTACAAAGTCTTCCAAGTGATCCTTTCAGTTAAGAAATGGCATAATACCAGCTAAAAGGAATTATTATTAGCTCGAGGGTTTCTGCACGAAGATTGGAGTTTTAAGATGGTTCTCAAACAAGTTAGGCAATTTAGGGACAACAAGAGCATCTAATCCCATGCTTCAGTCATGCAACAAACTACAATATCTAGAGCAGGAGTGAGAGATACAATTTCTAAGGGTCCAAACCATAGTTGTCAAATCAGGATTCGATTCGAGAATCGAAACCAAATTTTACGAATCGTGTATCGTGAATCGAATCGTAAGATTCGGTTCAACTTCATAAAATTATAAAAATAAAATAGTTAACATGTTCAACTTCATAATTATTATTGTTTTTTTAGTAATATTACATTAAACATATGCAAACTACACTAATTAAATAAAATTTATAAAACTGACATTAAATAGTCCACAAATTCATTAATTATTATACTATATGAATTATAGATATATATTATATTAAATAGCTTTTATAAATGTTAAAACTTCATATGAAAATTAATACTAGTACTTAACAATATAAATTTATAAAAAAGATTATAAATTAAAACTGATTTTTCCAAGTATAAAGCACTTGAAAACCGTGCATGGGTAAATGGTTTTATTTGGCTAGTAAATTGGATTTATTTATTACTATGAATATTGTTAACTCTGCAATTCATTAGTTAAAAATAAATATTCAAGAAAAATGTGCAATGTAAGGGTAAGAGTCTTTTACTCTTCTTCAACTTGCAGTAGCCTCCATAGAATAGAAATAGAGTTCAAAAGAACAACAAAGGAGCCTTCCAACGAAAAAATTCTGGTGGCTAGTTAAGGCTGAAACTCATATCGTCTCCAAGTATATAATCTTTATCATCAATCTCATCTTTTTCTTTCTTTTTCGTGGTTGGGTCATTAATTGGTTGAATTGGTCGATTCGTACGATTCACCACCGATTCATGGTGGATTTCAATTCACACCATAGATTCGAATCTATTTAAAGGTGAATCGAATCAAATCGTACGATTCGTATCGTGAATCGTATGATTTTGATAACCATGGTCCAAACATTCTACTTCGAATACTAAGTATAGCCTGGAAGCTAAAATCCAATTTTATTACAAATTAAAAATTAAATCATACATGAATATTATATTTTGAGAAACAGGTATAAAAAAACCGGCACAAAATTAGTTCGTAAGTTGTTACGACGTGAGTTCATATCCTACAGAACCCGCCCGTAGCTATTCAAGGCTTTTTGATCCAAGATTCCTGTAATGTTTCAGTGGCAAGGATGTGCCCTGCCCCAGATTAGTTTATTTTTCATCTTTTTGGTTGGGCCCATGTGGTTCCTTTAGTTTATTGAATTTCTTTCTTTAATTACCAAAAAAAATGTTCAGAAGTGATATTAAGAAGAAAAAAAGTGCTGTTTCATCATTCCCGTTATTAAGTATTATCAATCCTATGTTTTCTGTTAAACAAAAGTAGAAGAATAAAAATCCAAACTAGATGACCAATAACTAAGTCTAAATTAAACAGAACTTCACTGAACATGAGTCTTCAGATACTATTCAGCATTCACAGTGTTAAACAAAATACACATTAAATTGCCTTGCCAATTAAGAGTGGGTGCAAAATGCAAATTAGGCATCTATTAGTGAATAGTTGTTATAAACAGATTTATGAGAGATGAGGTAAAATGACAAAATCTTCTAAATTAGGAGACAGAGAGAGATTGAATGATAATGAACACAAAACATAGAAAGTGTCTAATTAAAGGACTACCTGGAGGAATTTACAGGGAACCTTGTTGTTTTAATGTGAAGACATACCTGACAGAAATACGATACAATTAGCCTCCATGAGAATTACAAGGGAAGTTTAAAATGTCAGCATAGTAATAGAGTCCCAAATCTATTTGAAAAGGAATTTAGGAAGGAAAATTACCTGCCCAGATGGGCTATCCAATGTATACCATACAGCACCAGTTTGACCATCGTTTTCAACTGGGACAGTTACAGAACCCAGAACAGTACTTTTCCAGATTATATCCCAGTCATATATTGTTACATTAATCTGGTGGTTTGGCATACATAAATAAAATACAGAAAAAAATATAAGTTCGTACTTCATAAAGAATTAAATAGAAAGAGAAAGACACACCAATCAACTATTCGCTTCATACTATTGTAAACAAAATAGCAGACTGAAACATGGTATGGTGAACATTAGCTTGCTTAGAAAACTTAGGATGAAGGCTATGCCTTTTTGTCAGACATGGAAGATGATTAGACTTCTTTGCCGGTATAGAAATGTTTAACTATTGATAGTCGATCATATCATATCGTTATATTTCTCCATTCCAACTTAAATACATGTTTGATTAACAGGGAGGTTTGATTGGGGATAAGGTCAAGATTTGAGACTTCATGTACCAAATAGCTTGGGCTAGAAGTTAAAGAAAAGACCATAACCTTCCAATTTCTTCCCAGTCTACTCTAGCCAACATATCACAAGTAGAGCAAACACTAACGCATTCTATTTCTCAAATCAAATGTTTAAATCTCTACTTTATTAACTGCAATCTAATTGTCAAACATTTGCATCTCTACTTTTTGCACTAGTGTGGCACTTACATGGATACTCTTTAGTATTTTGCGAAATTTAAAGGATTAGGTTTGAAAGTTCACATAATAAAATCTAAAGACATGCTAGAGAGATTAGCATTTAGTAATAAAGAAGACATGCTAGAGAGATTAGTATTTAGTAATAAAGAAAAAACAAACACAACAACAACATTACCCCAATGGCTCCCGCACAAACGGGGTAAGGGGGGGTCGGGTGTACGCAACCTTACCCCTGTAATTACAGAGAGGTTGTTTCCAATTGACCCTGAAGTGGAGTTGCAAACAGCTATCCGAGACATCACAATAAAAAGAAGCTCAGACAGTTTAATGAATCATTTTGCTTTAGTCCATTATAATCTAAAGCCAAAGAATGGTGAATCTTTGGCCCCATCAAAATAATGGACAAAAAAAAAAGATGTGAAGAAACAAGATTACAAAAAATTTAAAACAAGGACCAAACATCTGAATTCTCAACATCAGACTATCATAATGTAACTATTATAATTGATGGTAGCTACCTGGACAGGAAGCTCATCAACAGAAAAGTTGAACTCCTCCCCCCACATGGGATTTCTTGAACCAGGGACCATTGAGCTGTGGAAGGGAATGAAGTAAAAAAGTTAAATGCTGAAAGTTATAAGATTCTCTGAACCTGTATTAATGGAAGCATTTGTTGCCAGTCGATAACTTGAATAAACTATGGCTGTTTGTTCACTACAAATGCAAACCTCTTTAATTAACTTGGCTTAAATTCTGCCACCCAAGACAAATTCTTTATCTAACTCTTGTCTCCCAGCTATCCATATGCTTGCAAAATTATATATAGAACTTGAACTTTATAATATCATTTCACCAGATTTTTTAGCTTTCCTGCTATCTATGCCTTTCAACTATGAAGAAGATCCTTAATAAGAGAACTTAACAAAATGGAGTAGAAGAGGCTGAGCAATCTGTTATTAGTATTTAAGGTAGATTCAATTAGAAAATTTTGGTAGGATAGGAGACAACTTTTAAGAACATACGAATGACAAACAAATAGATGTGAAGAAACAAGAAGAGAGAAAATGCAAAATATCATGAATTTAAGAATCACGATAATGTCATCTGCAGATTAAAAATCTAATTTACTTGTATGAGTAGTCCAAAAACTGTAGGAACTCACAAAATTAAGGCTATTTGTTAGGAAAATTACTAATGATTACTATCTCGGATGCATACATATGATAATACATATCCTTTCAGTATAAACCCCCCAAAGAGGTATAAATAAGTTCATTACAAAAGGGAACTGACAAGGAGATGCTAAATAACTTTTGAACAGACATTCCCATAGTTGTCAAATCGAGATTCGAATCGAGAATCGAAATCCAAAATTTCTGAATCGTATCGTGAATCGAATCGTAATAATCGGTTCAAATTCATAAAATTACAAAAAAAAAATATTTTATATGTTAAACTAGATATATTATTAATTATTTTTGTCTAAAAATGTGATTTAAAGAAGAGATCAAATCAGCTAAAATATATTTGAAATTTTAATTTTTTTTTCAGTAAGATTGAGGTCGGCTAATGCCAAGGGATCCCAACCAGTTGGCACCTCGTGCACCTAAGCAATACGGCCTAGCTCAAAAGGATAAAATTGAAATAAAAATAAAGTTTACAAGAATATAAAAGCATCAAAAAATTAAGTGAACTGATCAAGTATTTGAATTTCTATTATAATACAGATATAATTATAATAAAACTGATTCACATATGTTATAAAACTGAATTAGTTAAATAAAATTAACAGACTTAATTTAATAATTTTAAAATTATATAATATCAATTATATAATATCTCATACTAAAATATAGCATGTTATAACAAATTTATATCAAAATTAATGTTAACAATATAATTTATTAAAAAAAACGTTTAACTGAGTTAAAATGAGAATTGAGAAGATACTGGGCACATGTGGGAGCACGAGTTGTTAGGTGAGTAAATTAATTATTATCATAATTGCTAGTATTAATTCAATCGGAATTCAAAACGGCGCATATTAATGTTCTAATTAAAAACCAAAAGAAATAAGGGGAAGGTGACAGTCTTCTTCAACCTCAGTATCAAGGGTTTGGTTTCAAAAGAGCAAGAAAGAAGGCCTACAATATAAAATTTCGAGAGTAGGATGCATTAAAGTTCTCATCATCATCAAGAATATGCTTTTAATCTCCCAGCTCATCATTTTCTTCTTATTTTTTCAGATTTGCTCCCGAATCGTCAGAATCGGTGGAATCGGCCGATTCATCCGATTTACCACCGATTCGGCCGACTCACCACCGATTCATGGTGGATTTCAATTCACCCCATAGATTCGAATCTATTTTGGGGTGAATCGAATTGAATCGTACGATTTTGATAACTATGGACATTCCTACAAGGCTACAAACATCTAACTTAATCCTAACTATAAATTTGATTGCATCAGCTATAAGCATATAACCAAAGTTCATTTTCATAAAAAACGTGAAAATAAATCAAATTACCTGAATCTTTTTTCCGAACCACAAGTAATGATAGTGTAAGGATCTGAGGTTCCATTTAAATTTGCACCAATGAGATTCTTAGCAGCCAACAATTCCAACTGAAAAAAAACAATGGCATGGGGATATATATTGTATAACAATAAAATACAATGTTTGACATCAGGTTCTAAACATGCCAACATCATTATATGGAATGTATAAGCAGCAGCAGCAGATTCTAGCATACCTTGATTATATAAGCAGAATTGGCCTGAGGGTCTCTTTTCATCTTGCTCATCTACAAAATAAGTGCAGAACTGCATGTCAAAGAGGTGGAAAATTACTCCATGAAACCAGTAGCATCCAACGTGTTGTCTATAGTATTGCTGCCAAAGTACATTACCTAAAGAGTAAAATGCTACTTAGCTTTGAGAAAACATGGTAACGCTATAACATATAATATGACATCATATACTAAATTAAGACGACAAAGCGTTCAGATTTAAGGTTTAGGTTCCAAGAAAGATCCCAAATACTGCAAGTCAACTTGATGATATGACTTCTCAGTCCAATCTTGCCTTAATATTCAATACTGACAACATGTTTTGATTTCTTTAATTCCTAGATAAATTACCTTAAGCAAGAAATTCCAAAGTATGTAATCTCAAATCTATGCATTTCATGAAAATCTCCACAATAAAAGATAACTTATATCATAAGAAACAGTTGTAAATTACATAAAACTCAAAGTATGATGCACAAAACAAATTAGCACGTGAGTGTGTGACTGTGAGCTTGTCTATACAGACAAAATAGAAAAGAATACTGCAAATTAAAACTTCAACAGATAAGGCATAATAGAAAGACATAATCTCCATTTTAGCTTTTTTTTTGGTCAAATCTCCATTTTAGCTTTAATCAACACATCAGATACAAAGAAAAATAAGCATGGCGAAATCTACTTAAACTGAAAGATAATTACTTCGAAGTTCGAACCAGAATAAAGGCCACAAAAATAAACAATGTTTGTTGTATTCCCATTTCACAATGGCATCCAGATGATACGAGGCTAAAATAACACAACGTTAGTTTTTTCCCATTTCACAATGAAATTCAGATGAGGCAAAATCAGTCAAATAGCCACTAATTGTCAAAATCGAAAATGGGCACGACTTTTTGTATATCTAGCAGCATCAACTATCCCTGTTTCTATAGAATGCTATCAATCATGAAAACAACGCATAAACTTGAAAGGTAAGCAAGAATAAACTGAAAACCATAAATAGTAACAGTAACACACGCAGTGAGGGAGTGAAAATGAGAAAAAATTGACTCCACAATGCCACAATTGAGAGTAATCGCAGTCTAGAACATCTTACATCCAAGATTAAAAAATGGCAACACTGAACGATAAGCAGAAGAAACGTAAAATTCAAAAGAATAGACCGAATTGACCTTATCTTTATCATCAATTCCATCCCCAGAATTACCGGTATTGTCCAGATTCTGCGATCGATTACCGCCGGCATCAATATCTCCGCAGCTTCCACTCCATTCGAAGAACCAAAACGAAGAGATCACACATAGAGAAGCAGCCAAACTGATCTTGATCTCCCACCAAGACGGGAATAGAAAATCCAGTGCCTCCTCCATCATAATCATAATGCGTCGTTCCAACTCTCGATCTCTCAATTTCTTCTTTCTAATGCCAAATTGAAAAAGACTACGAGGTTTTAGGGCTTTTGATAAGAGATTACAGTGTTGAGGAGTAAACAACGGCAGCCATTTCCAAGGTTTGGAAGAGGAGGAGGGGTTACAGACTTGACGTGGAAGAAGTTGAAAATAATGGAGGTTGGGAAATTGAAACGGTTAAGTTATATGACCGGTTTGCCCCTAATGTTGTCGGTTAATTACTGCTTTTACAAATCTGAGTTGGTTCCAATTTCTGGAGCTGGCGAGGGTATATTTGATATTACGAACGCCATGTATTTTTTAATTACTATAATAACAATCTTTAAAAACATGTAAAGTGGTTTACTGCCTTTTTAATAAGCGTTGTTATTGAAGCCGGACATAATTATAATATATACTAGTGTAGCTAAAATTTAGTTTAGTGCATTTACTCGTACGTCCAGGTGAACATAACCTTTACATATTAATTTGGATACAATCTTTCTTTGGTTATTCTTTGGTCAACCCAAAACTATTTTACATTAGCCCGACCTGTGTCAATAAGGTATACAATCATTTTGATAGAATAAAACAGTGCAATTTTCAATAATATTGGACCAATTAGGCAGAACTTCGCAAAAAAAAATAAATAGCGTTCAAGCTAGGCTCATTTGAATGAGTTCAGATCGGATCAGACCGAGTGAATATGCCAGCTCCAGTCTACTAGTTACCTTTTATTTATTTTGAACAAATCCTTGAATTTGTACACTCTTTTTTCTCCGAATTTGAAACACTGATAGTATTGAAATATTTATAAAAAAATGCATTATTTCGAACCCCTAGTTCATAAGCGGAAACAAATTACAGTAGTGAGAACAACATAACCAATAAACAACACATTATTTGGTCGATGCATTAATTAGGCAAGTAATTAATTATATCATTAAAATAATTAGAGTAACTAATAAGGATTGGTCCAAGTGGTAAGCGACTTGGTATCGCTTAAGCAAGGTCTCGAGTATGATTCTTAGTGAATGCAGAAAATCCTTATTAGGAGACTCACGCACCACAGTCAGGTTCGCGACCCGGGTCAGATCTCGACGTAGTCTGAGCAAAGTTTCAGTGAACCAGATGGGCAACAAAAAAAATCAATCAAAGTCGATTACAACTTTAATTAAAGGTGGACAAGAAAATCAGGTCCCCTTATTAGTCGAAGAACCTGCAGTCCTAACAAGAACATGAGCAACATGTTCATAAAACGACAAACATAAACCAATCTAATGTGACTAAAGTGTCTGATAAGACGCAAACAATCACTGAAAATCAAACCAATCGGAGAGTAATATGTCAACCAATTATTTAGAGCATTCATTACATTGGTGGCATCACATTCGAGGATGATGTTATCATAGTGCATATTTTTGAGCCAGCTCAAAGTCTCTTGGTAGCTCATCGCCTCTGCCATAAAAGGATCACTCCCACCTTGCATCAGACTCGATCTCACAGCTATCACGGTCCCCATTCCGTCAACCGCCATTCCGTCAGAAAGCCAAGCCCGTGTCTAAGAACTTGGTTGGAGCTTCTAAACTTACCTTACCAAATAAAATTGTTTTGACGTGCCCAAATAGCCCACATCACACACAACCCTCGTTTGATATCTTCCCTTGGCTTTGAAGATAGCCAAGCCCACCATTCATGAATATTTGACACATTAATGTGCCATCCTTCCCTCAAAACCTCGACCCAAATCGGAAAGACAAAAGCACAGCCCAAGAGAGCATGGTAAACATCCTCGTTGCCATCACCACAAATGGGACACACCACCTCAACATCCACCTTTCGTTGCTTTAATCGTACCAGGGTAGGTAGACAACATTTTACAATTTTGCACAAAAAAGTTAAGACTCGCGGTGGAACATGAACATTCCATATACCACTCCATGCCGGATTCATAAAATTCGAAGGGAGATTAGTAGCCTGGGACTGCTGCAACAACTCATAATAATAGGATTTTACTGAAAAAATACATGACTACTCAAACCTCCAATACGGCACATCGTGATGTGGGGACCAAGGAAGCTGAATCCGCCGAATAAGATGTTGAGTGCTAACATCAAATGACATTTGAATCATATCATCGTCCCAAGTTCGATCATCATCTCCAATAAAAAAAGTTACCAACGGTTCCTCAAACCCTATAAAAACCGATGATAGAACAGCTGACTGATGAACAGCTAGCAGCCAATTATCCCCCAAATCTTCATACCCAGACCGTCCCCAATTCTCCAGGCTCAACCACTTCTCAAAATGCTCCTCACGCTCATAGTACCCCTCCAAATATAGCTTGCATTCGACTGATAAGGAGCATCAAAGAAAGAGCCCCAAGGGTAGTAACAATGTTTGAACACATGGTTGACCAAAGAATCCGACTCAGAAATAAAGCGCCAAGCTTGTTTAGCAATGGAAGTGATGTTAAAATTCTGCAAAATACGAAAAATTTAGACCCCCCTTATCATTTGACATACAAAGTCTTTCCTACCTCATCCAATAAACCGAGGTTCGCACCATAAATTGGCGAAGACTTTTTCTAATAAAGCAATAGTATGAGATGGAAGCAAGAAGATCTGCATGGCATAAGTAGGAAGGACTTGTGCAACCGACTTCAACATAATCTCTACCACTTTGAGATAACTTCTTTCGATTCCAGCCTTGTACCTTCTTATACGCTTTTCCATAATGGAATAAAAAAATATTCTTTTTTGATTGCCCAATGACCGACGGAAGGCCAAGATACATGCCATGACTGTCCATTTCCGTCACTCCCAAACAATTAACAATATCATGTTTCACTAACTCATCCACATTGGGACTAAATACTATCGAGGACTTATTAAAATTGATTTGCTGCTCAGATGCCTTCTCATAAATACGAAAAATCGATTTAAGAGTACGAGTCTCGTTAATATTAGCCTTAAAGAAAACAGGCTATCATCTGCAAACAATAATTGAGAAATAACTGGAGCCGTAGGAGTTATTTTACAACCATACATGGTTCTAGATGTTATTCGATTCTGCATTAACAACGAAAGTCCTTTAGAACAAATCAGAAAATATATGGGGAAATTAGATCTCCTTGACAAAGACCTCTTTGAGGAACAAAATTCTCAAACACACCTCTGTGCTTGATAGTATAAGAGATCGAAGTAACTGAATGCATGATTAATGTAGTCAGACTGCTAGGAAAACCCGACTTGAGTAACATAGCATGAATATAATTCCATTCAACCCTATCATAATCTTTCGACATATCAACCTTCAAAGAACCATCCCACTCCTCCCACCCCTTTTCCTTTTCATATAATGACCCATTTCAAAACATATTAGATTATTATCAGTTATCGCTCTCCCAAGAATAAATGCACTATGGGCTTCTGAAATAATTGAATTCATAATAGGTTGAAAATTATTCGCTAACATTTTAGACATTATTTTGAATAAGGCATTACACAAGGATATCGGACGGAGATTAGAAACGAGGCACTCTTTTCTTAGGAATCAACACTATATTCATACCATTAAGGCCAACAGGAAAAAATTATTGTGTAAGCAATCAAGATAAAAAGTTGTTACCTCTTTCCCTATAACATACGAAATCCCTGATAGAACCCCAGATTAAAGCCATCAAGACCAAGAGCCTTATCACGATAAATCTGAAAGAGATCAAGCTTAACATCTTCAAACGTAAATGGTCTCTTTAGGTCAATTTGCGTCTTAGTCAGAATTCTAGGCTCAACAAGGTTTAAGATCTCAAAAACATCAGCCCCTCTAGACGTGAACAAATCGGTATAAAAACCTTGAATTAACCCTTCCAAGCCGTTACCCCATTGCACCTCAATCACCATTCGCTTTTTGTAAATTAATAAATATTACTTATATCAATTTATTAAAAAATTAGGCCAAGCCTTCCAAGCCAGCCTAGCAAACATAGTTCTCCTTCTTCCTCGATTCTAGAGCAGAATTTCTATGCTCCAGTGGCGGCGGTAATTCCTTTTCCAAGTTAAAAGCAATTCGATGACGGATTATCAGTTATAATCAAGAATCAAGAAACTCAATACACTCAACTACAAATATAAAGAATTGATGAGAACGAGAGAGGCAATAAAAGGAGAGAAATGATAGTTTTATTGATATGCTAACATAAGATATTGAGGCTACATTTATTCGAAAGCAAAGAAAATAATTGACATTGCAAAAAATTAAAGAAAAGAAAAGGGAAAGGAAAGGAAACTAAATAGCCGTCTACTTGGCGGACTTTATAATAGTAACCCAGAGAGTGACTAGTATAACAATGGACATGATCGCCAAGATCCCAACAGTAGCAATTGAGATGGTTGAGTTCAGCCTCTTGTTCCTCTTCTCTAACTTCTACATCATCCCTTTGTCTATATGCCAAGCTCCTCCTCCACTCTTCTTCAATGGAGCCTTGTGAATCTGCCGATGAGTTCTAGAATTCACCATGGCCATTTGCGAGTATTTGGACAACCTCTTTCTTGATTGAGAGAGAGATTTTTGTTTAGAAATTTTTGATTCAGAGTGATATGATTTTCTATGCAGCTAGTGCTTTAGGACTTTTGATAAGAGATTACAGTGTTGAGGAGTAAACTCTGGCAGCCATTTCCAAGGTTTGGATCGTTGAGGAGGAGGGGGTTACATACTTAACGTGGAAGAAGTGGAAAATTATGGATGCTGGGAAATTAAAACGGTTAACTTTTATGACCGATTTGCCCCTAATGTTATATGTTAATGCCTACTTTTACTACTTCTAGTTGGTTCCAATTTCTGGAGTTGGCGTAGGTATATTTGAAATTAGCAACGACGTACCTTTTTTAATGGAAGAATATAGTTTATTATATAAATTAGATACAATAAGGTAGACAAAATTATCCTACATGTCAAAGAAACAACTTTTCTAGCTAATAGTTTTACAACTTGATTCACATACTGAAAAACATAGAAAATCTAAAAACTGTAAAAGCAAACTAATGTCTACTGGAGTTAAAATACCGAAAATAAAATAATACAAAACACAAACATACTAGACTTGCTTTTACAGCAAGATAAACATGCCATTGGGCAAGACTTAATAAAAAAATAAAAGATAAACGCTGCAACCTATATTTTCTTGAACTCCAACTAACGATTTCGAAGATCCACAACCATAAGAATATTTGCATACGCCATAACATCGACCAATATTGTAGATATAAAATGATCTTGCCGAATAGAGATAGATCTAAGTGTCCACTGGGAAAGATCAACAAGTATCTTATCTAAAGGAGGATGAAGTCCAACCCAGTTGTAAATCAAGATTGAGTTATGTAGCAACAAATCCGTGATTGAAGAAGACAATCACGTCGTGGATGATAAAAAAGTCGTAAATGCAGATTATTCTCACACCGAAATTAAAAAAAGAAAACAAAAGACAAGAAAACAAGGTGCATGCATTTTGTAAATTGTTAAGATATATGTATGATCTACCAATAAGGTGTAGCTCAGTTGGCAACGCAATCTGATTAATTTGAAGGAGCACAAAATTTGAATCTGACTAAATACACTTGTTAGGAGGGGTGAGGAGTACCCCGAACAAGATTATCTCAATGAAGACACTTATAAGTATTACAAGAAAAATGATATATGTATGATCCATAAATAATAAGGATTGGTAAAGTTTTGATTAAGGGTTGACATGTCTATATAGCACTAAATCTCAATCTACATTTAATTAATAGTTGATATTAGCCTAATTTTACAATTTTATCAACTTTTATAGAATTCAAATATAAACTGTATTCGTCATTGTTCTCTAGGAGAAAGTCAGTCACCTGATGTTAAAGCTATATGGTTAGTGTAGAGTATTTGTGTTCTAGTTTGGTTTTTTTTTATTGAATTTACCTAGTGAGAGGGAAAAGGCAAGCGGGCAGCCCCACCGCAGTTAAAAACCCTCCCTATAGGCTCATTTTGTTAAATAAAAGAAAAAATACAAAAAAGAAAAAAAGTCAAACAACCATAACAGCAGAAAACAAAAAACTATCAACTAGGAGAAAACTTTTGTGGAGGTCTCCCGTTTAGCCATCCCCATGCATTCTCATTTGGCTTGATCTTTGGCGGCGACCGAAACCCTTTTTTTCCTTTTAAGTTGGATATTATCTCCCTCATCCATCTCACACAAAAAATTGTCATCGCAGGAAGAGAATGAAAAGCCTTGCCTAACAGGTGTAAACTGCTTGGCCTTGTTTTTCATTTTTGCCTCTTCTTGTTCCTCAAAATCCGCCAAAGAGCCTGGGACACCTCTCCCAGGTTGTGAATAATCTGAATCAAAGTCCTTTAGTTCAACCTCATCCATAGCATTCGTGAAGTGATTAGAATCATTGGAAACTTCAGTAATATGGCCATCAATCGACTTATGAACTATAGTTTCCTTATCTTTGAGATCTACAATTAAGTTAACTATCTCCAAAGTATTAATTAGGTCATTTCCAAACTCAGATGTCTCTGGATTAACCGAAACAAGTTTCATACTATTAGTAAGAGTATTCCCCAATTCAGAATTTCGAGGATTATCCAGCTTTTGAACCAAATTAGAATTTCCAGGCTCATTTCCAAAAACCTCATTAGCCGCAACCTCAATCACCGCAGTAGCTAAAGACTCAATCGCCTCGGTAACCACTACCTCAATCTCAACTCTGTCAACATTCGTAATAGAGGCAGCCCTATCACCTAGGGGTATCTTAAACCTACTTCCCACTCGATTTTCCTTCATGCGGCTTAGCCACCATGTAACGCCCCCCCTATAGGGAGCACCACGGTAACTATACTCACCCAATAAACAACTCTACTCCACTATATAGAGTTCAATACTTATAGATTTAATACATACAAATACCAATATAAAGTTTTAAACTCCAAATTATTCTCCAAATGCTAATTATTCTCTAAATATTTCTCACTCTCTAGTACATGCCATTATTCTACAAACCATAATATTACATTAAAATATAAATCCACCTCGAATTTTTCCTTGATTGCTCTTTAAGCTGATCCTCCTGTACCACTTTGGTCCAAGCTATCTACAAGTTCTCCACCTACGCGTAGAAAATCAACTACACGCTAAGCAATTTGCTTAGTGGTGTCCATAAAAAAAAATAATAACAACTTTGAATATTTTTAAAATAGAAACAAAGTATATTTATAAGTCAAAAACAAATTAACCAACTTTATGGAACCAAATCACAAAACTTATATAGTCATCCTTTCAAAGTATAATCAAATTTATATCCAATTTTTCCAAACACTTTAACCACATATTGCCCAAAGTAAACAAGTCCTGAATAACGGTAAAATGGATACGGGAGCGGACAAGCCCGAAGCCAAAGCTTCAAAATCAATATATCGGTCAAGCCCGAAGCCGAAGCTTCAAAAATCAATATATCGGTCAAGCCCGAAGCCGAAGCTTCAAAAATCAATATATCGGTCAAGCCTGAAGCCGAAGCTTCAATATCAATATATATATCATAATATCGGCCAAAGCCCGAAGCCAAAGCTTCAATTGTTTGTACAGTACTGTACCCCCTTTATTGGCGCCAATCTACCCTGACCCGTATTCTACTCGTTTAATAAGGGCAATAAATCAAAGTAACATCTTAAAAATTTCAGTATAAACCATCAATTATAATTCAACATAACTTCAGTAATTAAGAAATCCAAATCCCAAATTTTTAAGCATCAAACTTCAATTAAAACTCAATAAAATCAATATTCATACTTTCCAGAATTTTTCCAGGTTTCGTGACCTGACTTCCCCTGCATTTTTCACTATGAAAACATCACCCTATCGAAGAACTTTCTTCTAAACACAATTAGCCACATGTCTCAGCTTTCCAAAACCACTAGAATCACAGAAATTCAAATTGTATAACCAAAGTTATGATTAAAATACTAAACAGTGTACCAAGCTGAGATTTTCCGAAAACAGATTTCATGACTCAACTTCAAACGAAAATTTCACATTGAAAACGAACGAAATTCAATAAGGTTTCTCCTAAACATATGTTCCTTACTTTATGTAGATATCAATAGAATCAAGAATCGTTCAAATCGGATTTATATAACAAGAGAAAACATTAAAACAAAACAGGTATATAATCTGGAAAATTTCCCGAAAAACCGAGAAATCGAAATTCGGGACACAAACCTTTTTCTATGCTCTTTCTAGCTCTCTTCTACCCCTTTTGCCTTTGATTTACTTGCAATAGCTTCCTCTACAACAGCCATATATAATTCTATCAAGATATTGCATAAATAAACTTCCTAATACCATAAATATGCTTAATCTACCATAAATTCTACTAATTAAGCTTTAATTTCACCAAAAATCACTCACCTCAAACTCGGGTTACTATTCATCCGAATCTTAATTTCTGAAATCCTCCTCTTCTAGTCTTGATTGACTGAAATTGATGATGATAGAGGGCTTAAGGATCGATTTCTAATAAGAATTCGAAGTTGAATCGAAGAAATCGGAAGTTTTTGGATTATAGAAATTTTTTTTTTTTTTGGTAAATGAAAGGGAGGAAGGAAATGATGAAGATAAGGAAGAGAAGAAGATAAGCTCTAAGTTTTGTATATATTGTCTTTTCTTTTCTTTTTTTTTTTTTCAAATTTCCAATATTGCCCTTAGACAAATAATTAAATGTCCAATTCATCCTTCTTACTATAATTAGCTCTTATTTCCTCATGCCTTATATCCAATAACAACAATAACAATAAAAAATAATTTCTATGATATTTTTAATACCATAGTAATTTATTATAAGCAAAATTTTGGAAATTTCGGTTCGTTACAATTCTCCCCCTCTTATGAATTTTCGTCCCGAAAATTTCCTGAAAACAGTTGCGGATATTGAGTTTTCATTGTATCCTCCGGTTCCCAAGTTGCTTCTTCGACCTTATGATTCCTCCAAAGTACTTTTACCAAAGGTATAGACTTGTTTCTCAATTGTTTAACCTCTCTCGCTAAGATTTGTACCGGTTCCTCTTCATACGTCAGGTCGGGTTCGATTTCTACAACATCAGGAGATAAGATATGTGATGGATCTGATCTGTATCTCCTTAACATTGACACATGGAACACGTTATGAATTTTGTCGAGTGTTGGGGGTAGTGCCAACCGATAAGCTACCGGTCCAACCTTCTCTATAACCTCATATGGGCCAATGAATCTCGGACTGAGCTTGCCTTTCTTGCCAAATCGCAGGACTTTCTTGCAAGGAGATACTTTGAGAAACACTTTATCTCCCACTTCATAAGTAATGTCTTTTCTTTTTAGATCAGCATAAGATTTTTGTCTATCCGATGCAGCCTTCAATCTCTCTTGAATAAGTTTTACCTTCTCCTTTGTCTCCTGAATCAAATCCACTCCCACAATCTTGTTTTCACTAAGCTCGGTCCAATGTAATGGAGTTTGACATTTTCTTCCATATAATGCTTCATATGGCGCCATTTGTATGCTTGACTGATAGCTGTTATTATAAGCAAACTCCATGAGGGATAAATACTTATCCCAACTTCCTTCAAATTCGATGATACAACTTCTCATTATGTCTTCCAACACCTGAATTACTCTTTCAGATTGACCATCTGTTTGAGGATGAAATGAAGTACTGAAATGAAGTTTGCTACCTAAGGCCTCTTGCAACTTCTTCCAAAATCTCGAAGTAAATCTTGGATCTCGGTCAGAAATGATTGAAATAGGCACTCCGTGTAGCCTTACTATCTCATCTATATATAACTGAGCCAACCTATCAAGTGAATAATCCATCCTAACGGGAATAAAGTGGGCAGACTTTGTCAATCTATCTACAACAACCCACACCGCATCATGTTTCTTCTGTGTAAGTGGTAAAGATGTCACGAAGTCCATTGTGATTCTTTCCCATTTCCATTCTGGAATTGTTATAGGTTGCAACAATCCAGAAGGAACTTGATGTTCTGCTTTCACCTGTTGACAAGTTAGACATTGAGCAACATAGTTAGTAATGTCTTTCTTCATCCCATTCCACCAATAATGGCTCTTCAAATTTTGGTACATCTTGTTTCCTCCAGGATGCATCGCATAAGGACTACTATGCCCCTCTTGTAAGATATTCTTCTTTAATTCTTCATTGTTTGGCACACATAGTCTATCTTTAAAATATAGACACCCATCTTCTCGAACCATATAGTCGTCTACGATACCCACTTGTGTCCGTGCTCGAATAATCTTTAAGTCATCATCTTCATTTTGTGCTTGCTTAACCTGTTGTAGTAGTACAGGTTGAATCTTCAATTCTGCAATTAAGGCTCCACTACTGGTAAGAGCTAACCCCGTATTCATAGCCCTTAGTGCCATCATTGTCTTTCTACTAAGAGCATCTGCCACTACATTAGCCTTTCCTGGATGGTAATCAATAAGACAATCGTAATCTTTAATGAATTCCATCCACCTTCTTTGCCTTAAATTCAACTCTTTCTGTGTTGGCAAATATTTCAAACTTTTGTGATCTGTATAAATATAACATTTTTCTCCATAAAGATAATGTCGCCAAATTTTCAAGGCAAAGACTATTGCAGCCAATTCCAAATCATGAGTAGGATAATTCCTTTCATGATTCTTCAATTGCCTGGAAGCATAGGCAATCACTTTTCCTTCTTGCATCAAAACACACCCAAGACCACTATGTAAAGCATCACTATAGATTACAAAATCTTTTCCAGGTTCTAGTTGGGTAAGGATGGGTGCTTTTGTCAACATTGTCTTCAATTTCTCAAAACTTTCTTGACACTTGTGATTCCACTCAAATTTTGCGTTCTTTTGAAGTAGTTTCGTCAGTGGGGCAACAATGACTGAAAATCCTTTCACAAATCTTCTATAATACCCTGCTAAGCCAAGGAAACTCCTGACTTCTGTAGGGTTCTTTGGTGGTTTACATTCAACAACTGCTTCTATCTTCTTAGGATCCACTTTAATTCCTTCTGCAGAAACAACATGGCCTAAGAAAGAAACTTCTTCAAGCCAAAACTCACATTTGCTAAGTTTGGCATACAATTTATTTTCCCTCAAAGTTTGGAAGACTATCCGCAAATGTTGATCATGCTCTTCCCGTGACTTAGAATATACCAAAATATCATCAATGAAAACCACTACAAACCTGTCTAAATATAAGTAAAAGACACGGTTCATAAGGTCCATAAATGCTGCTAGTGCATTAGTTAGACCAAATGGCATCACCAAAAATTCATAGTGCCCATATCTGGTTCGGAAAGCCGTCTTTGCCATATCATTATCTTTCACTCTCATCTGATAGTAGCCCGATCTCAAATCAATCTTGGAGAAGTATTTGGCACCCTTGAGTTGATCAAATAAGTCTTCAATCCTCGGTAATGGATACTTGTTTTTCACTGTCAATTTAGTCAACTCCCGGTAATCAATACACAATCGGAGTGACCCATCTTTCTTCTTAACAAACAACACTGGTGCACCCCATGGGGATATACTCGGGCGTATGAATCCTTTGTCTAACAATTCTTGCAACTGAATCTTCAAATCTTTCAGTTCAGCAGGCGCCATTCTGTATGGTGCTTTGGATACTGGTGCGGTACCCGGCAATACATCAATTGCAAATTCTACCTCTCTTTTTGGTGGCAACCCCGGTAGTTCTTCTGGAAATACATCAGGAAAATCACATACCGTAGGAATATTCTGTAATTCTAACTCACCCTCCTTCAATTCTGGAGCGAAGATTAGGTAGGCCTGACATCCCTTCCTAACCAGCCTTTTAGTCTTCATAAAAGAAATTATGTTACAGAGATAATCTGATCTTTCCCCCACGATAACTATTTCTTCTCCATCAGAAACTTGAACTGACATTCTTTTGTTTTTGCAATCCACCATAGCTCGATGTTCCGATAACTAATCCATTCCCAAGATAACATCGTAATCTCGGAAAGGTAACTCAATTAAATTTGCATTGAAAAGTTGATGTTGAATCATAATAGGGCAATTCATGTACACTTTGTTTACTATTACACTGTGTCCTAAAGGATTAGTCACTTCAATATTTTCTCCTAATTCTTCTACACGCAATCCTTTCTCTCGTGCTAATGCAGTACATATATATGAATGAGATGAACCAGGAACTATCAAAGCATAAACATCATGATTAAAGAATGAAAATTTACCGACAATAACTTCGGTAGATTCTCTAGTCTCAGGCCCTCGGATTGCATAACTTCGCGCCATTCCTCCCGGTCTACCACTCTGCGGTGCTTGTTGAGCCACATCATGCCCACTTAAACCACTAGCATTTCCTCTTCCTCTTCCTCTCCCACCTTGCATTGTAGGAGTAGGAACTACTGTAGGTGCAGATGTACTTATCTGTCTTTGAGGACAATTTGAAATCAAATGTTCCCTCGAGCCACATTTAAAGCAGACTCTACCTTTTCCCCAACATTCCCCTGTATGCATCCTTCCACAATTAGAACATTGTGGAATATTTCCTCTGCCTCGACCTGAAGGTACACAGCCGCTGACCCCGTACTTATGGTTTGTCTCGGTGAAAACCCTCTAAAATGAGATTGTGTTTGTTCTGATGTTCCCTTCTGTCTCTTACTTGGAGATTCTGAACTAGCTGGACCCTGTGATCCCTTTTGAAATCTAGACCTTTTAGCCATTCTTTGTTGTCTATCTGAATTAATCTTCTCAATGCCCGTAGCAGCATCAACCAAGTCATTGAACACCCTAATCCTTTGTGCAAGTAAATGTACTCTAATTTCATCATTCAGCCCATCCTCGAATCTCTTACATCGCCTTACTTCATTGTCAACGATATCACGAGCATACCTCTCGAGTTTGAGGAATTGAACTTCATATTCTGATACAGTCATTCGTCCCTGTCTCAAAGACAAGAACAATTTCCTCTGCTCATCTTTGAATCTTTCGCTAACGTATTTCTTGTCAAATTGTTCCAAGAAAAGGCCCCAAGTGATTTCTCCGGGTCGTCTTTCTCTCACAATATTATCCCACCACCTCCTAGCTTGTTCTTTGAGTAGACCTTGCACACAGTCTAATCTCTCTTCATCTGTAAAATGAAGCCTAGTCATACACCATTTAGTATGATCGAGCCAATCTTCTGCAATTGTAGGATTCACTGTATCCCCTTTGAAGTCATCAGCTGGAAGCTTCTTGATTCTTTCAAGAGGAGTTCTCTCCTCTCTTCTTTCAACATGAGGTACTACAGGAACTTGAGGGATTTGTATGTTTCGTAGTACTTGTGTGATTACTTCAGTAGTCATATGATGAAGTAAAGCAGCTTGTGCCGGAGTAGGTTGTTCAGGAAACCCATGAACTGGTGGTGGTTCATGTCTTTGTTCATCCCCTTGTCTGATACGGACCGTACTCTCAGCATCCTCTTCCTCACTCTGGTTGTGACTACTACTAGCCATAACTTATTCCTGAAAATTGGACCAAAGTGGATCAAACAACTAACATAACATTTTTATACCTTAAATGGCATGTACATACTAGTCCTAGAATCGCCTAAACCTCAGCTCTGATACCAACAAATGTAATGCCCCCCTATAGGGAGCACCACGGTAACTATACTCACCCAATAAACAACTCTACTCCACTATATAGAGTTCAATACTTATAGATTTAATACGTACAAATACCAATATAAAGTTTTAAACTCCAAATTATTCTCCAAATGCTAATTATTCTCCAAATATTTCTCACTCTCTAGTACATGCCATTATTCTACAAACCATAATATTACATTAAAATATAAATCCACCTCGAATTTTTCCTTAATTGCTCTTTAAGCTGATCCTCCTGTACCACTTTGGTCCAAGCTATCTACAAGTTCTCCACCTACGCGTAGAAAATCAACTACACGCTAAGCAATTTGCTTAGTGGTGTCCATAAAAAAAAATAATAACAACTTTGAATATTTTTAGAATAGAAACAAAGTATATTTATAAGTCAAAAACAAATTAACCAACTTTATGGAACCAAATCACAAAACTTATATAGTCATCCTTTCAAAGTATAATCAAATTTATATCCAATTTTTCCAAACACTTTAACCACATATTGCCCAAAGTAAACAAGTCCTGAATAACGGTAAAATGGATACGGGAGCGGACAAGTCCGAAGCCAAAGCTTCAAAATCAATATATCGGTCAAGCCCGAAGCCGAAGCTTCAAAAATCAATATATCGGTCAAGCCCGAAGCCGAAGCTTCAAAAATCAATATATCGGTCAAGCCCAAAGCCGAAGCTTCAATATCAATATATATATATATATATATATATATATATATATATATATATATATATATCATAATATCGGCCAAAGCCCGAAGCCAAAGCTTCAATTGTTTGTACAGTACTGTACCCCCTTTATTGGCGCCAATCTACCCTGACCCGTATTCTACTCGTTTAATAAGGGCAATAAATCAAAGTAACGTCTTAAAAATTCCAGTATAAACCATCAATTATAATTCAACATAACTTCAGTAATTAAGAAATCTAAATCCCAAATTTTTAAGCATCAAACTTCAATTAAAACTCAATAAAATCAATATTCATACTTTCCAGAATTTTTCCAGGTTTCGTGACCTGACTTCCCCTGCATTTTTCACTATGAAAACATCACCCTATCGAAGAACTTTCTTCTAAACACAATTAGCCACATGTCTCAGCTTTCCAAAACCACCAGAATCACAGAAATTCAAATTGTATAACCAAAGTTATGATCAAAATACTAAACAGTGTACCAAGCTGAGATTTTCCGAAAACAGATTTCATGACTCAACTTCAAACGACAATTTCACATTGAAAACGAACGAAATTCAACAAGGTTTCTTCTAAACATATGTTCCTTACTTTCTGTAGATATCAATAGAATCAAGAATCGTTCAAATCGGATTTATATAACAAGAGAAAACATTAAAACAAAACAGGTATATAATCTGGAAAATTTCCCGAAAAACCGAGAAATCGAAATTCGGGACACAAACCTTTTTCTATGCTCTTTCTAGCTCTCTTCTACCCCTTTTGCCTTTGATTTACTTGCAATAGCTTCCTCTACAACAACCATATATAATTCTATCAAGATATTGCATAAATAAACTTCCTAATACCATAAATATGCTTAATCTACCATAAATTCTACTAATTAAGCTTTAATTTCACCAAAAATCACTCACCTCAAACTCGGGTTACTATTCATCCGAATCTTAATTTCTGAAATCCTCCTCTTCTAGTCTTGATTGACTGAAATTGATGATGATAGAGGGCTTAAGGATCGATTTCTAATAAGAATTCGAAGTTGAATCGAAGAAATCGGAAGTTTTTGGATTATAGTAAATTTTTTTTTTTTGGTAAATGGAAGGGAGGAAGGAAATGATGAAGATAAGGAAGAGAAGAAGATAAGCTCTAAGTTTTGTATATATTGTCTTTTCTTTTCTTTTTTTTTCAAATTTTCAATATTGCCCTTGGACAAATAATTAAATGTCCAATTCATCCTTCTTACTATAATTAGCTCTTATTTCCTCATGCCTTATATCCAATAACAACAATAACAATAAAAAATAATTTCTATGATATTTTTAATACCATAGTAATTTATTATAAGCAAAATTTTGGAAATTTCGGTTCGTTACACACCATGCCATTCGTCTTCTTGTCATCCTTCTTGTTGTGCCTGCAATTGCGCCAAGAATGACCAATCGTAGAACATATTTTGCAAATTTAGGGATGTTTTCATATTCAACCTCAACCCAAATTTGTTTCCCTCTCTTTCACCGGCCACCGTTTGAGGCAAATTATTCATTAAATCAACATCAATTAGAACTCGAGAAAAGTGGCTAAAATCACCCTCAATCGTAGCTCTATCAACCCTAATGAAATTACCAATACGTTTGGCTATACAAGCCAAAATCAATGAATCCCAATATTCCCAAGGCAACCCATGCATCTAAATCCATATAAGGGCTTCTGTTGTTTTTTTATCTGCCGGGTTGAAATCCGGTTGCCATGTTTGAACCCTAAAAGTTCCCGGTTTAAGCCCAACGATCTCCCTATTGAAAATTTTATTCCACAGGACCTGGGAATCGAGGAGAATATGATAGTATCCCTTCCCTAGAGAGATAAGACACCAAGATTCTTATATGCACCAAATCTTGGTTAACGCATCTTTTAACGAAGCAAGCTTGTAAAGTGTATCACCCTTTTGAAGAACCAATTGCCCAATTAGCGAATTAGCGCACATAGTTGTAACATCCCATTGCATAACATCCCTTACATGTCATAAAATTAGATTACTTAATATTTAACATCTCATATTTATAAGAAATTGATGAGTTATTACAATAGTTATTTGATTATACAAAATACGATATTTTAATGTCTAGGTACCGAATTATAGAGCTATAGAATTTTAAGAAATAAGTATAGTTATGCTATAGATATAAAGTAATTTAATAGATAAAATATTTGTATTGTTTATTAGTATTGGGAATAAGTATAAGGGTATAGTGATATAGTATATACAGTTTAGTGTTTTAAAAAGCACTAGGCGCTAGTCGGGCGGTCAAGGCTTCAACGAGCCTAGGCGGGAACTAGGCAGGGCCTGACGGATTTTTATTTTTTTATTTTTTATACATAAAAATATAATTTCAACTAAAAAATAAATTAAAAAATATTGAAAAACATAATTTAGAGCATGTTTTAAAATTAAAATTGAGACTTTTATTATGAGAAAACTTTTTGTATTTTCATTTTAGCAACTAAGTTATTTTTTGTAGGTTAAAAATATCAGATTATAACTATTATAGATATCGATATCTTAAAAAATTGAATTCAGACGTCGTCTAGGCTGAAAAAATCGGACTAGGCAGTGCCTAGGCGACAATATAAGTGTTGTTACATCACCAGCCCCCTAAACTTATCCGTAATAGCCCCTCGCCCTCCTAAACTTTTAAAATCTCCCTCACCTCCTAAAATTGTCTAAAGTGCACTATATAACCCATGTCATTAATTTTGATATTCAACCATGTTCAACGCCCCAGTTTCCTTTCCTGTTTCTTTCCATTTTCCTTTCAAGTGCTTAATTTTGTTGAGAAATTCATCTGATTTGAATCAAAATTACAATCATCAAAGCTCAGAGAGCACCATATCTTCTTCCAAAGACAAGTGCGTTCATATATGCAATTTCCACATACTTTGACCAAATATCAAAACCTAATTGATTAGAATTAGAATAAGAATTTGAAGTGTGAAAAGGGTTTGCCTCTGCGTTAATTACAAAATCAATTGGAAAATAATTGGGTTTGCCTCTGCGTTTACTCTAATTAATTACAATCAATTGGAAAATAACAGGGTTTGCCTCTGCGTTTAGTCTTTTACTAAATGGAGTGAGGAACGATAAAAATGGCCAAGTAGAACGGCGAGACGACCAGGAAGGGAGAACGATGGCGGCGGCGGCGGCGACGAGTTCGCAGGCGGCCCAAGAACTAATATGAGAGATCATAATGCCAAATGGAAGCAAGAAAAACTAGGTTAATTGCGTTAAATGGGATAATTTTCAATTTGAATGCATATCACCATCTGTTCATCTCTTTCTTTTGTTTTTCCTTTAATTATTTATTTATCTTATAGTTTTAGCCTTTTAGCAAGTTAAATTTTTCTTAATTTGAAATTAACGTTTGATTTGATTTCCTATTACACTGTTCTTAATTTGATTCATTTTGAAGAGAAGAAGATGAATAGTATCCAATTAATAAAAAAATATTATATTTTAAAACAATTCAGTAATTTTTTAATTATGTTTTAATAGTGCACTCTCTTGACTTTTCAAACTCTTGCCAGCCCCACGTAAGTATCAGACGGTTATATGATGCACTTTAAACAAGTTTAAGGGGGTTGGAGGATCTTTTGAAAGTTAAGGGGACAAGAGGCTCATTATTATAATGAAATTAAAGTATAAAAGTGAGGGTATAATAGATGTTAGGCTAATATAGATACGTGTATATTGATATCTGGTGAAGGATAAGGATGAGATTTCCACTTTAGGATAAATATCATATTGTGATAATCTTCTGAGACATTTAAGCTCTGCTTGGGAGTAAGGGAAGGTCGAATCATAAAGGAAAGGAAAAGAAATGATGGTAAAGTAAAGGACAGAAACATAAAGTATTGAGTAATATTGTGTTTGAGAGGAAGAGATGAGTTTATAAAGTAAAGTATGGTAGAAATTACTTAAATATCCTATTATTAGAATGTATTTATGAAAAAGCTAAGATAAGAGGGTTAAAGTTCCAAACATCCACACCTTCCTTCCCAATCCGGTCAAATTGGCGGGAGTTAAATAGTGACAAAAAAATTGGAAGTGGGAGGAAGGTGTTCCTTTCTAACTCCTTCAAAAATGGACCTTACTTTGCTCCCAAGCACAGGATGCACATTCCCATCCCTTACAATCCCCTGGAAAACCCTATCCTAAGCAGACCCTTAGAATTATGCAAAATCAGAGAGAAAGTGTAGGAGCAGAAGAGAAGAAGAAGAACACAAAGAGAGGAAGAATCAAGTATGAAGTTGAACTTGTGATTCGATTTTTATGATGATAGAAACAGAATTAGGAGATATGGTATATTAGAGATTTGTTCATATATGTCTTAGGACGCTCTCTGAAAAATTTGGGGATTTTAAAATAAGTAGGTTTGTTCTATAATGTTTCAAATTCAAACTACTCAGAACTATAAGGTCACAACAACGAAGTGAGATTCTAATCGATCGTGCGATTTTTCTAATGATTGGATAATTCTGAAATTCTGGATTATTGTACCCTCATATGTGTAGTTTAATTGGGAAAAATAATTGGTTCAATATAAGCTATGTAGGAAAAGTTAGAGTCATTTTACTATGCTGGTGTCCAGGTTAAGCGGGACTGAAACATGTTTTAAAGGAAAATTTGCTATAAATTATATAAGGCTCTAAAAATTTTAAGGTTTTAGTATGTTATATATTTGTCTATTAGAGATAGAATAAAAGAAGAATCAGAGCGATTAAGTTGGTGAGTTGAAAGTTATGAATTTTGAAGTGAAGTGAGGTCACAAGGATACTGGTTCTAAGTACAGAAAAATAGGACATAATTAGAGTTCAAAATATCAAATTTGTAATAAATGGAAAAGTGATAAAAAAAATTATGAAACTTTGATATATGTTATAAAGCTATGTGTTAAGAGCAAAATGAAACTAGAATCAGGTCATTTGGTTGAGTACTTTGAGAGATATGATTGGTTATAGTGAACAAGGTCATAGAGATAGTAATTCTATTATACTTCATATTAATCTTTATATATTTACAAAAGGATATAAGATGTACACATGTATGTTTGATATATGAATATGTATGTTATAGGAGCTCAAAACAGTGAAGGGATTCCGGAGAAAGGTCCAAGTCGTTCCGAGAGAATTAGCTCAGATAATTTTGTGAGTATAAACATGATATGAATTTATCGGTGAAATGTGTTAATGTGTTAATTGTATGGATATGTGAATTTGATATGAATTGTATTGATGTGTAGTTAAATTTGATATGATTTATGTAAATTATCTTAATGTGAATTGGGTGATATGATTATTTTAATTTGAAATTATATCTAAATAGTGTTATATGTGTTACGTGGTTATATTTGGTATGAAATGTAAGTTGCGTTAGAAGGTATTGATATGTGAATTGTGGTGATAAGTGAATATTGGTGAACGGTTAAAGTGAATTATTGGATGAGTATAAGTAAGTATTGTATTTGATATGTGGAATTGATATGGTATATGTACTTGAAATATTTGATAGAGTTCAACTTGAATAGATATATGTACATGAGCATGAATACATGAAAACATAAAAAGGCGTTGTGACATACCTGTCCAGACATTGCAATACATATTCTGTTATATGGACTTATATGGTCAACCACATGGATCACTTGATTATATGGACCAAAAGGTCACCCACATGTTTACAGGCTGGCCAGCGAAATCAAATGTTATATCTTACATGTTCCCAGGGCAATAGTTTGGTTGGTGTTGTCACAATAATTAAATAACCGGTTCATTCATTCTCATACAAGTGTGACTGTATATTGAATTTGTTAATGTATATATGTGATTTGCTAGTGAATTTGTAATGTGTGTGTATATTTGATTTGCTAAATTTATAGATTGTTTATATTCACTAAGTTGCGCCTCATATAAAGCGCTAAATTTTTCAAAGGTGATAAAGTTTGTACTAGAAGCTCATTACCTGTAGATATCATGGACGAAAGATTGGTTGGCTATGTTCCATGTCGCTCCCTCTCCTCACTTGACAAGCATATAGTATAGGAGGTGGTCGAGTTTTGGGTTTTATTTTGGGCTTAATGCATCAACAACATCCATAAATATCACGCTGCCTCCCTAAACTTTGTAAGTATCCTCCCAGTTACCTCAACTTTCAAAAAGTGCACCATTTTGCTCCCGAAATGCCACGTGTCAGCTTCTGGTTGTTTGACTTTTCCAACATATCATTTTTTAAAATTTTCCCTCTCTAATCGAAAGCTGAGACGTGGCATTTAGGGAGCAAAGTCGTGCTCTTTTTGAAAGTTGAGGCAGCTGCGGGGACACTTGCAAAGTTCAGGGAGGCAGTAGGATTTTTGGGCCAAGTTGAGGATGTTGTTGATGCATTAGGCCTTTTATTTTGTATATATAGTATATATATATAAATGAAGTATTAGTTTAAAAATATATACATATATACTGTGAATATTATTATCATATGCTTAGTATATGGTATAGGTTGTTTCAATAGCAACCCGTTTAACATAAAGAGATTGTGGAATCTTTACAGAAGTGAATCCACCTTTATTAACTATTTCAGTAGCTTCCATGGCAACATGATCAATTCAGAACGAATAATAGAATTACCTCCAGCAATAGCGGCATAAGAAGATGTCATAGGATTAAGGTTTTGCGTCTTCTTCAAGTCTGCAGTTTCTTCGAGAAATACATCACGGCTAAACATTGATGCAATACTGATGTCATGAATAGTGGTCGTCATCGTCGGTTTGGAAGTTTCGGCAACATCCTGATTAACAACAACCGCGAAGGAGAGGTTTCTTAGGCAGATTAGGGTTAGGGTTTGCAAGATTTTTCAAGTCCTTCTAAGCTTGTATAGAAGTCAAAACCTATGGAGATTTTTTTTCTCAATTATTGCAGTAGAATGAAAGGTAAGAAGCATTCATGGTGCAAAGAGAAGAGAAAGAAAGCCAAGATTGATCAAGATCGATCAAGATTGGCAAGAAAATCAAAGACAAAATCTTGGGCATGATGAAAACCCTAGCAGGGCAAAAATGCCCTTCCGAAAATCTCAAATACATAAATTTTCCATTTATGTTCTAGTTACTCTCTCATTGAGTTTGATAGAATTGCATTCTATTATTTCATTTTTCATTATTTTATTACAGACAACCATTGTTTTGAAAATTCGTGTTTAGTCTCACCTAAGCCTCGCCTAGGTGTCATTTTATAGTTTGTAGTTCAATTTTTTGCTCTTAAGGCACTATTACTGATCTATTGTAACCAAGGCACCATCTAATCTAATTTTTTCTCCTAGGCGCCGTCTAAAGTCAAAATTTTAAGATAATGATAGTTAAATTAATTATGATTTACTTTTTTACCCATAAGAAGTAGCTTAGTTGGTAAAAGTAAAGTATATTAAAGTGGTCTCACAATAGAACTGTCGTTTTGAGTTTCAAATCGAGAAACGATCGATGTGCAGATTCAAATCTGTTGTCCCCAAATTGATGTCCCATTCCGAGTCCCCCATTCAAACATTGTCAGGTGTTTATATTTATTCTTGTTTTTTCCTTTTTCAGTTTCTATTTCCTACAAATATGCTACATGTCAAATGATGGATGAAGGAATATGAAAGGGGAGATCAACTGTGGTGGTGGTGGGGGGGGGTTAGGGAATATTTTACAATGGATTGTGTCCTTTTGGATCCTTCTCCCCGCATGAATGACATGTGTCTCGTGAGTGAATAAAATAATTGAAAGTAATACCATAAAGCGGTTTCTGGGGGGGGGGGTTAGGGAATATTTTACAATGGATCGTGTCCTTTTGGATCCTTCTCCCCGCATGAATGACATGTGTCTCGTGAGTGAATAAAATAATTGAAAGTAATATCATAAAGTGGTTTCTGGGATACATGTCATTCATGCAGGGAGAAGAGACCAAATGACCCAGTCCATTGTATAGTTTTCTAGGTTTTTATACTGGCCATCGGGTATTTTGTACCCTACATTATAATATAAAAGTGGCTAGATGTCGATCATCCTGCATGTCGGTTTTTCATATAATTTCCTAATTTGGGGATAATAGATTTGAATCCGTTGGTGTCCCCTTCCATGTCCCCCATTCAATTGTTGCCACGTGTCTATTTTTATTATTATTTTATTCTTTTTCAGTTTCTCTTTCCGTCAAATATGCTAAATGTCAAAGGATGAATGCAGAGACATGAAAGGGGAAACCAATTTGGGGACATCGGATTTGAATCCTAGTTACATACAACTTTCTCATTGGAAACTTTTTTAAAAAAAGTGCTTACATTAAAAAGAAAAATCCCCACCTACTCTACATGTAGTTCGAACATGAGACTTTTAGAGGCAACAAGTCAACCTTAATCACTAGGCCTAGGCTAAGACCTTCACCATAAAATATGTTGTATTTGAACTTACACATTTTCTTGACTATTGCTTCTCTTGAGAGTTAAAGTGTTTAGAAGAAAGCTATAACATACCAGAAAACATTACAGGTCAATCATACATACTTCGTGCAATATACCTAAAGTAATACACTTAATATACTTGTAATTAATTAAATACCTCCATTATAACAACAATCCAAGTTAAGCACTCGTTATACACATTGTCTGCGTCTCACATAATTATATTATCAACCAATCCTTTCACTTACTTTGTTTTACATGTCACTGTGTCGATTTACAACACCTCGAAGTTAATTTGGACATCAATTTTACCTTGTAGGTTATTTGGACATTAGGTACTTCCATACCTATAATAAAAGTAGTAAACGGGGCTGGCCCTGAGTATAGGTTAGGGTTACTTCTATACTTCCGTTCTCAATATGATTAAAAAGGGGCCCAAATTATTTTTTATTTAGTATATATATATATATATATATATATATATATATATATATATATATATATATATATATATATATATATACTTTAAAATGTTTTTTAAATTTATTCAATGTGGATAGTAAGATTATTGACTAAAATGAAAAAAAATAAAGAGTTACAATTTTTATTTAATAATATTAATTATTATATATCATTTTAAGTGAAAAATTTTGATCGAACGTGCCACAATTTTTTATTTTTCTAAAAACTCTTAAAATATCAAAATCGACCATGATAGTAAAAATAGTAATGGCGCAGAAAAAAATAAAAGAGATTAGAAAGAAAATTGCGGTTGAAAAATGGAAATAGGTATATATATTATTGGAATGCTTGTCAGTGTGCATGATATAGTGAGAAATTGGCTTTAAAATTGATAGTATTTCGTGGAATAATTTCTAAGAACATTGTAATCTTTTTGTAAATTTTCAACTTTTTAATCTATTCCACGTGTATATTTTGCACATTAATGCATGTATAGATTTTCATTAACTACCACGTATTTTTTTTTTCCGATAGGTACCTTAATTTATCCTAAAAAATCTACTGTCCCCCTAAATTTTTAAAGTGATATTGTAGCTCCCTTAATTTTTAAAAAATGCTTCACTTAGCTCCCTGAATGCCACGTGTCAGATTCTGATTGGAGAGAAAAAAATTAGAAAAATGACATATTTGAAAAGTCAAACCTACCAGAAGCTGACATGTGGCGTTCAAGGACGTAAGTGGAGCATTTCTTAAAAGTTGCGGGAGCTATAAGGTCACTTTAAAAGTTCAGGGAAACAATAGATTTTTTTGGACAATTCAGGTAACTGAAGATACATTAATCCATTTTTTTTATCAAAACTACCACATGTTTTTAGTGTTTATTTTTCATTAATGTGAGTAATGGCTCTATCGTAGGAAGATCGTGACACGAGAATGCTGCGAGATAACGGTATATTGGAAAATTCCACCTTACGGGAGCCAGACGATAATGAGAGTGCGAACTCGGCGGCTAGTGGAAACTCGGAGACTGGCAGATTGTCTGGATCGTCAGGGCCGGACGTGGCAAATAGAAATAGGGTGATAATGAATGCCCAGCTTACAGAACCGAAGGAGAATGAGGCTAGAATGGTCGTTAGAGTGGGTGAGATGCTGGGGCTGTTTCAGGAGCAACATGTGGAGCAAATTGTGCAGGTACTCGAGGAGCCTAGAGTTTGAATAACCCGTCTGAATCGAGGTTTGGTACACGTTTCTTTATGTCAGTAAATCTTCTTTCTTGGAACTGTCGTAGGGGGCTCACGAATGGAGCAAAGCAATTTTTTGTTCGTTCGTGTGTCCGCAAATGGTCCTTGCATGTTGTGGTGTTAGTGGAGACGAAGGTGTCGGATATATCAGAGATGATTGTGAGGAAACTATGGGGCTATAATGATTTTTCATATTATTGTGTTTCTGCCCAAGGTTTGTCGGGAGGGATAATTGTGTCATGGAACTCTAAAGTAGTTAGGGGTATAGTTAGAGCGATTGGTGTAAGATGGTGTATTCTGAGCTCGGTCGTGAACCAGGTTGAGATCGATATTGTATGCTTATATGGGCCAGTCACAGCTGTTGAGAGGAATCAATTATGGGTTGAATTGCTGCCCCTTATTCGGGATGTTGGTAATGTATTGTTATGTGGTGACTTTAATGAAATTCTTCATTATTCGGAAAGAGCGGGTGGGAATGGGATTGTTTCTAATTCTATGTTAAGATTCCAAGAATTTGTGAATGAGAGTGCGTTGTATGATGTTCCTTTAGTTGGAAGGGACTATACGTGGAGTAACAGTCAGTCCTTTTTGAGGATCGATCGAGTGTTAGTGTCAGGTGGTCTATTAGATAGCTGGCCGAATTTACAACTCATGACGGTAGACTCAACCCTATCGGATCACTTACCCATTATTTTCCAGTCGCATACTTCGAGGAGACGGGGAAGGAGGGTAGATAGATCGTTAAACTATTGGTGGGATGTTGATACTTTTTTGCCATTTATCACTAGTAAGTGGCGTTCTATTTATGGTACGGCTGGGTGTAAGAATAGAGATGTCAATTACAAGTTGCAAAAATTATGGGGATTTATCCGTCCTTGGCATTCGTCTAATTTTGGTCAATTGGATAGTAGATTGAAATCGTTGGAAGCCCGGGTTTTAGAGTTGACTGACTCTAGTATGGGTCGGCCTTTGGATGCTTCAGCCGTGTCTGAATTACAAAACGTGAAAACTACATTGTTTCAGGTTAGACGGAACCAAGAAAAAATTCGGCACCAACAGTCAAGAGTAAAGTGGACTTTATTGGGCGATGATAATACTGCTTTTTTTCACCGCATCGCTTCGGCTAGGTTCAGAGGTAATCGGATTTCACAGCTGGAAATTGGTGGGAGAGTCACTAACGATCCTATAGAGATCACAGCTACGATTCGAAACTACTATTTGAACCTATTTTCGGAAACTACAGTTATTCCGTTTGATTTGGAAAGACTAAAGTTCAGGACGGTTGATGCATCGGAGAATTGTCGCCTAGTTGAACCATTCTCAGAAGCCGAGATATGGGATGCAGTTTGTTCCTGTAATGTGGGGAAGGCGCCTGGACCTGATGGGTTTAATTTTTTCTTTTACAAACGATTTTGGGGTGAACTGAAGCCGGAGCTATTGGACCTATTTGCGTAGTTTAATGCGACGGGACGGCTGCCGAATTCTATTAAATCGTCATATACAGTCCTAATTCCTAAGGTACCAGGTTCTTCTTCGTTGAATAATTTTAGACCGATTGCCTTGATCCATGGTATATATAAAATTGTGTCTAAGGTGCTGGCTAAAAGACTACGACCATTGCTACCTAAATTGATATCAGAAAATCAATTTGCTTTCATTAAAGGTCGTAATATTCATGAATGTTCGTTCATAGCCTCGGAGATTATCCATTCGGTTCATAGGAGTCGTCAACCATGCTTGGCTATTAAGTTAGACTTCCATAAGGCTTATGATTGTGTTTCGTGGAACTATATGAATGCGGTTTTTAGACAAATGGGTTTTGAGGAAAGATGGGTTCAATGGCTTGACAACTGTAGAAGAAATTCGGTCACTTCAATTCTGATCAATGGGACACCGTCGGAACCAATTAAATTAGCTAGGGGGGTTAAACAAGGTGATCCTATTTCCCCGTTTCTTTTTATTCTGGCGAGTGAGGGACTGAAACTAATGTTTGAGGAGAGTATTCGAATTAGCCTATTACCGGGTTTTTGGGTTCACGGTTCAGAGAAGGACATGTCTATCCTGCAATTTGCTAATGATACGCTATGCTTTTTACCGGCAGATGAGTCTCTATTACCCATTTTTGTTAGAATTTTGCGATGTTTTGAGTTGATTTCAGGCCTGAAAATTAATTTTAATAAGAGCTCTATTATGGGTATTCATGTACAGGAGATGGTCGTTTCATCTTGTGCAGGAGTCCTGGGATGTTGAGTGGAGAACTTTCCGATTACCTATCTTGGAACCCCTCTCAGCGTTAGGCGTGTTCCCGTTTCCTCTTGGAACCCATTGATAAGTAAGTTTCAGAGTCGATTAGCGAGTTGGAAAGGACAATGTTTATCCTATGCGGGACGAATGGTGCTTGTGAAATCGGTATTATCATCTCTTCTAATCTTTTTGTTATCATTGAATAAAATGCCAGGAGCGGTAATTACGAAACTTGAGCAGCTTATACGAAATTTTTTGTGGAGGGGGGATTCAACTACGACGGGCATTAGTAAGGTTAGTTGGGCGACGATTGGCCTACCCAAAAATCTTGGGGGCCTCTACATTAGGAACTTAAAGTTAGTTAATTGTAGCTTGTTGATGAAGTGGGTATGGAAGGTTAGGAGTGCTGATCATGGGTCATTATGGTATGAGATTTGCGTTAGATGACGCGGGTTTGATTCATGGTGGTCCATTGGGAACTACTATTCAGCTACACTGTCACATTTTTGGAGAGGAATTATAGCATGTTGTATTAGAGATGGAGAGTGGTGGGAATTTTTTAGGTCGAGCATTCGGGTTGCTATTGGAAGTGGGGAAAATTGCTCATTCTGGCATGACAACTGGACGGTAAATTCGGAGTTGGCGGTTTTATTCCCTGACCTATACCGATTGTGTAATAGGAAATCGTGTTCGGTGGCCGTGGCGTGTCATTATCTTTTCGGGTCATCGGCCTTTTTGCGGCCTTTTTGGAAACGAAACTTAAGGATTTCAGGACAGGAGAGAGGTGCGGAACTTCGGAATTAGATCGGTATAAGCTATCCGAGCTTGTTCCTAGAGGGTGACAACGAGTTGGGGCAGGGTCAACGGCAGCCTATCTTTTTAGGGACGGCTGATCGGTTTATTTGGGAGTTGGGGGAGAAGAAGGTGTACACGACAAGCTCCTTTTGTATGGGCTACTATATTACGCCTAAATGGCCAAAGCCGAGGCTCGACTTTTCGGTAATATGGGAGGCATGTGTGACCCCGAAAGTTTGCTTTTTTAGGTGGCTTGTTTTTCATGGAAGATTACCAATAAAAATGTTCCTTTTCCTCCGGGGCTGCCAATCTATAACGGACGGTCAATGCCCATTTTGTGATTTGGAGGAGACTATGGATCACGCCCTGCTCCATTGCATTAACAGTTATAAGGTGTGGATGCAGGTGATGAGATTGCTCGGTATCTCACTGCCTATACCGTGGAAGGCGGTGGATTTTCTAGCCATGTGGCGTGGCTTCTTTGCTGATGGAAGGGGTAGAGAGTTCGGAACGACGCTATGGTTCTTAATTGCTTGGGCACTATGGAAACGAAGGAACAAATTTGTATTCGAAGGCAGGATGGGCTCAGAAGACATTATTGGATCATGCATTCATTTATGTTGGTTCATCTTTAAAACTAGGAGGCGTGATGTTAATTTTGTTACCTCTGATGTATTTATTTTCTCGAACTTGCTACTCTCGTGTAATTGACTTACTCATGTTCTCGCCTTGAGACCGTGAGTTGATTTTTATTTAATAAAAGAGGAGTAGGTGTTTTGTAGGTAAGCGGGGAAACCAGCCTAGCTGGGGACTCCGCCCCGAAATTTTCACCTGCTCCAAACTTTTAGCCTTTGAAGGGACACAATGTTCCTTCGGGGGTTTTTTAAAATATATATATATATATATATATATATATATATATATATATATATATATATATATATATATATATATATATATATATATATATATATATGTGTGTGTGTGTGTGTTGCAATATAACACAATGTTTCAAAAAGGCATATTTTAAAATTTTACCCTTTTTTTAAGTCACCGACTCCTCTTTAATAATTGTGTTTAGATATGTGATATATATGGTATATGATAGGGTTCTTTAGATTTTGTTTGGAATTATAAAGAAACGCCAAATATGTGGATCTAAAAATTTACAGTTTCTTGATCATGGATTATGAATAAAACATGGAAGCAAACAAGCCATTTTAATTTAGGACATAAAAAAACCACCAACAAAATGTGTGATATATGGCTGAAATTGTTATTTGTTAAAAATAAATTTATTATGTTACATACATTTATATTATATTGATGTCCATTATTTATAACATACATAACTCATCCATTTATATGTGTTAACTCATGTAACTTATACCTTTTTAGATGTTCTTGTTATTTGCCTATAAATATAGGCTTGCTATGTGCCATAGATGAGATAAATATATAATAATACAAAACTTACATCCTCTCCATCTTTCTTTTCTTCTACTTTTCTATTGTCTATGTTCTATATATTTATATTATTTCTAACACATTATTAGCAAGAATTTGCTCTTCGGTTTTATTCGATATGAGGAAAATATAGATGGTGATGGGTATCAAGAAGACACCTAGAATTTAATCAATGGGGAAGTTTACTTTTGTTTGAAATTTTATTATAATTGTTAATTTTAATATTATTATGATTTGCTCATAATAACTTTATTCATTCCCTTTTATTCTTTTGTTGATAGAATTTATGCACATGAGAATGATGTTTCTTCAACAATGATTCTCACTTTCTCTAACCGGATTCATCCAAACATATGAATCTACCCATCCAAAATTATCAAGCAATTTTCAGAGTTCTGACTATTGGATCGTCAATGAGAGTTTCTGAGGAATTTCCTTATAAAGTATGATATAAGAGAGTAAGGAACATGTTGGTTTTATTGTGTTTGAGTTGAATTGAGATGTATAAATATTGTTATAGTCGACTATAAAAGATCCTGAAGATCTTTTTGTAAAAGTGCTTCAAATGAGATATATTACCATTTAAAAGTGTTAGACTTGCTAGCAATTCTCCATCAGAAGTGGAAAAATAAAATTCATGAATAATTTTCCCCAGAAGTGGAAAATAAAATTGAGGCCTAACAACCACCAAAAGTGGAAAATCGAATTCTGGCCTAATAACCACTAGAAGTGGAAATTCAAATCGAGGCCTAATAACCACCAAAAGTGGAAAAACGAATTGATATTTTGATGAAAGGAAATGAATTATTTCCGATATTTATTGATATCAAGGCTAACGAAGTAATTTTATATAGTGAAAATAGCCAAGTATTATTATGAAAATAACTGACATGAATGTTACCAGTATATCGAGTAAAACATTTTGTAAAAGCTCTAGAATAGGTAGAATTAATGTATCAAGGGGATAGAATTTGTCCAATGCTCCAGAAGAGCTAGTATTAAGGTACTAAAAAAAATTTGTTGCATGCTCCGGAAGAGCTAATATTTTGTGTTAAGAGGACAAATAAATTATTGAATGGTCCGGAAGAGCCAATTTTAATCTACCAATGGGATGATTATAATGAATGATGAGAAATGAATATTATACTAAAAACATGAGTAAAGGCATTAAAGAATGTCTTCATGGTACATATATTTTCTAGCCAGTTTAATTATGAACTTGATGTTTATATATTGAGATAAATATAAAATTTGGCACGATCGACTAGGTCATCCTAGTTCGATAATGACGAAAAATATAATAGATAATGCAAATGAGCATCCATTGAAGATTGAAGTTTCTTCAAAATAATGAATAAATTTATGCTACTCGTTCGCAAGGAAAATTAATTATAAAACCTTCCAGAAGTAAGGTTGGAATTGAGTCTTCAGCATTTTTAGAATCCATGTGATATATGTGGGCCAATTCATCCACAAAACCATTTAGTCATTAATATAAGTACACTTCTCGAAGAAGTGCAATCACTCAAAGTTGATGCTTTAACTAAATGGGCACATGTATGCTTTTCTATGTCAATTAAGATTAAAAAAATTTTGAACATCTTGTAGTATATGTTCAGACTCAAAATGAGATGATAGAATCATATTACAAACATCTGCAATATTTGATTGCACGACCACTGAATATGCGAACAAATATTTATGCATTAATATGAGAATATACAAAATTGCAAGTAACTTTATTTGTTTGAGACCAATAAGCTATCATGATTATTTTTAAGGAAAAGCACATAAATGCACCTAAAAGTGCAAAATAATAACCAAAATGCCATAGATAAACCCGATTAACAGAAACAGAATATTTGAGAAAGAAATTAACCGAAATATGCTCTTATATAAACAACGACTGCTCGGCAAATTGGGAAGTTTGAATCTCTTTCAATCAAAATTCTCTCTCATTTTCTCCCTATCAGTAATTGTTGTTCTTCGTTCTTGCGCTTCTTCTTCCTGAATCCTTCATTCATCGTCGATTTCCTTCTATAATCTGTGTTCTTTCAATCAATATTGATCGCATCTCTTTCAATCAATACTGATATGTGTTTTCCTTACCATCTGCTAAAACAAATTCAAATTGATTTTAAGCAATTGAAGAGGAATTCGATCGTATCTCTTTCAATCAGTACTAACATGCGTTTTTCTTTCCGTCTGCGATTTTTTTCTCTCTAAAAATAGGTTCAAATTGATTTTAAGCAATTGAAGAGGAATTCTGCTGCATTTTTTTTATTTCAACAATGATTTGGATGAACATCTACTACAAATCTATCATATATCAGAAAAATATCAGAATTATATCAGATATATATCTGATATATTTCTAATATATTTCTGTTATATATCAGATATAATCGTTATTTTTCTTTCCATCTATAATTTTTTCTCACTAAAAACATGTTCGAATTGATTCTGAGCAATTGAAGAGGAATTCTGCTGCGTTTGTATGTTTCAACATTGATTTGGATGAACATCTACTACAAATCTGTCATATATTAGAAAAATATTATAAAAATATCAAAATTATATCAGATACATATTTGATATATTTCTATTATATATCAGATATAATCATTATTCTTCCATCTGTAATTTTTTCTCACTAAAAACAGGTTCGAATTGATTTTGAGCAATTGAAGAGGAGTTCTGCTGCATTTTTTTTGTTTCCCCACTAATTTGGATGAACATCTACTACAAATCTATCATATATCAGAAAAATATCAAAATTATATCAGATACGTATCTTATATATTTTAGATATATTTCAGATATAATCGTCATTCTTCGTTCCATTTGAAATTTTTTCTTTCCATCGACAATTTTTTCTCAATTAAAACAGGTTCAAATTGATTTTGAGCAATTGAAGAGGAATTCTGCTGCATTTAGTTTGTTTCAATACTGATTTGAATGAACATCTACTACAAATCTGTCATATATCAGAAAAATATCAGAAAAATAATAGTTTTATATCTGATATGTTTCTAATATTTTTTTGTTATAATTAAAAGTGTATAAAAGTAAGTAATTAACTGAATATGGAGTATAGAAGTTACAGAGAGTATATTTTGGTTAATTAGAAACTTAATATGAGCTTTAGGTAATTAAATTAAAGTTGGCAAGAATAAAGATAGTCCCATCGTGGAAATATGTACTAACACACTTCCTGCAGAAGTAATAGCACTTGAAGTGAGAACACATGAAGTTATTCAAAATGAGAATATTCAAATTAATTATATTAGTACCCAATAATAGATGGAATATAGATTAAATGGCTATAGACCATATTTTTCTATAATATGGAAATGAATATAGAAAATATACATATTGTTGCATGATATTTTGTATCTTTCTAGTATTATATGTTCTATAGTTTATGTTCTTGCATATCTGTATTATTTTATTCTCTTATGGAAGTTGTAATAACTTTTTCACGTCTTTTTTACAGTGAAAGAAAAAGTTAATATGCACTTGATGAATGTTATTACAGATAACCAAATGATATTTACATGAAAAATTTCTCAAAGACTAAAATTGCAAGAAAAGTACCACAAATGAGAATTTTATTCAATACAGTTGAAAATATCTATGCATGGTTCAGACAATTTGGACTTGCATGTGGTAAATCAATAGCCGAGGAAGATAAAATGAAAACTTAGAAGATAATGTTGCATGCATTGCTCATTTGAAGGAAGACTACATGAAAGAAGATAGAATAAAGCACATTTCACCTAAATTTATCTTCGCTCGTGATATTGAAAAGAATGGTTCATAATTCATCAATTCACCCCTTCAAAAATTTAGCAGATTTACTCATCAAGGTTTTAATGGCGGATAGGATATCTGAAGAAGCGGCTATATCGGAGGAGGAATGTGATACGAGAACGCTGCTGGATAACAGTATATTGGAAAATTCTACCTTAAGGGAGCCAGACGATAATGAGAGTGCGAACTCGGTGGCTAGTGGGAACCCAGAGACTGGCAGAATGTCTGGATCGTCGGGGCCGGACATGGCAAATAGAAATAGGGTGATAATGAATGCCCAGCTTACAGAACCTCATGAGAATGAGGCTAGATTGGTTGTTAGAGTGGGAGAGATGCTGGGTCTGTTTTAGAAGCAATATGCGGAGCAAATTGTGCAGGTACTGGAAGAGCCTAGAGTTTGAATAGCCCATCTAAATCGAGGTTTGGTACACGTTTCTTTATGTCAGTAAACCTTCTTTCTTGGAATTATCGTGGGGGGCTCACGAATGGAGCAAAGCAATTTTTTGTCAACATTGTGTGTCTGCAAATGGTCCTTGCATGTTGTTGTGTTAGTAGAGACGAAGGTGTCGGATGTATCAGAGATGATTTGTGAGGAAATTATGGGGTCATAATGATTTTTCATGTTATTGTGTTCCTGCTCAAGGTTTTTCGGGAGGGATAATTGTGTCATGGAACTCTAAAGTAGTTAGGGGTACAATTAGAGCGGTTGATGTAAGATGGTGTATTCTGAGCTTGGTCGTGAATCGGGTTGAGATTGATATTGTATGCTTATATGGGCCAGTCACAGCTGTTGAGAGGAATCAATTATGGGTTGAATTGCTGCCCCTTATCCGGGATGTTGGTAATTTATTGTTATGTGGTGACTTTAATGAAATTCTTCATTATTCAGAAAGAGCGGGTGGGCATGGGAGTGTTTCTAATTCTATGATAAGATTCCAAGAATTTGTGAATAAGTGTGCGTTGTATGATGTTCCTTTAGTTGGAAGGGACTGTACGTGGAGTAACAGTCAGTCTTTTTTGAGGATCGATCAAGTGTTGGTGTCATATGGATTATTAGATAGCTGGCCGAATTTACAACTCATGACGGTAGACTCAACCCTATCGGATCACTTGCCCATTATTTTCCAGTCGTATTCTTCGAGGAGACGGAGAAGGAGAGTAGATAGATCGCTAAACTGTTGGTGGGATGTTGATACTTTTTTGCCATTTATCACTAGTAAGTGGCGTTCTATTTGTGGTACCGCTGGGTGTAAGGATAGAGATGTCGATTACAAGCTTCAAAAATTATGGGGATTTATCCGTCCTTGGCATTTGTCTAATTTTAGGCAATTGGATAGTAGATTGAAATCGTTGGAAGCCCGGGTTTTAGAGTTGACTGAATCTAGTATGGGTCGACCTTTAGATGTTTCAACCATGTCTGAATTACAAAATGTGAAAACTACATTGTTTCAGGTTAGACGAAGCCAAGAAAAAATTCGGCACCAACAGTCAAGAGTGAAGTGGACTTTATTGGGTGATGACAATACATCATTTTTTCACCGCATTGCTTCGGCTAGGTTCAGAGGTAATCGGATTTCACAGTTGGAAATTGGTGGGAGAGTCACTAACGATCCTATAGAGATCACAGCTACGATTCGAAACTACTATTCAAACCTATTTTCAGAAACTGTAATCATTCCGTTTGATTTGGAAAGACTAAAGTTCAGGACGGTCGATGCATTGGAGAATCGTCGCCTAGTTGAAACATTCTCAGAAGCCGAGATATGGGATGCAGTTTGTTCCTGTAATGAGGGGAAGGCGCCTGGACCTGATGGATTTAATTTTTTCTTTTACAAACGATTTTGGGAGGAACTGAAGCCTGAGCTAATGGACCTATTTGCGAAGTTTCATGCGACGGGACGGCTGCCGAATGCTATTAAATCGTCATATACACACCTAATTCCTAAGGTACCAGGCTCTTCTTCATTGAATAATTTTAGACCTATTGTCTTGATCCATGGTATATATAAAATTGTGTCTAAGGTGCTTGCTAAAAGACTACAACCATTGCTACCTAAGTTGATATCAGAAAATCAATTTGCTTTCATTAAAGGTCGTAATATTCATGAATGTTCGTTCATAGCCTCGGAGATTATCCATTCGGTTCATAGGAGTCATCGACCATGCTTGGCTATTAAGTTAGACTTCCATAAGGCTTATGATTGTGTTTCATGGAACTATATGAATGCGGTTTTTAGACAAATGGGCTTTGAGGAAAGATGGGTTCAATGGCTTGACAACTGTAGAAGGAATTCGGTCACTTCAATTCTGATCAATGGGACGCCGTCGGAACCAATTAAATTGGCTAGGGGGGGTTAAACAAGGTGATCCTATCTCCCCGTTTCTTTTTGTTCTGGCTAGTGAGGGACTGAAACTAATATTTGAGGAGAGTATTCGAGTTGGCCTATTACCGGGATTTCGGGATGACGGTTCAGAGAAGGACATATCTATCCTGTAATTCGCTGATGATACGCTATGGTTTTTACCGGCAGATGAGTCTTTATTACCTAATTTTGTTAGAATTTTGCGATGTTTTGAGTTGATTTCAGGCCTGAAAATTAATTTTAATAAGAGCTATATTATGGGTATTCATGTACAAGAGACGGTCGTTTCATCTTATGCAGGAGTCCTGGGATGTCGAGTGGAGAACTTTCCGATTACCTTTCTTAGAACCCCTCTTAGCGTTAGGCGTATTCCTGTATCCTCTTGGAACCCATTGATAAGTAAGTTTCAGAGTCGATTAGCGAGTTGGAAAGGACAATGTTTATCCTATGCGGGACGAATGGTGCTTGTGAAATCGGTATTATCATCTCTTCCAATCTTTTTGTTATCATTGAATAAAATGCCATGAGCGGTAATTACGAAACTTGAGCAGCTGATGCGGAATTTTTTATGGAGGGGTGATTCAACTACGACGGGCATTAGTGAGGTTAGTTGGGCGATGATTGCCCTACCCATAAATCTTGGAGGCCTCTACATTAGGAACTTAAAGTTGGTTAACTATAGTTTGTTGATGAAGTGGGTATGGAAGGTCAGGAGTGCTGATCATGGGTCATTATAGTATGAGATTTGCGTTAGACGATACGGTTTTGATTCATGGTGGTCCATTGGAAACTATGATTCGTCTACATTGTCACATACTTGGAGAGGAATTATAGCATGTTGTATTAGAGGTGGGGAGTGGTGAGAATTTTTTAGGTCAAGTATTCGGGTTGATATTGGAAGTGGGGAAAATTGCTCATTCTGGCATGACAACTGGACGGTGAATTCGGAGTTGGTGGTCTTGTTCCTTGACCTATACCGATTGTGTAATAGGAAATCGTGTTCGGTGGCCGAGGGGTGTCATTATCTTTTCGGGTCATCGGCCTTTTTGCGGCCTTTTTGGAAACGAAACTTAAGGATTTCTGGACAAGAGAGAGGTGCGGAACTTTGAAATTGGATCGGTATAAGCTGTCCGAGCTTGTTTCTAGAGGGTGACAATGAGTTAGGGCAGGGTCAACGGCAGCCTATCTTTTCAGGGACGGCTGATCGGTTTATTTAGGAGTTGGGGGAGAAGAAGGTGTACACGACAAGCTCTTTTTGTATGGGCTACTATAGTACGCCAAAATGGCCAAAGCCGAGGCTCGACTTTTCGGTAATATGGGAGGCATGTGTGACCCCGAAAGTTTGCTTTTTTGGGTGGCTTGTTTTTCATGGAAGATTACCAACAAAAATGTTTCTTTTCCTCTGGGGCTGCCAATCTATAACGGACTGTCAATGCCCTTTTTGTGATTTGGAGGAGACTATGGATCACGCCCTGATCCATTGCATTAACAGCTATAAGGTGTGGACGCAGGTAATGAGATTGCTCGGTATCTCGCTGCCTATACCGCGGAAGGCGGTGGATTTTCTAGCCATGTAGTGCGGTTTCTTTGCTGATGGAAGTGGTAGAGAGTTCGGAACAGCGCTATGGTTCTTAATTGCTTGGGCACTATAGAAACGAAGGAACAAATTTGTTTTCGAAGGCAGGTTGGGCTCAGAAGACATTATTGGATCATGCATTCATTTATGTTGGTTCATCTTTAAATATAGGAGGCGTGATGTTAATTTTGTACCTTCTGATGTATTTATTTTCCCGAACTTGCTACTCTCGTGTAATTGATTTACTCATGTTCTCGCCTTGAGACCGTGAGATGATTTTTATTTAATAAAAGAGCGGTAGGTATTTTGTAGGTAAGCAGGGAAACCAGCCTAGCTGGAGACTCCACCCCGAAATTTTCACCTGCTCCAAACTTTTAGCCTTTGAAGGGACACACTGTTCCTTCGGGGGTTTTTCAAAAAAAAGGTTTTATGTTCTACAACTTTCTAGAAAGTTGGTGTATAGCATCATAATGCATCGTCTAAGAGATCTTTTATATTCTCACGAACAAGGGGAGAAAACCTTGTACTCTTTTCCCTTATCAAAGGTTTGGTCCCACAGGGTTTTCGTTGCTAAGTTTTTTAACGAGGCAGTGTTCCATTCGCATAAATGGATATCAAAGGGGGAGTGTTAAAAATAAATGTTTTATGTTACATATATTTATATTATATTGATGTCCATTATTTGTAACATACATAACTCATCCATTTATATGTGTTAACTCATATAACTTATGCCTTTAGATGTTCTTGTTATTTGCCTATGTATGCTTGCTATGTGCCATAGATGAGATGAATAATAATACAAAACTTGCATCCTCTCCATCTTTCTTTTCTTTTACTTTTCTATTGTCTATGTTCTATATATTTATATTATTTCTAACACAATTGATAATTAAAATAAGTCTTACCAAAAATTTCTCAATATACTATCGTTGCATGAACAACGGAAGCTCGAGGACACCCGCATCCCATAATAGTATGGTATTGTTCACTTTGGATCTAAGCTCTTATGGATTTGCTCTTGGCCTTTAACCTAAAATTCCTCATATCAATGAGGATATAGTCCACACTTATATATCAATCAATCTCATTCTTTGTAACCAATGTGAGACACTTGTTTGCAACTCAACAATCCTTCATTCAAACAAAGTATCATCAAGCCTCCCCTTGATTGATCTTTCATCCGCCCACTAACATATATTTCATACCACTCTAATGAGTTACAGAACGTCTTACATCGAGCATTAGTGATTTCATGGATTATTGGTGATCAATTGGCGAACAACCCTTGTTCAACATTTCGAGAATTCATTCGCATCATAGCTAACACTACAACATGGCTCTGATACCACGTGTTGCACGACCAACGAAAGCTCGAGTAAACCATATATCCTTGTAATGACATGATATTTGGCCTAAACCCTTATGGATTTTATCTTGGGCTTTGCCTCTAAAAGGCTAGCTTTCTTAATTAGCGATGTGAGATATTTGTTTCCACTTATCACGATTTTGAAGCTTCAGCCCGAGGGAATAATGAACACCTAAGTAAATGATATACTTTATAGGCTAGACACCACATCTAATCCAAAACCCTAAAGTGATGGGTTTACGGGTCCTTCCAATTATATATCACTTTCTAACAATCTCCCCCTTAAGTGTGAGTTACCATTACATAAGCCGGGCTAAGGTCGTGCTCCCCCTTGAGCACAACATCGCTCAAACTAGCCACACTAGTTCTGATACCACTTGTCAAGATTCGGGAGCTCCAGTTTAGGGGAACAATGAACACCTAAGTGAATGATATAATTTATGGGTTTGACAATATATCCAACCAACCACATATACCTACAATGGTACAATATTGTCCATTTTTGGCCTATACCTTAATGAATTTGCTTGGGCTTTATCCAAAAGGCTTCATAACAGTGGAGATTTCGTACATATGGGAAAAACACCTAAATGCACTAGTTTGACAAAAATAATTATAAGTAAACTTTTATCAAATTACCAAAATACATTCGAGCAAAATGCAAAAGTTAATTACTTTTCATATTGCCATTATATGATGTTAATTACTTTTCATACACCCTTATACACCGTTCATGCGTTTGGTAGTTTATTTTTTAATTTTTTTTGACTTATTTTGCATTTATCTTGCAAACCGTTCATTTCTTCGACATGTCGCTTTAGAGATTTTTTGTTCATCTCATTTTTATCTTCAAAACACCATCCATTATGATATATTTTTTCCATATTTTTTTAACTTGTTACAAATCTATTACATATCTGTTACAAGTATATTATAAGTCTCTTTGCATTTATAATGCTTATTGAACTTTTATATATCCACTATATATCTATTATAAGTCTGTTATAAGTATAATATAAGCCCCTACCTATATTCATGGTGGATGGAACTGCATACTGAAGCAAAAGAATGAATTGATAAAAAGGATCATCAGGAATAAAACGCAATATAAAGCTACTTTGACAATTACAATGCTAATCAGGTAAACATCCCTGTTGCCATCACCATAAATGGGATACACCAACTCAACATCCACCTTCCATTACTTTAATCGTACCAGGGTAGGTAGACAACATGTTATAATTTTCCACAAAAAAGTTAAGACTTGCGGTGGAACATGAATATTCTATATACCACTCCATCCTGGAACCGTAAAATTTAAAGGGAGATTATAGCTTGGGACTGCTGCAACAATGCATAATAGCAGGATTTTACTAAAAAATTAATTGACTGCTCAAACCTACAGTACGACACATTGTGATGTAGGGACCAAGGAAGCTGAATTCGCCGAATAAGATGTTAGTGTTACCATTAAATGACATTTGAATCATATCATCGTCCCAAGTCTGACCATCATCTCTAATCAATAAAGTTACCAACCCTTCCTCATACCATGGGAAAACTGTCGATGGAACAACTAAGTGATGAACATCCGACAACTAGGTATTCCTTCAAATCTTCGTACTCAGACTATCCCCAATTCTCCAGGCTAAACCACTTTTGATAATGCTCCTCGAGCTCATAATACCCCTCCAAATATATCTTGCATTCGGCCGATAAGGAGCTATCAAAGAAATACCCCGAGGGTAGCAAATATATCTTGCATTTGAAAACACGGCTGACTAAAGAATCCCGCTTAGAAATAAAGCACCAAGCTTGTTTAGCAATGGAAGCGATGTTAAAATTCCGCAAACTACGAAAAATTTAAAACCCCCTTATCCTTTGACATACAAAGTCTCTCCCACCTCATCCAATAAACTAAGGTTCCCCAGCAGAAATTGGCGAAGATTTTTTTCTAACTAAGAAATCGTATAAGACGGAAGCAGGAAGATCTGCATGGCATAAGTAGGAAAGGCTTGTGCAACTGACTTGGGTATAATCTCTTTGCCACTTTGAGATAACTTATATTGATTCCAGCCTTATACTTTCTTGTGCAATTTTTCCATAATGGAATAAAAAATATACTTTTTTTATTGCCTAATGAAAGAAGGAATCCATTTCCGTCACTCCCAAACAATAAACAATATCATGTTTCACCAACACATCCACATTAGGACTAAATGCTATCGAGGACTTATTAAAATTGATTTGCTGCTCAGATGCCTTCTCATAAATATGGAAAATCAATTTAAGAGTACGAGTCTCGTTAATATTAGCCTTAAAGAAAGACATGATATCACCTGCAAACAATAAATGAGAAATAACTAGAGCCGTAGGAGTTATTTTACAACCATACAAGGTTCTAGTTGTTATTCGGTTTTGTATTAACAACAAAAGTCCTTCAGAATAAATCATAAAATATATGGGGAACTCAGATATCCTTGACGAAGACCTCTTTAAGGAACAAAATTCTCAAACACACCTCTGTGCTTGATAGCATAAAAGACCAAAGTAATTGAATGCATGATTAATGTGGTCAAACTGCTATCAAAACCCGACTTGAGAAACATGGCATGAATATAATTCCATTCAACCCTGTCATAATCTTTCAACATATCAACCTTTAAAGAGCCCATCCCACTCTTCCCACCCCTTTTCCTTTTCATATAATGACCAATTTCAAAACATATTAGAATATTATTAGTTATCACTGTCCCAAGAATAAATGCACTCTAGGCCTTTGAAATAATTGAATTCATAATAGGTTGAATTCTATTCGCTAAAATTTTAGACATTATTTTCAACAAGACATTACACAAGGATATTAGACGGAAATCAGAAACAAAAATAAGCACTCTTTTCTTAGGAATCAACACAATATTCTTATCATTAAGGCCAACAAGAAAAAATTTATTGTGTAAGCAATCAAGACAAAAAAGTTTTTACGTCTTTCCCTCCAATATACCGAAACCTCTGATAGAACCCCCAGATTAAAGCCATTAGGACCAAGAGCCTTATCAGGATACATATGAAAGAGAGTAAGCTTAACATCTTCAGATGTAAGCGGTCTCTTTAGGTCAATCTGCGTCTCAGTCAAAATTCTCAGCTCAACAAGGTTTAAGATCTCAAAAAAATCAGCCCCTCTAGACGTGAACAAATCCGTATAAAAACCTTTAATTAACCCTTCCAAGCTGTTACCCAATTGCACCCCAATCACCATTCGACCCTTGTAAATTAATAAATATTACTTATATCAATTTATTAAAAATTAGGCCAAGCCTTCCAGGCCAGCCCAGCCCAACCCAGCCTATATAGTTCTCCTCCTTCCTTGGCTCTAGAGTAGAATTTCTGTACTACGGTGAGCTTTCGGTGGCAATTCCTTTTCCGAGTTAAAAGTAATTTGATTTGACGGATTGTCAGTTATAATCAAGAATCAAGAAACACAACACACTCAACTGCAAATATAAGATGAGAATGAGAGAGGCAATAGAAGAAGAGAAATGATAGTTTTGTTGATATGCCAACATCAGAAATCAAGGCTACATTTATTCAAAAGCAAAGAAAAGAATTGACATTGCAAAAAGGGAAAGAAAAGGTAAGGGAAAGGAAAGGAAACTCAACAATGGATTTTATAATAGCAATCTATAGAGTTACTAGTATAGCAATGGACACGATCGCCAAGATCCCAATAGTAGCAATTGAGATGGTTGAGTTCATCCTCTTGTTCCTCTTCTCCAGCTTCTGCATCATCCCTTTGTCTATATGCCAAGCTCCTCCTCCACCCTTCTTTAATGGAGCCTTGTGAATCTACCAATGAATTCTAAAATTCAGCATGCCATTTGCGAGTATTTGGACAACATCTTTCTTGATCGAGAGAGAGAGAGTTTTGTTCAAAGATTTTTGATTCAGAGTGATATGATTTCCAATGCTGTTAGTGCTTTAGGGCTTTTGATAAGTGATTACAATGTGGAGGAGTAAATAATGGCTGCCATTTCTAAGGTTTGGACCGTTGAGGATGAGGGGGTTGCAGACTTAACATGGAAAGTGATAGTTATGGATGCTGGGAAATTAAAACGGTTAACTTTTATAATCGATTTGCCCCTAATGTTGTATGTTAATGGTTGCTTTCACTACTTTTAGTTGGTTCTAATTTCTAGAGTTGGTGAGGGTATATTTGAAATTAGCAATGACATACCATTTTTAATGGAAGAATATAGTTTATTATATAAATTAGAGACATTAAGGCAGAAAAAATACCCGTACATAGCAAAGAATCAACTTTTCTAGCTAATAGTTTTACAAGATGATTCGCATATTGAAAAACATAGACAATCTAAAAACTGTAAAAGCGAACTAATGTCTATTGAAGTTAAAATACAAGAAATAAAATAATACAGAACACAAACATACGAAACTTGCTTTTGCAGCAAGACAAACATGCCACTGGGTAAGACTTAATAAAAAAATACAAAAGATAAACACTGCAACCTATATTTTATTGACCTCCAACTAACGATTTAAAAGATCCATAACCATAAGAATATTTGCATATGCCATAACATTGGCCAATATTGCGGTTATGAAATGATCTTGCTATATAGAGATAGATCTAAGTGTCTATTGTGAAAGATTAACAAGTATCTTCTCTAAAGGAGGATGACGTCCAACCTAGCTGTAAATCAAGATTGAGTTATGTAACAACAAATCCGTGATTGAAGAATATAATGGTGTTGTAGATGATAAAAAATTTAGATGCAGATTATTCTCACACCGAAATTAAAAAAAGAAAATGAAAGACAAGTAAACAAGACACATGCATTTTGTAAATTGTTATGATATATGTATGATCTACCAATAAGGTGTAGCTCAATTGCCAACGTAGGCTGATTAAGTTGAAGGAGCACAAAGTTCGAATCTTACTAAATACAATTGTTGGGATGGGTGAGGAGTCTTAATTATGACTAAGCCCCGAACAAGATTAACTCAATGAAGACACTTGTAAGTATTACAAGAAAAATGATGTATGTATGATCCATAGACAATAAGGATTGGTAAAGTTTTGATTAAGGGTTGAGATGTCTATATAGTGCTAAATCTCAATTTACATATAATTAATAGTTGATATTAGCCTAACTTTACAATTTTATCAATTTTTACATAATTAAAATATAAACTGTATTTGTCATTGTTCTCCAAGATAAAGTCAAACACCCGATGTTTTAGCTATATGGTTAATGTAGATTATTTGTGTTCTAGTTTTTTTTTTATATTTTTTTTACTAAATTTATTCAGTGAGAGGGAAAAGGCAAGCGGGCAGCCCTACCACAGTTAAAAATCCTCCCCTAGGCTCGTTTTATTAAAGAAAAGAAAAAATGCAAAAAAAAGAAAAAAAGAAAAAAAATTCAAACAACCATAACGATAGAAAACAAGAAACTAACAACTAGGAAAGAGCTTTTGTGGAGGTTTGCGCTCGTGTTTGGCTAGCTCCCTGTGTTCTTATTTGGCTTGTTCTTTGGTGACGGCTGATACCCTTTGTTTCCTTTTGGATAGGATATTGTCTCCCTCATCCATCTCACACAAAAAACTATCATTGCAGTAAGAGAACGAAAAACCTTGCCTAATAGTTGTAAACTGCTTGGCCTTATTTTCTATTTTTGCCTCTTCTCATTCCGCAGAATCCGCCCAAGAGCCTATGATACATCTCCTAGGTTGTGAATAATTTGAATCAAAGTCCTCTTGTTCAACCTCATCTATAGCATCCGTGAAGTGATTAGAATCATTAGAAACTTCAATAATATGGCCATCAATTGGCTTATGAACTTCTATTTCCATATCTCGGAGATCAACAATTAAGTTTACTATCTCCAAAGTATTAATTAGGTCATTCCCAAACTCAGATGTCCCTGGATTAACTGAAACAAGTTCCATATTATCAGCAAGAGCATTCCCCAATTCAGAACTCTGAGGATTAGCCAACTCTTAAACCAAATCAGAATTTCCAGGCTCCTCTCCAAAAACCTCTTTAGCTCAGCCTTAATCACCGCAGTAACTGCAGCCTCAATCACAATAGTAACTATCGCCTCAATCGCATTAGTAACCACTGCCTCAATCTCAACTCTGTTAACATTCGCAATGAGGGCAACCCTAGATGTCATAGGTTTATCCACCCACCTAGGGGTAGCATGAACCTACTAACCACTCGGTTTCCTTCATTCGACTTAGCCACCATGCCATATGTCTTCTTGTCATCCTTCTTATTGTGCCTACAATCGTGCTAAGAATGACCAATTGTTGAACATATTTTGCAAATTTATGGATGTTTTTATATTCAACCTCAATCCAAATTTGTTTCCCTCTCTTTCAACGCCATCATTTCATCAAATCAACATCAATTAGAACTCGAGCAAAGTTGCCAAAATCACCCTCAATCGTAGCTCTATCCACCCTAATGAGATTACCAATATGTTTTACTATACAAGCCAAAATCAATGAATCCCAATATTCCCAAGGCAATCCATGCATCCTAATCTATTAAAGGGCTTCTATTGTTTTTTTATCTACCGAATTGAAATCCAGTTGCCACGATTGAACAGTAAAAGTTCCTGGTTTAAGCCCAATGATCCCCCTATTGAGAATTTTATTCCTCAGGACTTGGGAATTGAGGAGAATATGCTAGTATCCCTTCCCTAGAGAGATAAGATGCCAAGATTCTGATATGCGCCAAATCTTGGTTAACACATCTTTCAACGAAGCGAGCTTGAAAGCTATATCACCCTTTTTAAGAACCAATAGCCCAATTAGTGAATTAGCACACATACTAACCTGTTTATCATATAGAGATTATGGAATCTTTACAAAGGTGAATGTTCATTAACTATTTCAGCAGCTTCCATTGCAGCATGATCAATTGACGAAGGAATAATAGAATTACCTCCAACAATAGCGGCATAAGAAGATTTCATAGGATTAAGGTTTTGCGTCTTCTTCAAGTTTGCAGTTGCTTTGAGAAATCCATCACGACTAAACATAGACGCGATATTGATGTCATGAATAGTGGTTGTCGTCGGTTTGGAACTTCTGGCAACATTCTGACTAACAACAATCATGAAGGAGAGAGGTTTCTTAGGCGGATTAGGGTTAGGGTTTGTAGAATTTTTCAATTCTTTCAAAGCTTGTGTAGAGGTCAAAACTTATGGAGATTTTCTGTCTCGACTATTGCAGTAGAATGAAAGGTAAGAAGCATCCACGATGCAAAGAGAAGAGAAAGAAAGCCAAGATTGATCAAGATCGATCAAGATTGGCAAGAAAATCAAAGACGAAAGCTAGGGCATGATGAAAACCCTAGCAGGACAGAAACGCCCTTCTAAAAATCTCAAATCCATAAATTTTCCATTTATGTTCAAGTTACTCTCTAATTGAGTTTGATAGAATTTCATTCTCTTATTTCATTTTTCATAATATTATTACAGACAACCATTGTTTTGAAAATTCGTGTTTAGTCTCACTTAAGCCTCGCCTAGGTGTCATTCTAGAGTTTGACGTCCAATTTTTTGCTCTTAAGGCGCTATTACCGATTTATTGTAACCAAGGCACCATCTCATCCAATTTTTTCTCCTAGGCACCGTCTAAAGTCAATTTTTTTAAGTAACGATATTTAAATTAATTATGATTTACTTTTTTACCCCCAAAAGTAGCTTATTTGCTATAACTAAAGTATATTAAAGTGGTCCCACAATAGAATTTTTGTATTGAGTCTCAAATCGAGAAACGATCGATGTGCAGAGTCAAATCTGTTGTTCCCAAATTGATGTCCATTTTGTGTCCCCCATTCAAACATTGCCAGATGTCTATATTTATTCTTATTTTTTTCTTTTCATAACGATACAATTTGAATTTCTGTGAATCAAGTGAATTTCAAAAGCTGAGACATGTAGCTAATTATGTTTAGAAGAAATGTCTTCAATTTGTTGATGTTTTAATAGTGAAAAATGCAGGGGAAGTCTGGTCACGAAATCTGGAAATTTCTGAAAAATATGAATGTTGGTTTTATTGTGTTTTAATTGAAGTTGGATGCTTTAAAATTTAGGATTTGAATTTCTTAATTACTGAACTTATGTTGAATTATGTTTGATGGTTTATACTGGAATTTTTAAGATGTTACTTTGATTTATTGCCCTTATTAAATGAGTAGAATACGGGTTAGGGTAGATTGGCGCAAATAAAGGGGGGTATAGTAGTGTACAAACAATTGAAGCTTTGGCTTTGGGCTTCGACCGGTATTCTGATAAAAATATATTGATATTGAAGCTTCGGCTTCGGGCTTGACCGTTATACTGATTTTGAAGCTTCGGCTTTAGGCTTGACCGATACATTGATATTGAAGCTTCAGCTTCGGGCTTGTCTGCTCCCGTATCCATTTTACCGTTATTCATGACTTGTTTACTTTGGGCAATATATGGTTAATGTGTTTAGAAAAATTGGATACAAATTTGGTTGTTCTTTGAAAGGTTTATAATAAAAGTTTTGTGTTTTGGTTTTATAAAGTTGTTTAATTTATTTTTGACTTATGAACATACTTTGTTTCTATTTTAAAGCGTTAAAAATGTTCAAAGTTGTTGTATTTCTTTCATGTACACCACTAAGCAAATTGCTTAGCGTGTAGTTGTTTTTCTATACGTGGGTGGAGATTTATAGATAATTTGGACCAAAGTGGTAAAAGTGGATTAGCTTGAAGAGCATATAAGGAAAGACTCGAGGTGGATTTGTATTTTAATGTAATGTTATGGTTTGCAGAATAATGGCATGTACTAGATAGTGTGAGCAATGTAAAGTGGCTTTGAAAAATATTTGGGGAATAATTTGGAGTTGAAAACATTATATTTGTATTTGTACATATTAAATCTGTAAGTATTGAACTTTATATAGTGGAGTAGAGTTGTTTATTGGGTAATTATAGTTACCATGACACTCCCTATAAAGGGGGTGTTACAATAATAGACGACGTTTCGAAGATAAAATTGAGTTGTATATATATATATATATATATATATATATATATATATATATAAATGTATGTATACACCTATGTAATAAGTCTAATATACATCTTTTTATATTCGTAAGTCTATTATAACATATATTTATTTGGTCGGAAAAAAAATTGGAAAAAATATATCACAATAGACGACATTTCGAAGATAAAAATGAGACGAGAAAAACTCTAATGCGACATGTCAAAAAAATGAACGGTTTGAGAGAAAAGCGAAATAAGCCAGAATAATATAATACTACAAAAATCGCATGGTATGTCCATGAGCGAATAAAGGTGAAAACAAACATAAAATGGCTGAAAAGAAATGATTTCCTTATGGGTTGTTTTAGTATTTATTTTTGACAAATGTGTCATAATGGACAATTTTCCTACTTATATATCAATAAATCATTTTATTTGTAACCGATGTGGGACAATTGATTGCATCACAACAACTATAAAGAAACATATTAATTAAATTATAAAAGTTAATATTTTTTCGGCTTAATGCATCAACAACATTCTTAACTTAGCACAAAAAACCCGCTGCCTCCATGAACTTTAGAAGTGACCCCGCAGCTACCTCAACTATGAAAAAGTGCACAACTTTGCTCCCTAAATGCCGCGTGTCAGCTTCTGGTTGGTTTGACTTTTCAAAGATATCATTTTCAAAAATTTTTCCTCTCCAATTAAAAGCTGACACATAGCATTTAGAGAGCAAACTTGCAAATTTTTTTAAAGTTGAGGTAGCTGCGGGGGTCACTTTCAAAATTCAGGGAGGCAATAAGTTTTTTGTGTCAAGCTGTGGATGTCGTTGATGCATTAAGCCTATTTTTTCATTCCCTTTTCTTTATTCTAAAATTGTCATCTATTTTATAAATTTCTTTTGAAATGGATTGAATTGTTATTTTATATGGAATCAGCACATTAAAAAAGCTAGCTTATCTAAGTCATTATGAAAGCACAATAAATATTATTCATGCACTGTGTTAACCGATTTAAGTAAATTTTATGACAAGTCTACTAATTGATTTAATTTATTCAAAGTGTTCAAGCGAGGGCCGGTCTTACGAAACTTGAGGCCGTAGGCGAAAAATAGACATTTTTAAATTTTGGGTTCCGAGACAAAAAAATGCATTTTTAAATATACTAATAATATTATTATCACATTTAAAGTTTATTAATTAACTTTATTCTATATAAAATAAATGTAACAAGTATAATTGAAGTTAGAAATTTAAATTGTGTATTAAAATTAAGTATAAATATAATATAAAAGACTAATAATTTTGATCACGTGATGAAATATTATATTGAAAAATATTAGATGATTTCAGCTAAAATATAATAAAAGAAAAAAATACCTACAAAATAAAAGAAAAATAAAATGAAAAAAAAACAAGATAAAGCTAACTTAATGTATTTTGTTAGCAGCCGCCCAAATAAGAACTGAAACCTATATATATGAGTGCCATTTCACAAACCTGATTCGTGTACAGAAACAGTAGCCTCCAACCTCTCTCTCTAGTTTGTTTTCGGAAATTAACAAGTTGAACAATCATGGCTTGCCTATGGAGATACTTCTCTGTTATCTTTTAAACAAGAATAAGGGTTCACCTCTTCCATGATAGTTTTGCAATTCTTGATTGCGATCTTTATGATGGAAAAGATCGTTGGATTGAGCTTTTCCGAGGGAATCGAACAACAACAAGTTTGTTTGTCTTTACAAAGTTAAAGAAGAAAAGTGGCAATGTAGCGAGAATACAAAGAAACATCGGCTCAGGCACTTGGAAAGAAACTCAAAAGGAGAGAGCTATTTTTCATGAGAATCGTATTATCGGAACAAGAAAATCATTCAAGTTTCTGCCTTCTAAACCTGTCTCCAACTCCAACAGACGTTGGTTAATGGACGAATATCGCCTCGATCATTCTCTTCTCAACAAGAAGGTATGTATTAGATAATTCTTTGATATTTAAATCTTGTTTTTATCTCATATATATGTTTTTACAATTTTGATTTGAACTGATTTCAGGAACAGATGAATGAATATGTTGTATCGCATATAAGGTGGGAGATAAATTCCAAGTCAAAGTTTCACGGCCAACCAAATCAACTCATGCCTTTTCATCAAGATCAATCAGTAAGTAATCCATCCTATTTCAATCAAAGAAATTAGTGTTGTTACGGTTTTATTGTTTTTGTTTGTAAATACTTTTATATTTTTATCTGTTACAGGTGAACAACGAAACACAAATCACTGAAGAAAATATTCACAATCAACAAAATCAACTCCTGCCTTTTTATCAAAATCAATCGGTAAGAATCCATCCTATTTCGATCAAACATATTAGGTTTGTTAGGGTTTTATTTTTTTGGTTTATTTTTGAAAACCCCCCGGAGGAATATTGTGTTCCCCTAGAAGGAAAAAGATTGAGGCAGGTGAAAATTTCGGGGTGGGCGTCCCAACTAGGTTGATGCCCCCGCTTACCTACAAGACACCTACCTCTCTTTATTAAAGCAATCCAAAATCTGCTCACAAGATGAGAGCATCATTGGACAGAAATACAACCTAAAGGTGATACGGATATGAAATCCGATCCCAAGACATAACTATACAATGAAATAGATCAAAGAATACCAGCTATCTAGTTACAACTAAGTAATAAGTTCGAAAAATTAAAGACATCAGAAACGACAAAATTAAGATTCCGCCTCCTATACTTGAAGAAGAACCAGCATAGATAAATGCATGACCCCAAATGATCTTCTGTGCTTAAGACTCCCTCGAACACAAACTTATTCCTCCTTTTCCAAATAGCCCACGCAATCATAAACCATAAAGCCGTACCAAACTCATATCCAAGACTCGAGGTAAAGTGCGCACGCCATACTAATAGAAAATCACCCCCCTTCAATGGCATTATCACTAAAATCCCTAGCAACAGAAAAGCTTGAGCCCATATACGATAACTACCCAAACAGTGAAACAAAGCATGATCGATTGTTTCAGACTCATCACAAAACGGACACTTATCATCCACTACTGCTTGGCATCCGCGACGAACCAGAAAAACTTTCGTTGGAAGACGTCTATGCAACAATAACCAGCCGAAGAATTTAACTTTAGGAAGAAGACACGCATTCCAAACCACCATGTAATCCGTTTCCGGCGTAGTCCGTTAAGGCATCCTATAGAACCCCAAACAAAAAGATGCGGCTGAAAATACCTTATTAGCTCCCAGATCCCATTCAAATCTATCCGCCACCACCTGAAATGCAGCATGTAGCTGCTGCCCTATATTGCCATCAGCCCCATTACCCACAAAAATCGCAGGGCAGGTCTGGGAAATCCAATTTCGAAGTTGGGAGCACCTCTCTCTGCTCGAAATCCTTAGACTACGTTTCCAAAAAGGCCTAGAAAGTGCTTCTCCCTCAGAAATTGACAGACACCCATCCCGAACCGAGCAACTTTTTTCTATTACATAAGAGATACAAGTCAGGAAAAAGAACAGATAGTGAGACATTTGCCATCCAATTATTGTACCAAAAGGATCCGCAAGCCTCGTTCCTCAGTTTCACCCTCGCATTCGATTTAAACAACTCCCAGCAGGTTGAGTTCTTTACATAGCAAGATAAAATGCCCCGCTAAACATACGAAAGGCATGAACTCTCAACATTTTCAAACGAGTTCCATGAATCGAAGCCATATCTACGGACACATAACTCATACCACAGCGATCCCTGTCCGTCTACTCTAGACCGCCATATCCATTTCAACAATAAACTACAGTTTACTAGTCTGAGATCCCTAGCATACAGGCCTCCTAGATTTTTCGGTAGCATAATTGTCCCCCAACTCACTTTGCAGATCCCTCTAGAATCCGCGTTACCTTTCCACAAGAAATTCCACATCAGTTGCATAAGCTTATTATTAATAGAGGCCGGCATCTTATTCAATGGTAACAAATAAATCGGGATGGAAGAGAGAACTGATTTCATAAGGACCACCCTGCCAGCATACGATAAACACTGACCTTTCTAACTTGACAGCCGATTTTGGAACTTACCAATCAACGAGTTCCAATAAGACACCAGGATGTGTCTCGTACTGAGAGGGGCGCCTAGATAAGTAATGGGAAATTTTTCGATCTTGCATCCCATTATCTCCGCACACCGATTCAACATGTCGTCCTGCACATTAATACCCATAATTGAGTTCTTAACAAAATTAATTTGCAAACCTGAAATCAGCTCAAAACAACGTAATAAATGGATAAAAATAGGTAAAAGGACTCATCTACTGGCAAGAAACACATCGTGTCATCCGCAAACTGAAGAATAGATATATCCATCTCTGACCCATCAATACAAAACCCAGGTAAAATGCCCTTCAGGACACTTGCATCAATAAGCTATTTAAGACCTTCCACAGCTAAGACAAAAATAAATAGAGAAATGGGGTCGCCTTGTTTAACCCCTCTACCCAAGTAGATCGGATCAGTAGGGCTTCCATTGATAAGAATAGATGTCCGAGTTCTCTCTGCAAGCCGCCATCGATCTAATCCACTTATCAGAGAAACCCATCCTCTTCAAAACTGAATCAATATAAGTCCAAGAAACACTATCGTATGCTTTATGGAAATTAAGCTTGAGTGCTACAGAAGACTGACCATGACGGTTGATTGATTGGATCACTTCTGAGGCTATAAACGAGCATTCATGAATATTACGGCCTTTAACAAATGCAAACTGGTTCTTAGAGATTAGTTGAGGCAACACAACCTGTAACCTTTTTGCCAGTACTTTCGACATAATTTTATATATACCATGGATAAGGGCAATCGGTCTATAGTTTCCCATCAACGATGAACCAGGAACTTTAGGAATCAACACAGTAAAGGATGATTTAATTGAATTGGGCACATGATCATACCTATAAAATTCACCGAATAGTGCTAGCACATTCGGTTTCAGTTCCTCCCAGAAGTGTTTATAGAAGAAAAAATTAAATCCGTCCGGCCCTGGAGCCTTACCTTCTTGACAAGCACAAACCGCATCCCACACTTTAGCCTTTGAAAATGACTCAACAAGGCGAGAATTGGCTGCCTCATCAACCATGCAGAAATTTAGCTCCCTCAAATTATATGGCACCTCCACTTTTTTCAAAAATAGCCTGGAATAAAAATTCCATATCATGGATTTAATAAGTTCCGAGTTAGAAGATACAGCCCCATCAATTTCCAGCTGTGAAATCCGATTACCCCTAGACCTCACTGACGCCATCCTATGAAAAAAACTTGTATTATCATCACCCAGCATAGTCCAGTTAACTCGTGATTATTGATGGCGAATTTGTTCAAGGTTACGTCTATAGGTAAGTAATTCCGATCGCACGCACTGAAGCTCCAAATTACTCTCCTCCTCAATAGACCGAGACACCGAGCTAGATGTCAAGGATAGAACACGAGCCTCTAGCTTCTTTATTCTTCCCTCTAACCCGCTAAAATTAGATAGATGCCAAGGCCGAATAAAGCTCCTTAGTCGGCATAGCTTAAAATCAATGTCGCGCCCCGGATCCGCCAATTCTATGGCCTCCCACTTCAATTTTAGAAAAGGTAGAAACCCGTCCTTCTCCCACCAACAATTAAAGGAGCGAAAAATCTTTTTACCATCCCATACCGATGTGTGGGACCAGTAAGTAATCGAAAAGTGATCTAATAAAGTCGAATCAACCGCCATAAAAATCTGACCGGCCACCTATCAAGAATATCGCACGACACCAAGACTCGATCGATCCTCAAGAAGGATAGGCTATTAGACCACGTATAGTCACGGCCATGTAATGGCAAATCAAAAAGAGCACGTTCATTAACAAACTCCTGGAACCTAATCATCGAACTCGACACTGTATTCCTACTTCTACCACTCTCAGAGCTACGTAACACTTTATTAAAATCACCACATATCACCAAGTTATCCACGTTTTGAATATGGGGCAGCAGATCAAACCAAAACTGATTCCTTTCACTGGGGATAGGGGGACCATATAAGTATAGTAAGTTTACCTCAAGTTGACTAGACACAATATGTAGCAAGCACCATCTAACTGTGGAAGCAGTAATCGAGCCATGAATTAAACTAGAATTCTATGAGAGTAGTAGACCCCTTGATAATCCATGCGATGAAATACAATGAGATTGAAACTCATTATGCCCTCAAAACTTTCTGACAACCTGATCTAAAATCGACAAAGACTTTGTCTCAATCAGAATAAAAACCTGAAGCTGCCACTTTCGAACATATGACCGCACCAAAAACTGTTTGGCCCCATTCAACAGACCCCCACGATAATTCCAACTCATAAAACTCAATGACATAATAATAATACTAATGATGACCCAGCTCGGACAATAGTCATCTCAACGTCGCTGCCCTTTCAAGGCCTCTATAATTAAACCCATGTTCTGTTCATTCAACAACTCAAGCTTTTCCCCAATTCAGAATGTCATTAGTCCTCACTGACAGTTGGCTCATTTTCTTCCCTCCGAATGATAATTCTATTCATATTTGAGGTGTTCGGGCCCAAGGAGCTTGAATCCTCCGTAACTGGAACCATCGCATTATTCCCCCCAATTATCGGGCTATCGCTAGGAGGATGGTTACTTCCCCGAATTGTGTTATTGCTATCCGCTCCAATCTCATCATCCTCACTCGATCTAGTTTCAATTCCATTCCCCGATGATTCACAACTACTCATGTCCGAAGGATCCTCCTTTGGTTCACTCCACTCTTCCGATCCATGCTCTTGACAGTGTTGACACCCAATTCCTTGTCTAAGATTCGTGTATATCATTATATCCCTATCCTCCAATGCCAGGGTCAGATTTCTGCTAGCTGTCCCTAGCGGCACAAAAACAAGGCATGATATTATGTCCAGACGATCCAGTTTTTCAAAATTACAATCTATCGCAACAATCCGCCCAAATCTCACTGCGAGTTCGCGCACCACAGGTTCACAGATTTAAGCTGGCAGAATTCCCATTAGATCCAGATACATAATACATTCCGACGGTGCAAAATCTACTGATAGTGCACAAACCGAGTCCACAATATATTCCATAACTTTCCAATCACCATTCATAAAATCCTTAAGAGCCACATCTGATAAAAATGAAATAATCACACAATAACCACCAACAGGATCAGCAAACCTGAACTCAAAGCCATGGTCAGTCAGAAAATCATGTATATTACGGATGTGAGAAATATTCTTTAGTTAAACCAAACAAGATTTTGATTTCCAAGGTGCAATTTTAACCACTACCTCACTGTTCAGTAGAGGTTCAGCAGGTATAATAGGAGTAGATATCGCCTGGATAGGGTTGATGGTCGACTCCTCTCGTGGAGCTTGATTCGCCATAACAGCCGCAAATGAACGATGATCTCGTGGGGAGTTTCAGAACGTCGCCTTCTAAACTGGTACCACGGGGTTAGGCCGCACTTGAGGGGACACTATCGACTTGTCATACCTGGCCCTAAAAGCTTTGAGTCTTACCGCACCAATCGCTATTATATTCAGAGCTTCCAACGCCTCATGTAGCAGTATAGATCCATCGAGTGTGATAAACCCAAAATTAAGGTTCTTAGCATTCCTTTTCCGAGCAATATAGACCCATCCATACACTTCATACCTATTAAACATTCTTTTCATTGCTGCTGCATCAAAGTGATTTGGGAAATTCTCAAAGTATATTTTCGGGGGATTAGGGTTTTGGTTTTGGCGATTACGGGGGGGATCGAGGAAGGGGTTTCCGTATTGTGGTTGGCGGTGATTGTTCTCCAATTGGATCAGGGTGGTTGACGGCCGGTGGCAATGGTGGCGGTTGAGGAAGGGGGTGGGGAGGGTGCGGGTAGGGTTTCTCTCCATAAATACATTTATATTTTTTCTGTTATAGGTGCACAATAAAACACACATCACTAAAGATAATATTATTGCTGTAACTCCAATAGTGAGTTCGTCGTACAATGAAGTTAATAACAGCAGAGAATCTCATCAAATAGTAAGTAAAAAATATATTAAATTTATTAAGTACCGAATTTTTATTATTTATTTAAAATACATATAGATGTATATTAGGTTTATTGATTTTATTTGTCTTTTCATGGATTTTAAGTAAATGTATTTATGTAATCTGTTGCAGATGTATGATCAAAGCGTCGTACATTCAATTGAAAAAGTTTTGTTGAGCGACGAAGACATTGACGAGTTTAACTCAAATGAGCTCAAGAATACATATGAAGAACTGTGGTCTCTTTTAACCAACAACACTACAACAAATGCCCAAGCACTAGAAGGAGCACAACAACAACTTCATCAAAGCGCCATTCCTTCAACTGAATTTTTTTACTGTTTAGACAAAGATGAATCCAACTCAGATTGGAGTACTGAAGCAGATGATATACTGTGGTCCGAATTAAACAACACTAACACTTCAAATGACCAAGCAATGGAAGGAGCACAACAGCAACTTTATCACAAAAAATGAAACTGATTAATGTCCGCAACATGATGCTTTTAATTCGAGTTATATTTTGATGCAGCTAAGAGTTATTAGTTTTATTGAGGCTTAATTGTAATTAACTTTCATTTATCAATTTATATATATACATTTATTTCTATCTATTGATAGCTACAAAATTATTGTTTATTGACTTTTTATTTGTAGAATATTGTTTATATTAGGCATAAAACATGTTAAACCCCTGAAATTGATAACTTTTGTGTGTCACCTTAAGTTCACTTGTTCCTAGCAGCCTCTTAACTTAGTAAAAGTGCGCTCGTTAGCCCCAATGCCACATGTCAGCTTCTGGTTGGAGAGGGAGAAAAAAATTTAAAAAATGACATTAAAAAAATCAAACCAACCAAGCTGTCACATGACATTGAGAGGGCTAGTGAGTGAACCCTTGCCAAGTTGGAGTGGTTAATAGGGACATACGTGAGTTGAGGGTGACACTTGGCACTTGGCACTTGGCATGTTATGCCTTTATATTATGCATAGGTCAAATGTAAAGGATACAAATTTATGAATATACGTCAATTCGAATGAATGATTGAATTAAGATTTGTGATATTTTATCTATGAAAATATTATGTAATATCCAAAAATAAACATGCTATTTGTAGGGTTAGGCAAGCCATACTGAATATGTGGGAGGAGACCAAAATTTGAATTTCACTAAATACATTTATATAGAGGGGTAATGAGTCTTAACTGTTATTAATTCTGAACAAGACCATCTCAATAAAAATACTTGTTTATAACAAATTAAACAAGCTAATTCGATAATAACAAAAAAAATATTTGATGCTTGAAAAAGGCTGAAAAGAGAGCAGCAAGAGATTTTGGGTGATTAGGTGGTTAGGGTTCTCTCTTGAACCCTAGCCGCCTTGATATTCTCCACCGGCGTTTGGTTGGATTTTCAATCTCACACTTCAGTTCGATAGGACGGCGATTAGGCAGCTAAGCTTAGCCTACCAGATTTTTTCAATTAGCATTTAGCCGGGTTTTCGATGTCACTCTGTAGTTCGACAGGACGATGATTAGGCGGCTAGGCCTAGTCGCTCAGATTTTTTTCCACCAGCGTCTGGCCGACTTTTTGGTCTCACGCAGCAGTCGGCGTTATGACTCAGGGTCGATGGTTTCTTTCTCCTTCTTTGGATTTGTTCTAATCGGCGTCGTTCCGGCAGTTCTTTGGAGGGTCTAGGCGCCCCTCCCTTATTTCCCACTTCCACCGGCAGTTTAGCCGACAGTTTTCAATAAGGGGATTGCACTCACATCTCCTCCTTCGAAGTGTTACGGTGTGGGCTGCTAGGGCTAATCCCTAGCCGTACAGCTGTCCTATGACGGTTCATCGTTGCTCAGGTGGTGCCTCTTCGGGCAGTAGTGATTGCAAGTTCTCGTTTATTCCTTGGTCAGCTGCGGTTCTCCTTGGAATGTGAGTTTGTTTATCGGCTTGGATCTACAAAACCATGTATAAATCTTACAAGCACATGTCCATTTAAAAAAACATGCCACTAATTTTTTTGCATATATATTTTACTAGACTTATTTTTTATATGTTTTGGTTATAGTTTTTAAATTTCTTGTACTAATAAAGTTAAGAGAAATGTTTTGAAAAGATAATAACGTGGTAGTCATTGAAAAGTTATAAAATACATTTAAAAATGTTAGTTTTAAAAATTTTAGTGCAGTAATTAGAACAATTAAAAAATTCTATTATTTCGATAAACAAGAAACAATATCACATGGGGAATATATAACTAATTAGGAAGAATGGAAAAACAAGATATATCAATAGTTGGAAAAGAATATATTTGTACCCAAAGATCCTAATTAGTGTAGACTTACTTAAAAAAATCTTAATTTAATTAAAAACTAATTCAATAATTTTTTTATATATAATACAAAGTAATTGGGAAATTAAAATATATCATTCACCGGAAATTTGTTTCTATAAATAGATAGAGTTAAATTAATCAATTGATATTCATAAAGTTATACTCCACTCTTTCTTTGCTATTTGAGAACGTATAAGACTTCAATTCTCCATTAGAAATTGATATTGATTTGCTCCATGTCGCTACTCAACTTTAATTTTTCTCTTTAGCAATCTCAATTGATTCAAACTAAAACTACATTAGGTACGTTTATGCATCTTGGTCATTATTTTTCTTATATACCTTGTTGTAGTTGCTATAATTCAAATGGGTTCTTGTTAATGGAGGTCTTAGTTTTGCTTGGGTTTGAAAAGCATTTGATATGTGTTGTATATCTTGATAGCAATATTACGTAGTGAAAAACAGTTTTTTTTCTCCTTTTAAAGTTGTTGTTAATTGATTTATAATGAACCATTTTTCATTTTCTAATTTATTCCTTTTGTGAAATAATAATATTTTCTTTTGCATGTTCATGAAACTTGATATTGATTGTAAGACGGGATGTTGGAAATTTCATAAGTGAATAAAATTTCTTGTTGAGAGGGATTTTAATTGAATAAGTAATTAAGCAAATGACAGAAACCCACTTCTTCATTAAAATCGTTTATGCATATGAGTTTTGATAAATTTTACTTGTTTCCTAATTAATGAATAAAATATATATTTGTAAGAAATAAACTTGTTTTGACTATATATCTTATAATAAAACTAAATTGGTATTAATTTTCATGCAGGTTGTTCGATTACAAGCTGCAAGTTGATGCATGTGATGAAGTATAACGAAGATTATCTTGACTTTTAGTTATCAGAAGTCTATTTTTTGTGTTTATTGTGTTAAACTTTTTATTAGGAATACATTATTTTCTTTTCTAATTTCATTATTGATATATGATCATCTTCCCTTATAGGATTGTAAAAAATATATTTAGTATTAATATATATAAATTAGTTGTTTGTCACCAATCATATCTTATCATTGTATGACAATATTATTGCATCAATGAAAAATTAATTTTTGTAAAACTATTTTATTAGGTATAAAATAATTTATATTGCATTTATTCTTTAATGTCAACAAAAGTTTATCATTAAAGTTAAAAACCATGGTGATGAAAAACATCAATAAAGAAGAATAAAAATGTCATAATATTTAGTAAGTGATGATTTAATTATGTCACAAATTAGTACTTTATTGTAACAATTTACATTTTATTGTTACAAATTTAAGCATTATCTATGACAAATGTAATGTCATTAAAAGTTTATATATTTAATATTAACATGGAATTTGTCACAATAGCTGAAATTTTAGATGGCAAAATACATGATTTGTCATTTAAATCTTAAACTTTAGTGACGAAAGGTATTTTAAAGTGACTAAAAAAGTTTAATAAAATGATGAAATAAGCGTCATATAAACAAAATAATATAGTGACACATGCAATATTTTGTCACATTAGAACATAATTTTGATGATGAATTAGAAAATTATCACAAACACGAAATACGACGGACATACTATGACGAAGCCTGCGACGATGATTTTTCGTCACCAATTATCTATTGTGACGAAAAAATGCATTTTTATGACAATTTTGGTGTGCCATAAAATGCTAAATTTCTTGTAGTGAATTTCAGCAAGGGACCTTGTCTTCCTATATGGACTAAAAGCAGTAGAGTCAACATTTTCTTTATCCTCAAACTGCTCATCTTGAACAACATTGCTTGCTTCAGCTTGAAAAGTTACAATAGGTGGATTTTCCTCCATCTCCTTTGCCGTAACCTGCTTTTTCTCCCAATCCCGACAAGCTTGCTCATCGTACCTCACATCCCATGTCTCATCTCTTTTGGCAGACAAAGCTACATGATTTAAATGTCTCAAGCACAAAATATAGCTATTATCAACCTTCTTCATCTTAACAATCTCAGCATTCGCTGCGTCATAAATATGGCAATAATAATTTTCAAACAAAATTGAATAACCATTATTTTGCATATGTGCCACACTTAATAGATTTTGATCCAAACCAAGTATGAGTAACACATTTGTAATCAGATTTGTACCTTGTTTGGTTTGAATCGACACGGAAACTTTACCCTGCACTTCAATAATCACTCCGTTTCTAAGCTTGACCTTCGTTCTATAGTTGTGATCCAAGCAAGAAGACGTCTTCCGATCCTTTGCCATGTGACTAGTACAACCACTATCAATGTACAACATATTGGAGCTGGTAAATTCTGTTGGTATTGTCCTTCTTGCTGAGATGGATGGTTCTTCTTCTTCGAGTAATATTTTGCAATGTTGACATTCTTCTTGCAAATTCTACATTACAAGTTTTTCCAGCATTTGCTTTCAAGATGATTTGTTTTTCCACGAGTGGCACAAGGTGGAAATTCTTTTCCTTTAACTTTCGAAAAGGACCTTCTTTTGAACTCGTAGCAATCTGCTTCCCTCTCGGTTGAAAAGCATTCTTAATGATGCCTTCACTTCTCATGGAAGCTCTTTGCTCTTGAGCTTGCAATTTACTAATTAACTCAGCCACCGATCGCATTTCTAAGTCCTAAGTCTCCTCTATCACTGAGAGTTTTGACTCAAATTTCTCAGGTAGACTGATCATCATCTTTTTCACTACTCTCTGATCCTTAAAGTCCCCTCAATGTAATTTGATTTGATTAACCAGATTCATAACTCTAGAAGATTAGTCTTTAACACTTTCTCCATCTTGCATTTTCATCAACTCAAACTCCCGTTTGAGAGTTAACAATTTCACTCCTCTCACCTTACTTCCAGCGTATTCTTTTTTCAAGTGATCCCAAGCCTTTTTAGCTATTCTAAAGGCCACCAGTATGGGAAAGATGTCTACGGAAATAGCTAAATGAATGATCAAAAGTGCATTGAAATTCTTCATCGAGGCCTCAAAATCTTGCTTAATTTGCTGTATAGTAGGATTCTCTAGCAAATTTTTCATATAATCCACTTCCACAGCACTCCAAAGACCACAAGAAAGAAGATACGATTCCATTCTCACAGCCCAATAGTCATAACTTTCTCCGAGAAACACTGGTGGTGAAGGCAAGTTCACGTTTGTTGCCATCTCTATAAACCACAACCCTTAAGAAACACACTCTGATACCACTGTTGATTTTTGACACTGTTGAACTGTTGGATATGATGTGTGCCCTTAAGGCAATTAGGGCGATATATCTTAATTATGAAATAGTATGAATAATTTATTTAATCAATAAAGGCATTTGTTCTTTTGTTTATATCAATGTTTTTCTATACATATATATTATAGCTGGTTAAAATATATTCATTGATGTATGTATATAAAATTCCTTGACATATCATAGCATGAAGTCAGAGAAATTATAGTTGGACTATATTTGGTGGAACCTACTTCATGTGCAATTATGATTATGTCTAAACAGTCCCTAGTCACAGTGTCATCAAGAAAGGATATTGATGAAACGGAAAGACAAGCATGTGGTCAACTTTCTTAGAAAGGGTCCAAGCAATTAATCTCCTAAACACTGAAGGTGGTGCCTTAAGCTTGACACATGGATATATCTGGGAGACATATTGGAGACCGCAGCAAGATAAACACTTGGTATAAATATCAATGTGTTAGTGTTTATCTTCACGCAATAAGCTTTGCGAATGTCCTCATACTTGAGATGCTAGTTGCCTTGTGTGGTACTATTGCTATACTTTGTATCATTGCTATGCACTCATTAATTTAGGGTGCTACGGGTGATTACGGGTATAGTGATGACAGCGAGTTGGTAGGCTGAGTAGTCGGAAAGAATCCATCGCTCCGGATATATTAAGCAGTTGTACCTGGCCACTTGTTGAAGTGATGATTGCCATAAACCTCTGATCAGAGTATGTGTTTGATAGAAATGGTTTCTAGTCAAACACACTATGGTAAAAGGCAATATACTTCGGTAACAAGTAAATAACTGGGATAGCTTGGCGCAACCTTGCTATTAGTGGGTTAACACTTTAATCGAACCCAATAAACCAGATGGTACTAATATTAAAGAATGGAAGGAATTTATCGCACTGGATAATTATTGCATTAACCGGGATTAAGTCATAAGCATAAATGACGTTCCGAGTAATGGGGGATGGTAGACCCTTGCTAGAGGCGTACTACAGTCGTTTAAGGTAATCAAGTTCTATTCACGATCTAGAACATCGAGCCAATGGTTCCATTAGAACATGGGTTGGTTAAGCCTTAACAGCTCAATAATTCGGGATCCCATAATGTCACACACATTGGACCTTCATCGGACTAAGTAAAGAACTAATAGATTTATTCTATTACAAAAATATAACATGAATAATAATTGGATTATTGTTTAATTGGTTAAAATTGATTAGATCAATTTTGGATAGACCAAGGAATTTATTTTGACCGATAACTAATTAATTAGAGTCATAAATAAATTATAATTGATCAGATCAATTTTGGTTGGACCAAATTATTTATTTTGACTGGTAACTAATTTATTAGAGTCAAAAATAAAAATTTATTTGAAAGGATTTATAAGGAATTTTGCATTGGTAAGTTGGAACCGAAAAGTATAAAATAATTTGTACAAAGTTCGGTTGCCGAAAAATGCGCAGCCCTTATTCATGGGCTGTACAAAGGCAGCCCATGATAAGTGGCGGCTCAATTAATATATATATATATATATATATATATATATATATATATATATATATATATATATATATATATGGGATGGGAGTAATACTCCCATCCCACATCGATGAAAGGGGAGCATTTTTGCTCCCCCAAGCCTATATATAGGCTATTTCCTTTCCTTTCAAACTGTACCAAGCTCAAAGCATAAATCCTAAGCGAGATAATTAATCTCTCGGGTACTTGAGCAAGTTATTTTTGTGGAGCCTGAATTTATTCGGGCACCGCTAGTTTATATTTTTGGGTGAGGCTTCTAGAGCGGTCTAGCAACTACTCGAGGCTTCTGAGTTCTTCCTCCTGGGGAGGTTTTGGTTGGTGGGGTTCGTGTGGATACTGATAGAGGCTATCCTACGACTGGAGGCTTGTGCAAGAAGGTCCTGCAAAAGCACGCTTCAACTGGTAAGTTCTTTTTCTTTCTCTTTTAATTATTAAGTCTTTTTCTTTAAGTGTTTTTAGACTTAATAATTATGCTTAGGTTATTTTTGCATGCTTAGTTTATTTTATGCTTAGGTTATAACTTAGAGTTATAACATGCTTAGTATAAAATAAATATGCTAGGATATAATTTAGAATTATGGTATTCCTAGTCCTTTAGCATGCTAACCTAGGTAGAGAATTATTTAGTTAAGGATTTATTTAATTTATATGCAACTAATAGGAGTTCCTAGGACACGGACAAAATTTTGAATTTCCGTCATGCCTCTTATGCATGTTCAATTTAACTTTCAGTTCCCAACAGTGGTATCAGAGCCTGCCTATTTAGTGCATAATTAAGTTAGAAGCAAACTGAATATTATTTTCTAAATGAAATGATTTATTTATTTAATTGTTTGGAACAATATATATAAACTTCTGTCTTTCATTTCAAGGTTAGAAATTAGTTATAAATAATTTTGAATAAGCTTGCTCAACTTACTCAAATTATACAAGTGTCAATAATTTATTTAAATTACATGGGTTATAGATGCTCCCAATTTACATGAATTGGAAGAACGAAATTTATTAGTTCAAGAGAATCCATTGGTCTTCAAGTTTGTGCCCGTATTTGTTCTGGCTAATGATTGGACTTGGTGTCTACTCCTTATAGGGCACCTCTCCTACCTGGGAACCTATATCGGTGCAATTTGAATTGACCAATTGGGGGATTAATATGAACTAATTTATTTCTAGTATATAAGATGGTGCTTATATGTATTTCTATAATAAAGTAAAAAATTAAAATTATTGAATAAAAGCTTAAAGGAAATGCAATATAAATATAACAAATTAAAGCGTTAATTATTTTGCATATAATCTAGGTTGATGGAATAATTATAATAAAGAGCTAAACCCACCTAAGGTTAGACCTTATAAATTAATTCTAAAATTCCCTGAATTAATACAAGTAATTATAATTTTGTTCATCTGATAAAATCCTAGATTGGGTGAGACGTTTAACACCAATAAAATCCCAAAGTAAATATATTAAGGCAAGTTATAGTCTTCCTTACTCAAATTTATAATACGGTCTTTTTGGGCTATCAAAGTGCTATGCAAAGCATTCCTTCTAGTCCACATTGATTGGTTGTAAAGTTTGAGATAGGGTCTGCCTTAACAGAGCTGGGGTAGTCCACCATAAAATTGGGGGCTAGGCCCAGATCTGAGACATATTGAAGGAGATGCTAATATAAGAGCACACGTCCCTTGGGATTAGGGAGCTTGAATGAATTAGCAATTGCATGTGATGCAAATGGAATTGGATTCCAACTATGACTGACTATTATGACCTGACTCATAAAATTGGGGGTTGTAATAGACTAGTTATAGATGCTACCTACTAGGAAATTTAGCTGGGCTAAAATTCACGAATTCAATAGAATGGGCTATTGTAAATTTCGAAGAAAATAGTAGGAAAATGTATTTAATTAAAAGTCCTCATATTAAATACATGTACTTAAACTAATATCTAAACACTTTTCTTTTCTTATGTCTTAGGTTGAAAATGGCTTCCAATTTTAATCTCCGCATGTTACTTGACACCAAATTGAATGGCTCAAACTTTTCTGATTGGTTCCGAGCAGTGAGAATAGTTCTCAGATCTGAGGGAATTGCCTATGTCCTAAGTGAAATTTTCCCTGTAGAACCTGATGTTGAGGATCATGTGGAACATGATGCCTGGTTGAAGCACAGGAAAGATCGTGAGACTGCCATGTGTATTATGTTGGGGTCCATGAATTCTGAGCTTCAGAAACAACATGAGAACATGCCCTTGGAGGATATGGTTCTCCATCTTGAAGAACTCTTTTCGGAGAGGGAGAGGACAGAGAGGTATGAGACCTCTAAGCTCCTTTTCGGGACCAAGATGCAGGCTGGCACCTCTGCCTCTCAGCATGTACTGAAACTCTTGGGATACCTTGAGAAGTTGAATTGATTGGGATTCGAGATGAATCATGACTTGAGCATTGACCTTGTGTTGATGTCCTTGACAGATAGTTACTCAGGTTTTGTAACTAACTATTATATGAATAGGATTAATTCAACTATCCCTAAATTAATTAACATGCTGAAAACAGTAGAACCTCAGATCAGGAAAGATCAGAAACCTCTACTGTTGGTTAAAAAAGGCAAGGCTTCTAAGAAGAAGAAGCAGGCACTGGGTGCCAAGAAAAGAATCAGCAAGAAGAAGAATGAAAAGAAGGCATCTAAGTATGTCTGCTTCCAATGTGGGAAACTGGGACACTGGAAGAGGAATTGCAAAGCTCCTGCTTCTGAGCATTTGAAGAAGAACCCTACAGAGGCATCTACTTCAGGTATATTTGTAATTGAAAACTTTGCTACTTTTCTGCAAGAATCCACTTGGGTATTAGATACTGGTTGTGGTTCTCATATCTGTACTTCTGTGCAGGGACTAAGGAACTATAGAAAACTTGCAAAAGGGGAGATGGACCTACGTATGGGAAATGGAGCCAGAGTTGCTGCATTAGCCGTAGGGAGCTTTAGTCTTGTTTTGCCAAGTGGACTTGTTTTAGTTTTGAATAATTGTTATTACATTCCAAGTGTTACTAAGAATATTGTATCTGTTGCGTGTTTAGCAACAGAGGGATTTGAAATTTTATTTTCGAATAATAATTGTCAGATTCATTTGAATAATATTCTTTATGGTTATGGAATGTTGAAAGGTGGCATTTATATTCTTGATAATAAAACAGAAGTTTTCAATATAAACAATGTGAAGAAAGTTAAATTAGATAATGAGAATTCCTTTTACTTATGGCATTGCCGTTTAGGCCACATAAACAAAGATCACTTAACCAAGTTGCATAAGCGTGGAGACTTGGGCTCAATGGACTTAGAGTCTTATGGTGATTGCGAACCTTGTTTAAAAGGAAAAATGACAAAGTTACCCTTTAAAGGGAAGGGTGAACAAGCCACGAGTACATTGGAACTTATACACACTGATGTGTGTGGTCCAATGAGTGTTCAAGCACTAGGAGGATATTCCTACTTCATAACCTTTATTGATGATTACTCACGATACGGTTATTTGTACTTGATGAAGCACAAGTCTGAAAGTTTTGAAAAATTCAAACTATTCAAAGCTGAAGTAGAGAAACAGCTTGAGAAAAGTATTAAAACACTTCGATAGGATCGAGGTGGAGAATACTTAAGTCAGGAGTTTCAGGATTATCTAAAGGAAAATGGGATAGTTCCCCAGTGGACCCCTCCTTATACACCCCAACATAATGGAGTGTCAGAAAGGAGGAATCGGACTTTATTAGATATGGTCAGGTCCATGATGAGCCATGCAGTTCTTAGTAAATCCTTTTGGGGATATGCACTTGAGAGCGCGGTTTATGTCTTAAACAGAGTGCCCTCTAAATCAGTTGATTTTACACCTTATGAAAGATGGTGTAACAAAAAGCCATCTCCAAATCACTTAAGAGTATGGGGTTGTCCTGCTATGGTGAAGAGGATAGCGTCAGATAAGCTAAATGCCAAGGCTGACAAATGTCTGTTCATTGGATATCCAAAGGAAACAATTGGATATCTGTTTTACCAACCCGAAGCACAAAAGGTATTTGTGTCTCGGAATGCTCACTTTTTGGAAAAGGAACACTTACTTGAAAAGGTCAGTGGGAGCAATATTGAACTGAAAGTTCAATAGGAAGAAACAGACAATTAACTAATTGACCCCGTTCTAGATACACAAGAGAGTGTGATCCAAGAACAAACTGTCGAAACACAATCATTGTGAAGATCAAGTCATGTTCATAAGGGTCCCGATAGATATGGGTTTATTATCACTAATGATAAGGAACTATATCTTGTGGAGGATGATGAACCAAGGACATATGATGAGGTAATAAAAAGCTCAGATTCTGATAAATGGCAAAAGGCTATGAAATCAGAAATGGATTCCATGTATGAGAACCAAGTTTGGAATTTGGTTGATGCACCGCAAGAGGTTAGACCAATTGGGTGTAAATGGGTCTTCAAGAAGAACACAGACGTGGATGGTAATGTAATTACCTATAAAGCAAGGTTGGTTGCAAAAGGTTATAGTCAATGGGAAGGTATTAACTATGATGAAACCTTCTCACCGGTAGCCATGCTCAAATCTATAAGGATACTCCTCGCCATTGCTGCTCATTACGATTATAAGATCTAACAGATGGACGTAAAAACAGCATTCCTAAATGGGGATTTAGACCGAGATGTGTATATGACACAACCTGAGGGTTTTACATCTCAGAATGGCTCGAAGGTATGCAAGCTACAAAGATCAATTTATGGACTTAAGCAGGCATCAAGGAGTTGGAATATAAGGTTTGATCAGACAATCCGGGAACTAGATTTCTGCCCAAATGAAAATGAGCCTTGTGTTTACAAGAAGGTTAGTAGGAGTGCAGTCATTTTTCTAGTATTGTATGTTGATGACATTCTGCTAATAGGAAATGATATTTCTCTTCTTCAAAACGTTAAAGTATGGTTGTCAAGAAAGTTCTCCATGAAAGATCTTGGTGAAGCAGCATTTATACTAGGTATAAAGATCTACAGGGATAGATCCAAGAGGCTGTTAGGTCTTTCTCAAAGTACATATATAGACAAGGTGTAAAATAGGTTCAACCTTGAGCATTCTAAGAAAGGTTATCTCCTAATGACAAAGGGGTTTAACCTATCTAAAGCTGAGTGTCCGAAGACAGCTCAAGAGAGAATGCGCATGAAGGATATACCCTATGCATCCGCGATAGGATCCATCATGTATTCTATGATATGTACTAGGCTGGATGTCTCTCAGGCTTTGAGCTTTACGAGCAGATATCAGTCAGATCTAGGTGAAAAACACTGGATGGCCGTCAAGGCAATGCTTAAGTACTTGAGAAGGACTAAGGATGAGTTCTTGATTTATAGAGAAGGTGATCTCACTATCAAAGGTTACACTGACGCAAGCTTTCAATCTGACAAGGATGACTTTAAGTCTCAGTCAGGTTTTGTGTATGTGTTAAATGGAGGGGCAGTATGCTGGAAGAGTTCCAAGCAAGAAACTACTGCTGATTCAACCAAGGAACCTGAATATATTGCTGCATGCGAAGCAGCAAAAGAAGCTGTCTGGTTGAAGGGATTTATTGGTGATCTCGGTGTGGTGCCTGAGGCTATTGATCCAATTACTTTATATTGTGATAACAACGGTGCCATAGCTTAGGCAAAGGAACCACGGTCTCATCAGAAAAACAGACATGTATCCAGAAAGTATCATATAATCAGGGAGTTTATTGATGCTAAGATAATAAGATTAGAATATGTACCCACTGATAAGAACCTCGCGGATGGTCTGACAAAGCCATTGACTCAAGTCAAACATGACCAGCATGTTAAAGTATATGGATTAAAACATATGGCTAATTGGCCTTAGTGCAAGTGGGAGTTTGTTGGATATGATGTATGCCCTTAAGGCAATTAGGGCGATATATCTTAATTATGTAATAGTACGAATAATTTATTTAATCAATAAAGGCATTTGTTCTTTTGTTTATATCAATGTGTTTCTATACATATATATTATAGCTGGTTAAAATATATTCATTGATGTATGTATACAAAAGTCCTTGACATATCATAGCATGAAGCCAGAGAAATTATAGTTGGACTATATTTGGTGGAACCTACTTCATGTGCAATTATGATTATGTCTAAACTATCCCTAGTCACAGTGTCATCAAGAAAGGATATTGATGAAACGGAAAGACTAGCATGTGGTCAACTTTCTTAGAAAGGGTCCAAGCAGTTAATCTCCTAAAGACTGAAGGTGGTGCCTTAAGCTTGACACATGGATATATCTGGGAGATATATTGGAGACCGCAGCAAGATAAACACTTGGTATAAATATCAATGTGTTAGTGTTTATCTTCATGTAATAAGCTTTGCGAATGTCCTCATACTTGAGATGCTAGTTACCTTGTGTGGTACTATTGCTATACTTTGGGTCATTGCTATGCACTCATTAATTTAGGGTGCTACGGGTGATTACGGGTATAGTGATGACAACACGTTGGTAGGCTGAGTAGTCGAAAAGAATCCATCGCTCCGGATATATTAAGGAGTTGTACCTGGCCACTTGTTGAAGTGATGATTGCCATAAACCACTGATCAGAGTATGTGTTTGATAGAAATGGTTTCTAGTCAAACACACTATGGTAAAAGGCAATATACTTCGGTAACAAGTAAATAACTGGGATAGCTTGGAGCAACCTTGCTATTAGTGGGTTAACACTTTAACCGAACCCAATAAACCAGATGGTACTAATATTAAAGAATGGAAGGAATTTATTGCACTGGATAATTATTGCATTAACCGGGATTAAGTCATAAGCATAAATGACGTTCCGAGTAATGGGGGATGGTAGACCCTTGCTAGAGGCGTACTACAGTCGTTTAAGGTAATCAAGTTCTATTCACGGTCTAGAACATCGAGCCAATGGTTCCATTAGAACACGGGTTGGTTAAGCCTTAATAGCTCAATACTTCGGGATCCTATAAGGTCACACACATTGGACCTTCATCGGACTAAGTAAAGAACTAATAGATTTATTCTATTACAAAAATATAATATGAATAATAAATGGATTATCGTTTAATTGGTTAAAATTGATTAGATCAATTTTGGATAGACCAAGGAATTTATTTTGACCAATAACTAATTAATTAGTCATAAATAAATTATAATTGATTAGATCAATTTTGGTTGGACCAAATTATTTATTTTGAATGGTAACTAATTTATTAGAGTCAAAAATAAAAATTTATTTGAAAGGATTTATAAGGAATTTTGCATTGGTAGGTTGGAACCGAAAAGTATAAAATATTTTGTACAAAGTTCGGTTGCCGAAAAATGCGCAGCCCTTATTCATGGGCTGCACAAAGGCAGCCCATGATAAGTGGCGGCTCAATTAATATATATATATATATATATATATATATATATATATATATATATATATATATATATATATATATATTAATTAATTAATGGGATGGGAGTAATACTCCCATCCCACATCGATGAAAGGGGAGCATTTTTGCTCCCCCAAGCCTATATATATATGTTATTTCCTTTCCTTTCAAATTGTACCAAGCTCAAAGCATAAATCCTAAGCGAGATAATTAATCTCTCGGGTACTTGAGCAAGTTATTTTTGTGGAGCCTGAATTTTTTCGGGCACTGCTAGTTTATATTTTTAGGTGAGGCTTCTAGAGTAGTCTAGCAACTACTCGAGGCTTCTTAGTTCTTCCTCCTGGGGAGGTTTTGGTTGGTGGGGTTCGTGTGGATACTGATAGAGGCTATTCTACGACTGGAGGCTTGTGCAAGAAGGTCCTGCAAAAGCACGCTTCAACTGGTAAGTGCTTTTCCTTTCTCTTTTAATTATTAAGTCTTTTTCTTTAAGTGTTTTTAGACTTAATAATTATGCTTAGGTTGTTTTTGCATGCTTAGTTTATTTTATGCTTAGGTTATAACTTAGAGTTATAACATGCTTAGTATAAAATAAATATGCTAGGATATAATTTAGAATTATGATATGCCTAGTCCTTTAGCATGCTAACCTAGGTAGAGAATTTTTTAGTTAAGGCTTCATTTAATTTATATGCAACTAATAGGAGTTCCTGGGACAGGGACAAAATTTTGAATTTCCGTCATGCCTCTTATGCATGTTCAATTTAAATGTCAGTTCCCAACACGAACTAGGTCGATCTCTATTTGTTTCTATTGAAAGAAGAAACATACAAATGAAGAAAATTAGAGAGAATATTTATGAAATGCAAGAACACTTTTGTTTTGTTTAAACTAACTTTTTATTTGATGGTTTTGTATTGAGAAGAATACAAATGACAAAGTGAATCTGTATTCATAGGCTTCAGTCTAAATGAAAGAAAGGAAACACATTAATTATTTCTTTGAGTAGGGAGCAAGCATATTGTAATTAATGTAGTACTTGGAGTGGGGAGAAAGACTTAACTAATTAGAATAATGCTTGGAGTGGGGATCAAGTATTAACTAATTAAAAATATGCTTGGAGTGGGGAACAAGCAAAACTCAATAATCAACATAATTATTTAGTTTGTATGTTGTATTATACATATTTGTTAAAGGATCAATAAGGGTTGGTCTAAGTGGTAAGCGGCTTGGTATCGCTTAAGCAAGGTCTCGAGTTCGAGCCCTTATGAATGCAAAAAATCCTTAGTGGGAGACTCACCCACCACAGCAGGTGCGCGTCCCGGGTCGGATCCGAATGTAGTCGAAGCAAAGCTCTGATGAACCAGATGGACAACATAAAAAATTACACACTTGTTAAAGGCGCGCCTCACAGGGCCAGGGTCATGCACCTCGCCATACCTCAGGCGCGCGCCTTGTGCACCTTAGGCTAATTATAATAATTTTGTACATAAATTATTTAAATTAAAATATAATACTGAAAATAATTAATAAGAGATTTTTTTATAATCATGGTTTGGTTATATTGTTTATTTCAAAGGTTATATTGTTTATTTCAAAAGAACGGAATTGACTAAACAATTCAGAAATTTATGAAGTTTATGACCGAGCTGTTTAGATAGAAAGCTGAACCGAACAAGCTGAATAACAAGACCACAAATCTTGATTGAACAAATATAGTTTTTATCAACTTTACACATGATCCAACAACAAAAAGGAAGAGAAAAGAAAAAAAAAATTACTAAGTAATGGTCCTCTATAGTCTGAACTTATAATTTTCACTTCTTTAACTTATAATCAGGAGCTAGCTAGAATCTTATAAAAAATTACTAAGTGGTAGTCCTCCATAGTTTTAATCTATTAGCAAAGCATAGTCCACTAAATTAATAAACAAGCAGATTGATTTAAAGCTAAATGAATGTATCCATATTCACTGGTGAATGTGAGGTCACATGAGGGGTGCGAACCAATTAGAATTTCCAACATTTCTTAATTAATATACTGGAAAAGAAACCAAAAAACGAAAATATATTTAACCATTGCGGCTTTGTGTTTGTGATATGTGTTGAAATTATTTTATAACTTTTATATATTAGTATCCGATTAGGAATAGGATTTGCATTTATCAAGTTATTGCTTGATTAGAATTCATATTCTTCTCAATATTTCTATTTAGTTTTACTTGATTAACTATTATATATAGACAAGCATAGTATTTGTTAATTTACAATCTCCCCAAATCGAATACCTTGCGTGAGATAATAATCCAACAGCTTCTAGAATATGACAAAGGCTGGTTACATCCCACACGACATCACCACAGATATTCTTTCAAGGTTGCCTTCCAATTCTCTAGTGCGCTTCAAAAGTGTCTGCAAATTATGGTGTTCCTTTATCTCAGATCCTTATTTCATCGATATCCATTCTAAACGATCGTCTCAAAACCCTAAAATCCTTTTTATTGCAATAAGTTGGTTCAATAAAGAATTGTATTCGCATTTTCAACTATTAGACCCTGAGAATTCAGACTCTGATGAACTCCATTTTTCTTCTCTCGTCTTTCCATTGGAAAGATCTTATAGTGTAATTTTAGGATCAAGCTATGGTTTAGTTTGTGTTGCCAATTTTTCTAGTTTTTGTCACGGATCTTTTTGTGGTGAGAATGGAAATTATGGAAGTTGCTTATCTATATGGAACCCATTCACTAGAGAGTTGAGAAGAATACCAGATTCAAGTCCTCCCGTCATTCTCCACCGTGAATCCGTTTATTCCCTTGCCCATGGGTTACATTATGATGCGATTTCTAATGATCTTAAGTTGGTTATATGGAAGTATGGATCAACATGACATGTTTTCTCCATGAAATCGAATTCTTGGAAATTAATTGCATGCCCTCCAGTCGTTGATGAGTGTACTCTCTATATGGAAAAGCCACCGTTATAAATGGAGTATTTTATTGGGTTATAGGACCATATCTTGAATCTTATCTTAAAATAAAAGCTTTTTATTCAAGAGAAGACAAGTTTCAGGAGCTGCACATACCACACGTTGCATCTTCACCTTTCTTTAATGTACGTCTATTAGAACACAAAGGATGTCTTTGTTTTCCCTCTAGCCTTGTTGAAGAGAGTATGTTGAGGAGATATGGATGTGGAAGGATTAGGCTTGGATTTATTTACTTAATATTAGTTCAAAGCCTACATCCGATAGGAGCAATCCTTTGCCAATATATATTTCTAGGAGGGGTACTCGAGTCATGTTTCATAACAAGCAACACATCCTAAGGACCTCAAAGGAAGAGGAAAATTTTGATGAAATAAAGATAGATAATTCATTATATATTATTCGTGAGGCAACCAAGTGCATTGAGACATTGATTACACCAAATCATATCATCCATATGAGAAAAAGAAAAAGAATTAGCTAATAAATCAATGTTATGTTTACCAATAATATCCATGCTTATATAGTTAGTGTTATCATATACATTAACAGTAGTTGCCTATGCCAACCCTTAATCATAACCCTCTGCTTGGACGCTTGGGATGAGAGCAAGACATGAAAATAGCCCTTTCCCAAAGAATCAGCCGCCATGCTTCCTTGAGACCCCAAATAGCATTGAGAGTCTCCTAAAGTGTTGAAAATTTGTATGGCGAATCTCCCTTTTGCAAGATTAATCGATCGATTAAAGAGTAGAGCAAAGAGCTAACCTTTTATCAAGGAGGGCTTGTGGGATCTTGATATAAGTAAATCCACCCTTATTTGAAAAAACAGCAGATTGCACCACCATCGGAATAGGATAAGTGTCATCTCTCTTCATAATGTTAGCAAAGCTGACGGGAATTTCTGGTTTCTTAATAGCTGAAAACATATCTTTAATGCTACAGTAACCACCGAGAAAGGAGGAGCAAAGCTTGTCATCCATGGTAGATTAGTTCCGGCAAAAAATTCAATGGCAAGGGGTGACTATTCTGTTGGTAAAAACAAAAGAAAATAAAAAACCTCAACGACCATCAAGATCCCTCAATCATCATGATAGCTTTTAGGTTGATATCTGCTGTGGTTTTTCAAGCTTACCTTCTCACCCCTCCAAAATTTCGAGTAAAGATGGAAATATTTTTTCGAACTTGTGGTTTTATTTGCCAAATGAGTGAATGGATATTTTGTTACCCTTTGGTTTTTTGGTAGGAGAACTGTAATACTGATAATCTCATCTATGATTTTTGCAAATCTATTTGTTGAATTACATTTGTCAAAAATGGTTGATGGGTTACAGAAGATATTTGATATACATGTTGGACCATTTTCTCAGAAAACAATTTCTGAAATCATGATACAATTAACAAATCTGCTATAAAAATTTTCTATCTTATTCAACATGTCTAATCCCAAACTTCCAGTAGTGTTCCTCGACCCCTTAAGCTTACGCAGCATACGAAACTTAGCAATCATCGCTCCCTACTCGTTCAACGTCGAGATAGTTTGGAAAAGTTGAGGCATCATCAGGTTAGGCTAAATTGGACTCTTTTAGGGGATAATAATTCAGCTTTCTTTCATCGTGTGGCTTCAGCTAGATTTCACAATAATTCGATTACCTAGTTGGATATTGGGGGGGGGGAGATTATTAGCGACCCCCAGGCTATATCCAATCATATCTGATCTTTCTTTGATCGTGTCTTTATAGCAACCCATGAGATCCCTTTCTCCCTTCGAATACTTTAGTTCAGAACCGTTAATGCTCAGCAAAATACTGCCCTATCAGCCCCGTTCACACACGATGAGGTATGGAATTGTATTCGATAGTGTGGTGAGAATAAGGCACCTGGACCCAATGGTTTCAATTTTTTCTTTTACAAACGATTTTGGGAAGATCGGAAGTCTGAACTTATGGGTGTTTTTTTTTATCGATTTCATGATACATCTCGGCTGCTCGACTTGATAAAAATGTCATTTACAGTGCTTGTTCTAAAGATTCTAGGTTCCTGCTCTTTGAATAACTTCAGGCCGATTTCTTTAATTCACGGGGTTTATAATATTATGGCTAAACTCCTATCTATTCGATTACAAGCTATTCTCCCTTCCTTAATATCGAATAATCAGTTTGCATTTGTTAAAGGTAGATGTATTCATGAATGCTCATTTTTGGCAGCTGAAATTATTCAGGATATGCTTGTTAACCGAAAATCCCGCCTGATCTTAAAACTAGATTTCCACAAAGCTTTTGATAGTATCTCTTGGAAGTACATAGATGCGGTTCTTGCTAGAATGGGTTTCGCTAAAAAATGAATTGCTTGGCTTTCAAACTACAGGAAAAATTCCACAACGTCGGTCTTGATTAATGGTACGCCAGGTGCACTAATAAAAATAAAGAGAGGTGTAAAGTAGGGAGACCCTCTTTCACCGTTAATTTTTATGCTTCCCGTTGAGGGTTAAAATAGCTTTTAGACTGCAGCATTAGGGAATGTATCGTACCTGGCATCCGTCTTGAGGAATCTCTCCCTGACATCTCGCTATTACAGTTCGCAGATGATACTATTTATTTTTTTACCGATAGAGGAATTTGTTATCCCGAAATTTATTCGCATCTTGAGATGTTTTGAGCTAATTTCTAGACTACATATAAATTTTCATAAGAGTGCATTAATAGGCATTCACGTTACCGAAAGTTCTCTAGCTTCAATTGTGACCCGTTTTGGATATAGGGTGGAAAAGTTTCCAATCAAATATTTGGTAGTGCCTCTTTGCATAAACCAACCCCCCACCACCGCTTGGGACCCGTTGACCACAAAATTCAAGAATCGATTGGCCAATTGGAAGGGTAATTGCTTATCTTATGCTAGAAGAACCATCCTCATTAAATCCTTACTGTCCTCTCTCCCAATTTATTTATGCTCTCTTTTTAGAATTCCCTCCTCGATGATTGTTGTTTAAAATCGCTTGATGCATAACTATTTATGGCGAGGTGACTCCAACATAAGTGGCATCTGCAAAGTAAGTTGAGACATTATTTCTTTACCCCGGCATTTCGGAGGTCTATCAGTCCAGGACCTTAGGCTTGCCAATACAAGCTTGCTTTTTAAGTGGATTTGGAAAATGAGAGTTGCTGATTCGAACTCCCTTTGGTACATCTATTGTGATCATAGATATGAAATAAGTTTATGGCATGAGTTGGTCATTCAAGACTCTAAAGCTTTGTCTCCGATTTGGTGTGGGATTCTAAAATGTTTTTACAAAACTGATGGGAGTTGGAATTTTTTTTAATACTCATGTGTGAGTTAGCATCAGAATGGGCAATCGGGACTGTTCTGGCATGATAATTGGACCTCCAATTCACATCTTAAGTCCATCTATTCGGACTTATTTGCTATCTATAATAGAAAATTTTCTAGTTTGTCATTGAGATCACAGGAACTGATCCCATTGACTGCTCTTAAAGTAGTTCTCCCATCACGATTGCCAAATTGCTGTGCGGTTTCTGCCATAGTCCCGATAAGTTCCCAAGCTTGAGTTGGGGGTCTTGTTGATAAGAGCACCGCCACTCAGTGTTATCGAAATCGGACCAGACACCAAATCTGTGAAGTTAGTAGTTCACGGTTTTAGCGGTTCAACCGAATTCAACCGTGGTTCAACTAGGATGTATGATTTTTTAATAAATATTTAAAATCTACATATATATATATATATAAATATAACAAATATTCATTTGTCCAATATAGGCATACTTTCTTAATGGACGAAAACTAAAAATAATAAATATTAATGATAAATCGTATGGAAAGAAATATGTTAATAATATATTTAGAAAATGGAATAAGATAAAAAAAAGTTATTCATTTGTCTAATGTAGGCATAAGTAGTTAATGGAAGGAAACTAAAAATAGTATCTATTAATGATAAATTCTTATAGAAAGAAATATGTTAATAATATATTTAGAAAAGTAATAACTTTTTTATGGAATAAAATGGAAAAGGTTAATATTAATGATTAATTCTTCCCAATTTTAAAAAATTATTTATGTCATCTAAGTATATAAAAAAAATTCATGACATTATAATACATTTAAAATAATAAATGTTTTTAAATAAAATAAAAATAATAAATACTAAATTATTTCTATCTATAAACGTGTCAAAAATAATAATTAAGGTAAATTTTCTACCATATTAACACTATAAAAGTAAAAGTAATAAATTAGTAAATAATTATTTTCCATAAGTATAAAAATATTTAAGTTGATTTCCAAATTTATCTTTGAATTTATGTAAATTTCAAAAGAACCTGGTTTTGACCGGTTCACTAGTTAACCGATTTTTTTGAGTTTGAACCGATTAAGTCTGGTTTTTTACAAAATCGTTATTTTTTATCAACCGTACCGGACGCATGGCTGGTTCCCCGATTTTCAGGTTGAACCGGCCAATCTAGTTCGATTTTAATAACATTGCCGCCACTAGCGACATCCATAATAGCACGCTGAGAGAATAGGGGCCCTTCATAGAGAGTTTGATCTAAGGCCAGTTCAGTGAATCCGTGAGGAGGGCAAGCTCCCAGTAGGTGTTAAAATTGTTTATAATACTCATGGAGACTCTCCATGTCTCTTCAAAGTGGTAACTCTCGATGCTGGAAAATACTTGTCGAGAAAGACTCTCGACATCTGGTCCCATGATGTAATAGATCCTGTTTTCAAATGAGAAATCCTCAGGTGAAAAAACAAAGGACTTAAATTTTGCAAGGTCTAGGTCAACCTTCGGTGGCTTCATAGAACAAACTGTCAAATGGAACTTCTGCTAGCCGCTATAGGGACCTTAGCAAGTTTTACAACAAAATGGCTACAGAATTAACGGGTCTAACAACTCCAAATTCACATATAGGAAATAAATGTCAAAGATCAGGAAAAAGGCACAACAATAATTCCACAGCAAAGTGTCAAAGATTCATGATCATAAAAAATTCAACTACACTAAACCCTAAACCCTAAACCAATAATTTACCTTCAAGGGAATTCATCGTTATGCTCCTGAGCCACCCTCTTGTAGGCTGCGATGAGTTGATCACGCACCTCTATCATCCGCTCGGGATTGGTTTTGGCCATTGAAATTAATTCCTAACTCTGACTGGGGCAGGGGCCCCATCGACTTCTCTTGCGCTGCTAAAACCACACCCTGAAATTCGAGCACCTTCTACCGGAGGGGCTGAATAACACCGGAGCTCCCTTGCGCCTCTTCGTCATTCCGATGCTTTACATGCTCCAGCATAGATCGGACCAAGACAGCCCTCCCCTGACCTTTTATTAACATTTTGAATTCTGCATACACTCATCTCAAATTAATAATGAATGTACTTGAGTTGGGCTGAGAAGTTGGTTCAATTAAAAACCCAATAAGTAGCCTTTTAATATTGCAACATAATCGTCAAACTAATACAAAAAAGCCCAGCTTATGAATACGCTTATTCAAAACCAAGTCCTTGTGAAGTTTCATTCTTAACAAGTTCACATGCATACGAATTCAGAGCTCTAGATAGCTCAAGAATACATTAAGAGTTTCTTTTAGGAATTCGTAGATAGGCGGAAACACTTTCACGATTTAGGGTAAATATGTGCATAAAGTATTTATTGGAAACTGTTTTGATACTAAAACTTAAAGCAGGTAGACTGGTGTCCATAAGAATTATGCCTCGTTTGGGTAAAATACTTTGAGCCCATTTGGCCTATGCGGCAATGAATCGGCCGAGCGCCTGATAGCGCCCTAGGAATGAAAATTCAGGTGACAAGCTCTAATATAGCGCCTAGACGGAATTACACGGGGATTTTAAAACAGTGACTATTGTATTAATTTATATTCTATTTATTATCAACAAAGATAAACAAGCTAATAACCATGGGTGGAGGGAGGGTGATATTTTTATTTAAAATAATAGAACACGTAGGGTCAAAAGTCTTTCTAGAACTTAATTAGCAGCGACATAGATACCGACACGACACGGGAAACAAACACCGAGAAATACCATTTCTAAAAATGTATTTCTAAAAATGTTTAGGCTAGAAAGTAAAGGGGGAAACGTGTCAAGTGTCGGTTTCCGACACCAATATGAAACGTGGAAACACCAGTATTAGGAGTTTCCATACTACCTAGTCTAGAACTAAGGGGGTTTTCCTCCAAACTTATACTTATTGACTTTTAACTTAAAATAAGCAGAAGTTAAAAGTAGCTTATCCTTACTTTTATAATCTTAACTTATATGTTAAAATTAAGATAAGAGAAACACTTCACAAGGCTTCTTATAAATTAAAAACTCGTTATAAGAAATTCGTAAGTTAGGAGGAACACCCCCTAAGTGAGCCTGGTGCTCAGGTGACTGCCCCAACAATGGAGTACTATTTAATGTAGATGTATGCAAACTTAAGGAGTTTGAATCAATGTTACTAAAATCAAATCGGTCGATTCAATTAGAAAAACTGAGAGCTGGAGCTGGTACCGGTCTAGTTTACTGAAACTAACAATTTGAGAGAAAACTGGTCATGACCGGTTCAAACCGTGAACCGCTTAACCGGTCAACCTCTCACCTAATCAATTTGGTTTTATTTCTTGAACATTTGCAGCCATGCTTGAACATAAATCCAGATCCAGCTGTTGTTGGTCTCTTTATTTACAAGAAAATGGAATAGGCAACTAGAAGAAAAGAAGAAACTAACCTTTAGAAATCGAAGGATGTAAAATCACACTAGAATCAACTAGGAAAAGAAATGATGTGTGTAAAGTGTAGAGTATATTAGAATAGAAAGAAACAAGACGAAAAACATTCAAAACAAAAAGAGCAAGAATAGTGAAAGATGAGGCGGCAGAGCTTATAATTTTGGGAGGAGATTTAAAGACCATGGTTTTAAAAACGAGACCGGACCGGCCGGTTAGAGCGGGTTTGACCAGAATCGGTGCCTAATCCGGTTCGGTTTGACTGGATTCTTGACATAGTCAGAAATTGGTCAACGACCGGTTGAATCGGCCGGTTCAATCGGAAATCGGCCGGTTTAACCAGTGTCCGGTTTCCGGTTCTTTTAAATCATGTTTTTTAAAAAATTGTTGGTGGTGGGAATTGAACACAAAATCTCCAATATATGTTTCAATACATGTTCTACCAACTAAGCTATCACATACAAGTGGTAACATTTTCTCCTTATATACTTTTATATTATATATTGTTGATTTTAAAATTGTTTTAATAATATTTTATTATAAAAAACCATAATAAATATTTTTTTATTTCATATACTATACATTTTATTAAATTAAAATATTTCTTTCAATAACAGCTTTGAATGTTTTTACGAAATAACATATAAATTTTTTAAATAACGTTACTCTAAGTTTTTTGATTAAATTTATATTAAATGGATGTATAATTTTTTTATTTTACATATTGTGTACAAATTTAAATTTTTTTAATGCATAATTTGTATATATCATAAATCAAATTTATTAACTTTTTTATCTAATCTATTCAATATAGAATTCGATTTGCATTCTTTCATTAGATTATAGTAGTTATTATCTTGTGTTTTATTTTTATTTGAAATATAACTTTAAATTATAGAATATTTTATTTAATATTATTAATTTTTATATGAGTATAGCTTATATTACATGTTTAATATCAAATTATATAAAATATCTAGTATTTTTACATGTTTTAAGAAAATCAGGTTCGACCATCGATTTAATCTGATTGAACCTTAAATCTATGAATCCCTGCGTTCACCTATTCAGTGGCCAGTCTAGATCTGAAAACTATGGTAAAGACAATTTCAGATAGGTTTTTATAATATCTAGGGCAAAAGTGTTTTTTTTGAAAAACCCCTGGAGAGACAGTGTATCTCTCCAACGGCTAAAAGATTGGAGTGGGTGAAAATTTCGGGGCAGAGTACCGAACTAGGTTGGTTCCTCTGCTTACCTACAAAACACCCACCCCGCTTTATTAATAATGGTTCTCGAAACAAGATCCAAGAGTACATCAAAGTTACATAATAAGAATCCCCGGGTTCGTAAACAAATCAGAAACCGAAAGGCTAACATTGCGCATATAGGAATGAAAAAGAAACCAACAAAAATTGATACTCGCAATTAAAATATCCCCATCGTCTGTTTCATCTCAAAAAATCTTCTTGTTGCGGCGCTTCCAGAGATTCCATGATATAATGAACCAGAGAGACCTACCAAATTCACGGGAGATTCCAGGTTTGAAGAATGTGCACCATAACAGAAGGAAGTTGTAACCATCATTCGGCATCACAACCTGAATATCCAGCCACCGGAATGCATCTCTCCAAATCTGATAATTCGCGTGACATAAAAAGAGGCTTTGTTCCAAAGATTCAAGTAGTGGACAGAACGGACACCCGACGCTAGTTAACATACGATATTCCCTCTGGAAAAAGAACTCACGTGTCGGTAACCTATTGTGAAAGACCAACCAGCAAAATTTTTTTATCTTGGGGAGCATGTGGGAGGACCAAATGAGTGTAAAGTCTCTCAATGGATTCGGCCATAATCGTTGTTGATAATATCCATGATAAAAGGACGCTGCTGAATATTTTTTCTGAACTCCAATGTCCTATAGGAAGCAATCTCCTCTCAGGAAGAAGGTGGGGCTGTTTACGGTTTCCTGGGCTTGAAAGAGCGTTGGGCATGAAATTGATATCCAGGTTCTCAGTTCATTGCATCGTTGTTGGTTCGTAATGCGGAGGCTTCTTTTCCAAAAGGGGCAGGTTTGGGAACGATTGGAAAAAATATGACTACACCCTTCAAAAATGGTTGAGAATTTCCTATTGCAAATAGCAAATAAGTCGGGGAAGAGTGATTTCATTGGAGTGTTCGAGGTCCAATTATCGTGCCAGAACAACCCGTTTTGACCATCTCCCACTTGAACACGCACCTGTGATGAGAAGAAGGACCAAATTCTCTCCTTTTTAAAGTAGCATTTTATAATTCCACGCCATAATGGAGAGATAAGCTTGGAGTCGAGAAGAGTCATTTCATGCCACGAACTAATCCCATAACGCCGAACACAGTACATTGACCACAAGGAGTCGTCATTGCGGTCTCCTATTTTCCAAATCCATTTAAAGAGTAGGCTGGAGTTAACAAGATTTAGATCCCGAATTGCCAATCCCCCAAGGTGATATGGTAAATTGATCGTAACCCAGCTTACTTTGCATATGCCATTGATCGAAGAGTCGCCACGCCACAAAAAATTGCGCATTAATTGATTTAGTGAAGAAGATACAGAGCAACGCATGTAGAAGATTGACATTAAATAAATGGGAAGGGAAGAAAGTACCGTTTTGATAAGTATGGTACGTCCAGCATATGATAGACAATTTCCTTTCCAATTTGCCAAACGAGACTTGAACTTGGCGATCAAAGGATCCCAATCGGAGATATGTGGCTGTTTAATACATAGTGGTGTACCTAAGTATTTTATCGGAAAGTTGTCCACTCGGCATCCCAATTGAGCTGTATAGGAGGCCAAGGAGGCTTCATTGACGTGGATTCCCATAATCGCAGTCTTGTGGTAGTTGATACGCAATCCTGAGATTAGTTCGAAACACCTTAGGATCCGAATGAAACTGGGAATTATGGATTCTTCTGCTGGAAGGAAGCAAATCGTGTCATCAGTGAACTGTAACAAAGAGATATCTGGAAGGGATTCCTCCAAACGAAATCCAGGTAGCACGCCTACTTGAATGCTACGATCTATAAGCTGTTTTAGGCCCTCCACTGCTAACACAAAAATAAAAGGCGATAAAGGGTCTCCTTGTTTGACCCCCCTACGGATGAGAATAGGAGGGCTTGGTGAGCCATTGATTAGAATAGAAGTAGTGGATTTTTTCCTGCTATTTGACAACCATGAAATCCATTTCTGATCAAAACCCATCCTTTGGAGAACCGAGTCAATATAAGTCCAAGAAATGCTATCAAAAGCTTTGTGAAAGTCTAGTTTCAGCACCACACATGGTTTCCTTTTAATGTGGAGGTCATGAATTACCTCGGAAGCCACAAAAGAACACTCATGAATGCTTCTACCCTTGATGAAAGCAAACTGATTGTTTGAGATAAGAGACGGTAGAACAGCCTGAAGACGAATCGATAGCAATTTCATAATAATTTTATAGATACCGTGGATGTACGAGATAGGTCTAAAGTTGTTCAAAGAACAAGAACCTAGAATTTTAGGTATTAGCACCGTGAAGGATGTCTTGACCGAATCTGGTAGCTGAGATGTAACATAAAAACAACCAAAACATAAAAACAACCAAAACTTGCAGTAATTCGGGTTTTAAGTCGTCCCAGAACCTTTTGTAGAAGAAAAAATTGAAACCATCTGGTCCCGGCGCTTTATTCTCCCCACACGCACATATACTGGTCCAAATTTCCTCAGCCCGAAAAGGGGCGATAAGAGCTGCGTTTTGTTGCAAAGTAACAGTGTTGAAACGTAACTTTCTAAAAGAGAATGGCGTTATAGGGGCAGCCTTGAATAATTGGGCGTAATAGCTGTAAATAGTATCTGAAATGACCTTCAAGTCCGTAACAATTACTCCCTCGATGTCCAGTTGCGATATACGGTTGTTGCGAGATCGGGCTGAAGCGGTACGGTGGAAAAACGATGTATTATTATCACCCAATAGCGTCCAATTCACCCTTGATTGTTGGTGCCGTAATTTTTCCAAAGAAGCCCTCTTTTCCTGAAGGAGGGAGCGATTACGATTTAGTTCTGAATTTTGAGTTGAGGTGAGCGGTCGAGGAACACTACTCGATGTAAGGGCCAATATAGTTTCCTCTAAATCACCAATCTTTCTCTGTAGGTTTCTAAAATTTTCCGAGTGCCAAGGGCTGATTGCACGACCCAAATTTGTCAATTTATAAGATAGGTCTTTGTGAGCATAGGATTGACAAATGAGGTGCCATTAATTACGAATGAAAGGCAAAAGATCTGCCTTATCCCACCACATGTTTAACGATCTAAAGGGTCTTGGGCCGGCTGAGTGAGCAATGAAGGAGCGTAATAAAATCTGTAAATGATCAGATAGGGTGGTGTCCACCGTTGATATGGATAAGTTAGGCCATAACTGCAGTATCCCATTCGAGGCTAGAACACGATCAATACGAGAGAATGAAACTCTATTAGAAAAAGTATAGTCACGGCCGTGTAGGGGTAGATCATGGAGTTCAGATTGCAATACAAAGTCTTGAAAAGCCGACATGGATGGGTAGGGGCGATCGTTTGCCCTTTCCGACACATATAATACCTCATTAAAATCACCACAAATCAAGATCATCTGAAAGTCTCAAATAATCGGGATAAGTTCCTGCCATAAATCATATCTATCCACATGATTTGTTGGGGCGTAGAGACTAAGAACGTGCAAATCTTGCTGCTGAAGGGGAAATTTAACTAACACCCATCGGGAAGTAGAATGGAGAACCAAAACCGAAAGCAACGAGGAGTTCCAAGAAAATAGGATGCCACCCGAAAGACCATTAGAGGGGATATGGTGATAAGCAAAGTCATTGTGCCTCCAGAACCGTTTGACCACTTGCTCAGAGATACTTTCTATCTTTGTTTCTAACATGACAAAAAATTGGAGATTGTGTTTACGAATGCAAGAAGAGACAAATTGCTGCTTTGCCCCGTTATTGACACCTCCTCTACAATTCCAACATAAAAAATCCATCGACATAATAGAAGAAAATAAATACCTTGATGAATGTGAGCTAATCAGTTCACTAAATTATCCATAGCTGTCAGAACAACTTGCTTATTTTTCTCCGAGAATATTCCTAGTTTTTTCCCCATTTCCATAGTCAGCTCTTTTTTGAGGGTCGGAGATGTCCTTGACTGAGATAAAATGATCACCTGATTCATATTAGAAATGTCAGGTCCTGACGAAGCTGAAGTAACAGGCTGGTTGGCTTCCGTCTGTGGGTTGACTAGCCTTTCAGGTTGTTCGGCCTCTATTAGAGCTTCATGTGTAGCTGGGTTTGATTCCAGAACAACACTCAAATTATCATTTGATTGATTTGGGAGGGGGATAATTCGGAGATCCTGGCTAATATAATCTGCAGTTTCCACTTCCTGGCAGCCGGAACTACGCGAGTCGTTGGAATTATCAAAAGAAGCATCGGATGGGATATCGGACGGGGCATCGGAAATTTCAGAATCATCATCTTGGTAATGTTCACAGGCAACACCTTGTCTCAGATTAGTGTGAATGAGCACTTCTTTAGTATTCACCAACAGTTTGAAGGAGCGATTGGTTGTCCCAAAGGGGACCGAAACCAGACAGGAAACCACATCCAGACGATCCGGGTAATCAAAATTGAAGTCTACAGAAATAACACGGCTAAAGGAGCTCGCTAAGTGTCTGATCAGCTCCTCTCGAATCAGGGTGGGGGGAATTCCCATAAAGTCCAGGTACATGATGCATTCTGTCGTTATAAAATCAGCCGGCAACAACTGCACATCCTTAAAAATATGCAGCATGACCTTCCATTCACCACCTATAAAATTTTTCATAGCCAGTATTGAATTAAACGAGATAATAACATTATCCTTGCCTACAGGGGCAGCAAAAGAAACATCAAAACCACGTTCATGCAATAAATCAAAGGTGAGCCGAATATTCGAGATATTGATTAGAGTGACTAAGCATGACTTATCTTTCCAAGGGGCCATATTTGTAATAAAATCATGGCCCCTGGGTGAGTTCGCTGAGATCGAATTATGAGTGGCAAAAGAAGCCTCATTTGGAACTTGTGATTCTGCCACAACTTCGGCATACGATCTGTCTCCATGTAGTGATTCCCGGAAATTAACCCGTCGTTTAGGTATCTGTCCTACTGATTTCTTGGGCTGATATTGTCGAGATGTTGGAGCTGCAGCCGAGTTCGTGAACTTGGCCTTGAATGCACGCACACGAATAATTCCAATGCTCACTGAGTTCAACCTGTGGAGCGTTTCCTGAACAGACAGAGAGTCATCTATCGTAATGAAGCCAAAGTTTAGATTCCTAACATTCTTTTTCCTAGCTACATAAACACATCCCGAAATTCCATGCTTCTTGAAAACCCTGCTCATAGAATCTGCTCCATAGGAATTTGGGAAATTTTGAAAATAGAATCTGGGGGGGCGGGTTCGGGGTTAAGGGTTGAGCGGTTGTTGAGGGCAGCCGCGTTGGGGTTAGGGTTTAGGAGGTGGTTGTGGTTATGGTTTCGCCGGTGAGTCACGGTGGGCTGGCGGCTGTGATGATGGACAACAGCCTGGCGATGGTGGCGGTAGGGTATGGAGAGGTTGGCTTGGCGAGGTTCAGAGGTCCGATGGGTACGATTAGCGGGGAAGGAATGGGGGTTGGATCGGTTGTAGTAATGGCGGTGGCTGTCGGCGAAGGGGGGGTTGGATCGGTTGTAGTGGCGGCTGTGGTGGTTTGCGGTGTAGGAGGGGGTGCGGCGGTGGAGGCTAGGGTTTCTCTCCATAGGGGTGCGGCGGTGGAGGCTAGGGTTTCTCGACTGTAACCTAATTTTCTTTGTCCCACACAGTCGCAGATGTGCCACCGCCTCCTGAAAATACAGTCAAGGATCTAGGGCAAAAGTGTGATATTAATCACATCTAATCTAAGTATGTTTGGGCTTTAAATAAAAAAAATATGTTTGGGCTTTGCTGTATAATTTAAGCCCAAAAGAATATATATATAAAATTTGGATGGGCCGTCAAAATGAGTATACGTACAATTTATTTATGGGAGATTGCTAGATTTGACTCATTTGTAAAATAATTTCAGTCTAAGTTTAGTTCAATTACCTAAAGGTTTTGACATATTTTTTAATAACCTTCTTACGCCCTACATATCTTTTATATGTTGTTCATTACTTTCTTACGCTCCTGTAGAACTCCAGATTGTATAAGGTTTGTAATATATATATATATATATATATATATATATATATATATATATATATATAATAGACTTGTAAAAGATTAATGATTGACAAATAATATCAAACACTTTAATAATAATTCAATGTAAATCAAAACTAATGAAAATTTAATATTTTATTCATCAAGCACTAGTTACAAATATATAACAGTCTTGTAACAGACTTTGTAACAAATTTGTAGTAGAATTGTAATAGATAAAAGTCATAAAGATTATGTCAAACACTTCATTAGTAATTATATTTAATTCAATATTGTTAGATTCATGTTATAAATTCATCAAACACCTGTATTAGACTTGTAACAAATATAAAACAGATATGTAGTAGGTCTGTATTAGATATGTAACAGATTCAAAGAAACACTTCATTCATATTTTCCTTTTGATACAATATTGTTACAAGTCTGTTATATGCTCACTAAACACTTGATTAGACTTGTAGCAGATATATAATACATATGTAACAGATATGAAGTAGGTTTGTATTATATGCATAACATGTAGAAAAAAAATGCAAATCAGCTAGCCAATGAAGAATAGATTTGAATCAGAAATCAAATCTGAAAATGAGTATGAAGAACAGAGATGAAATAGAGAACGAAGAACACAGATGAAATTTGAATTCTGAAATTCGATTGCAAATCTAGATCGTAGTAGAGCAAAGAAATTGCTAATGAAGAACAAATTTGAATCAGAATCAAATATGAAATCGAGAACGAAGAATACATATGAAATCTATTTGATTTGAATCTGAAATCGAATCTGAATTTGAGAATGAGGAACAAAGATTGAATTGAAAAGCAAAATAAAACCTGGACTGGATCGTTTAATCGATTCCATGAGAGAATTGAGAAGAGAATGGCTTTTCGGCAAAACACGATATGTTTGTGATTGTGGTGTGCTAATATAGGGCATATAAAGGTTAGCAGCAAGTTATGAAAAGTTAGGATGGTTACACACGTTTTTTTGAGGCATGAAGTTAATTTTTTTTGGAATTAATAGAACTTTGAAGGGGCTATGTATTAAACCTATGACCTCCCATCACTTTTCTTAACGTGTTGATCGCTAAACAACTCAAGGTTTTCCCCTACCAAAAAAACCGACATTTCTTCACTTTCATATAGTGCGCTTCCTTTACCTCTAAGAATCACTCTATTCATATTTGATATGTCCAGACCCGATGAACTAGAAACCGCAATCGATGATACTACTTCATTCCTAATCCTCGGACTCGGACTCACACCAGTTCTAGGATTACTACCAGATTGGACCCCATGACTATCCAATTTATTCTCGCTAACTTCTCCAACCTCTATAAATTATTCGAGGGAACCGAGTCCCTAACTCTAGATGAGACTACCTCTGAATCACTCGAGTGATCCAAAAAATTATCCTGACAATCTTGACACCCTACACGATGACATAGACTAGCATAAATTATCAATCCACTAGGACCCACTAATAATTCAAGGTTTTACTAGTAGTCCCCAGAGGAACCGATATAAATAAGATGTCACATCAAGGAGATCCAATTTTATAAAATTAGAATCCATAGTAATAACACGGCCAAACCTGGTAGCAAGCTCTCAAATCAAAGATTCATAATTGATTGACGATGGTAAACCCATGAAATCCAGATACACAACACATTTTGTAAGGATAAAATCAGCCGATAAAATCTGAACTAAGGAAAAAATATGTTGCATGACTCTCCAATCACCGTTCAAAAAACCATTCAAAGCATCCATAAAAAAAATGAAATTATGACATAATCACCACCGACAGGTGCAACAAAATCAACCTCAAAACCATAATCACGCAATAAATCACAAATATTCTGAATATGAGAAATATTCTTAAGACAAGCCATGCTTGACTTATCTTTCCAATGTGTATTCTGGACCACAGTCTCCACGCTAGGCTAATCAGCAATAGCCTTGATCAAAATGACGCCGCTCCAGATGGCTCTCTAATCGAATCCAGCTTAGGAATGTGAGTATTAGACACCACATCCATGAAGGATATACTATCATGAGGAGAATTACGAAATACATGATTCTATGCTTCTTTGTTCTGTTAGGGATAGGCACACCAAGCTCCCTAGTATACTTTGTGCGATACATGCGCAGCCTTATGACTCCAATTATGATAGAATTTAATCAATGAAGCGCTTCAAGAAATGGGAATGATCCATCTAGACTAAGGAAGCCAAAATTAAGATTCCTAGAGTTCCTTCTCTTTACGCCATAAACCCAACCAGCCACGCCATACTTCTTGAAGACTTTTGCGTCCCTGATGGACCTAGCAAGTGCAGTAGATCGTATTAGTTGTACGAGGTAAGACAAAGTGTCCTTCCCACTAGGAGCAAGGAAGAAATTAAGTTTTATAAGCAATTTAGTAGTTAAATAGTCTCAATTTATAAAGTTGGTAAGCTAAAACCTAAATTAAACAAGAGTACAGTAGAGTAAAATAAAATAGTAACAAAATTGCAGTAATCAAAATAACAAGATTGCAATAGTACAAAATTCAATAACACAAAAACATAACCTTTACCAGAATATTTAGATGGTGTTAATGGTGCTTCCCCTTCCTTATTCCAGCATGTTTAGGTACGTAGATCTAAGGTCTCTTACATGCATTCTTTGTAACTAAGTGTGGCATACCCATCCTACCACTTAGCACTTAAAGACTTTCAATATGGATCCCTCTTTTACAAGTTAGGCCTTAAGCATTAATCTCAAGTAAGCATCTTAAATTAATTTTAAGAACCCTTAGCATGAATTTAGCACCCACCCGGGTCATATAAATTCCGTGATAATTAATAGGTCCTTAGTCGTAAAACACCTCTCGGTCTAAGAAATGCTCACTTCCAATCCCAACATAAATTGACCAAACTTGTGAATCATTTAAGTACAATTAATTATCAATCTCATTAAAGATAAACGTTAGCATAAGGAAGGATCTGCACCACAAACAAGCCACTGGTAGAGCCTAGTAAGCTTGCAAGGAAGTTAGCTATACATAATTAAAGAAATAAAATGCAAAGTAATAAAGAACATACTTGAATTCATAAAAACAAAATTAGAATAGAAATATGAGATGAAAATATGAGCATAAGCTTCTCTCTAAAGCAAAAAAGTGCCCTTTTATAATATTCAAGGGACCTTGGCAACTTGCACAAGTTGCAAGCATTAAAATATTAAAGGAAAACTATAACCACAAGTTTTAAATACTTGGCCACTAAAAAATAAAAATGGCAACTTCTCATATGCCACTTTTGCCTCCAAAAATATCATTTCTTAATGTAATTGAACTACTTGAAGGTCCACTCCTAGAGCGCCACATCATCACCCATATAAGTTGTCATTTTCTTCCTCTTTAAGTACTTGGACACTAAGTAAAATAAATGGCAGCTTCTAATTCATTTCCTTTGCCTCCAAGAGAACTAATTTTTAATGCCATTGAACAATTTTCAAGTCCTCTCATCGTGTGCCACATCATCACTTCCCAAAATGCCATTTTTCTCCTTCATTGTTGCAACTCTGCTACAATCTTCTGCCTACTATCCTGCAATCTATATTTTACAAAAACACTCATAAAATCCACAATATAACTCCAAATCAACTGATTCTAAAGCCATTTTTCTATATTTTCATGGTACATTTTCCACTTATCATAAATCCCCATACACAAATATTGCTTTATCCTCAAAGCAAGAGAAAAAGAAAAAGAAAAGATAAGTGCAAAAATGTCGAAACAAATGTGGCAATTAACAATCCACTTATCACCATAAAACAATAAAAGAGTCTACTGAAAACGCAAATGTCAAGGAGAAAGATGAGCTTACCCATACTAGCATGTTAACTTAGTATAAAAAAATGAGTCAAGATTATTGGTCCTTGTGAGGGTCTATATAAGGTCAAAGGGGGGTGAATGACCCTTTTTCGCTAAATTGATAGACTTAAAAGGTCTTGTGTAACGTGTTTGATGGCTTCCAGCTGTTATAGATCCAGATGATGCAAATATGTAATATGATGCAAATAAAATAAGGAGTTAGAGAAAATCAAACATTATGATTTATACTGGTTCGGCCCTGCCTACATCCAGTCTCCAAAGGGTCATTCCTTTGAGCTTATCTACTTGGGTGATTTCTTTCCAACTGGCAGAAATCAAGCCTTACAGTTTATCTCTGGATGGTACCCCCTTCCAGATGTAGTATATACCACTAGAAGTACTAACTCCTAGCTAAGTCCTTATGTATTTAGCAGGATATACCACTTAGACTTCTACCCTAAATCTAAGCTGAGTCCTATAGGGAGATCCTACTTAAAGCACCAACTTCAAGCTATATCCCAATCTCATTACTCACCCAAGTAGGAGATATTTTACACTTTGGTTTTAGACAAAGGTTTTGGTTTTGGACTACTCTAAGTTTGTAACTCACTTAGAAATCCTTACGAATTGATTTTCAGTGATTCGGTTCTTGGAAGGATTTGTGACTCTGATTGCTTTCTTGTAAATTCTCTTGTTATATACTTTTATGAAATCAACCAGCACCTTCTCAACTTGTAAAGCTTCCCTTTTATAGGCTTCCATCATAAATGTAGCTATTGTGGGTTGGTAAGGTGTAATTAATCTTCACCGTTGATCAGGTAAGATGTGGAGCTTCTAGGGCCATTGATCAATCCGTTAGACATCAATTTGACCCATTTGAATCCTTAGGATTGAGGCTAAAAAGGTGTCAGTGATCGTCTTCCTTGTTTTTTAGTGTCACACTAACTTTTATACTAGTAGATTTTAGGGGTGAGCTCCACACGCCTTCTTATTGGTCCAGGTGAGTAGGGTTGTTTCCTTTTTCTGTCCGGAGTTTGTCCATGTGTCCCTTTTCTAAAAAGTGCGAGCTGTCACTTTTCTCTTGCGCATGGGAAAAGGATCTTTGACTTTGTAGACCAAAAGGTAGAGGGAAAAGTTATCTTTGAAACTTTTCCCATTGTTTTGATATTTTAGTCTACCTGATGTTTTCAGACTCAGTGTATCCAGATCTATCTTCTTCCTAAGCTAGTGCAATCAGTTCTTCCGCATGCTAGTCTTGGAGGTTTAAAGTTTATTTCCTTTCCAAACTCTGACATAATAAATCCAGTACATGCTTAGGTACTTATAGTCTTCAATGGATGTCCTTATAGCTGAATTTTGACCGGATGCTTCCATTTGGGTGTAGGAGATACTTTGTTTAAGTTTTTATTTCTTTCAAACTTGATCGAGATATATTAATTTAATTGCGATTTCGGATCATTGTTTTCCAGTAATCTCCCCCATTTGATGGAAACAAAAACTAAGCATATTATAAAAGGAGTTATATGATTTAAGTATGATTCTTGATACTTAGTCATTTACAATTTTACTCCCCAATAATTCTAGCATCCTAACTCCCCCAATATTTTTGAATTCTAGCTTCTAATGTTTTTATAGTACAATTACAGATTGTACTTTAGAAGCAATATTTTTAAGGAATTAGATATTCACTATACACTTTTACTATTTACAATAATTAACATCAATGAAGTACGAGATTACAAATACAGAAATATATAAGTAAATCTAGCTATTACACGATTTACATTTAATTTTTAAGCTAGTCTAATTCCTACCGGATGCTCTAGATGCTCTTCTTTCGTTTTCTTTGTCCTTGTCCTTCTTTTCACCTTTCTCCCCCTCTTTTTCAGTAGAGGGATTGATTACCATATACATTCTTCCATCTTGTTTTTCCTGCCAGGCTTTTGAATAAATTGAGTAATCTAAGTTTCCTTGCCTTATTTACTACAAGATACGATCTACAATTGCCGAAGATAAGTGCATAGGGTGGAATATGTTCTGGAGATGGGTGTATGAACTGGTGATATAGGGATGCATTTGTAGCTCATAATCTCTATCTTCTCATCAAAGTATGGAAATAATGCCTTGAGAAGAGTAGTGATTCCCTTGTGTCCAAAAAATCCGGTATCCCTAATATGCTAAACTAGGTCCTAGAAGACCTTGAAGTTGACTTTTAGGAATTGATGGAGAGGAGGAGGCACTAAAGATAGATAGATTTGACAGTCTGGACTGCAGGTTTTAAAGTGTTTAACCGAGATCCTTTCAAATATTATGAATGCTGGAGTTTATTATTGTCAAATCTTTACGAAGATCATCTTTTGCTCTTTCAATGATAGAGTCTTGTCCATTGAGTTGTCAAACCTCTTATGAAATAGTTTCCAATTGTGCAGCAAAGAGCTTCGGAAGATCTTCTTCCATGAAGTGGGTCAGCTTATTTAAAATAGTTTGTTGCTTTTCATTAAGACTTGGGAGAGGGGATTTCTCTTCCTTTTCAACCAGGAATTTTGTCAAGTTTTCAAACTTGGTATCTATATACTCCTTTATTTCAGTGGACATGTCAGTAGATGAGGAAGTTATTTTTTCCATGAGTGTTGCATAGTTATTAGTAGGCCTTTGTTGGCTTGATCTGCAGAACGGTTTGCTTCTATTATGCTGGCTTTGAGCTCATTAAGGACAAGAGTAACTTTTGCTAGAGAGACTTCTGCGACCAGATCAGTAGTTGGTAAGTCTTCTACCTTTTCTTTAATTTTTGGGTACACTCCTCTTTTATCTCCCTAATGTCTTCTTTCAAGTCTGGAGAATCAAATTTTTTAGAAAGTTGCTTCTCAATGGACTGTAGAGTGGTTGATACTTCCTAGAGTGCTTTTGATATTTTATCTTCTTTGTGCCCTTCCAGAGTAGCCTCTTGAATGAGCCTTAAGGCCACCTCAACTTTTCTCTCTTGGTTGGTTGAGGATTGAACATCCGTGGCTTCTTCAAATGACCGGATGAAGAGGTGGAAGTTTCTCCAGGGCTAGAATTGCTTTTGGATGGCTTGTTTTCATTGCTTTCCTCCTTATCACTCGCTTCCAAACTTGAGCCATCCTTATCTTCTTTTCTTTAGTCCAACCGTTCCTCTAGATTGGCCGCCCCCCATATGTCCACTCTATGAGTATGCTCTTGGGAACTCTGACCAAGTCCCTCCACCAAGATGTTGTCTTCCAAGTTGGGCTCATAATCCTTAGATACACTTGGAGTATGTGTACCCAAGTTGTCCTGATGTTTATATGTAGCTTCGTTAGCAATAATAAAGGAATTAGTCTTTATATCGAATGAGATAGTTTCAAGAATTACCTCATTGATTGGATTTTTGTTCAGATCAGTTGCATTTTGTCTTCCTTCCTCCTCCTCCACAACCCTCTGATGACTGGTAATGTCCTTAGCCACCCTTCTAACTACCTTTTCAAGACTTTTAATTTCTTCCCTAGGAGCATTGGTAGTGTCCTCAATGTCCTCTCCTTGTGCCTTTGCAGGACTTACCTTAATCAGGATTTTAGTCCCCACATTTAGTAGATTATCCTAAAGGGGTCTGGATCTGGGTAAAAAGGCAAAATCATTTGCCTCCGGATCCTGGGCAATTTTTGCTAGATCTACCGAATTAATATAGATGGGTTGAGTGCCTGAATAGCCATCGGGTCCTTCTATTGTGAGCTTTTTATTGATCTTAGTGTTTTACTTAGTAGCTTGTCTTATCTCTTCAAACTGAGGATCATCCGAATTGACTTCCTCAGTAATCCCGGGGACATGCTTGCATTTAGCAACTCTATCCTTAGCTAATTCTTCCAACACTACTCTTTTAGTAGCTTCCTCATAAGTTGTTATGCCCGCTGGCTTCTTGGCCTTCTTTTTTTGGTGTTTTTGAGCTTGAACAACCTCATCAAAGGTGCACCCCTTTCGGGTAAATTGCTTCTTGGGAATCGGAGCTTCATCCTCTATTTCTTCATCCCTGTCTAATTCTCGCTCCTCTGTTAGTTTATCTCTACTGTTTATTTTTTGCCCCTTCCGATATCCTTTCCTAATTGGAGCAGTAACCATTATGATAGTTTCTCTTGCTTTCAGTTCACAGACTGGTTTTTTTAGCTTATCGGCTGCTTTATTCAATCTTCCTCTTGACTTAGGTTTTGCTGAGGATTTGGTCATCAATTAGTTTAAGGACAAGGTATCCTCTTTTACTTCCCCAGTTGGAACCAAGCCAAGCTCCTTCTGTGCCTTGGGCTCAATGGTTCTTGATTTCTTTAGAACTAGAGCTTCTATTGGATCCACTGCCTTTCTTGCTCTGCTCTTTTTGTCATCCCAGAGCTTCTTGGCTTTTTCTTCATTCTAAGTATCCCGAAAACTTAATTTTTTAAAGTTTTCTCTTGGATTTATTTACCATTTATTGCCTAGAATCCGATTAATGCTACTTGGTTAGTAGGCAATATCCTTGTGATCAGGGTGCCATGATAGCTTTTGTATTACTTGAGGTAGTGGATGATCAGTACTGGCATGTTAACTACCCTGATCTCTACCCAATTTTTTTATACACAGTGTTGAAAGGCTAACACTTAGGTAAGAGAACCCTTCCTGATCAGTACTAGCTTTGCGAGTGCGTGTTGAAGAAATCTGGGCATTTCAAGGAAATAGGTGGAGAATTTATCTCCAAAGTAGTTAGGATGTAGCCATATCATCGATTCGTACTTGACATGTTATTCATCCCTATCACTTCTTAGTTGAATGCCATCATTCTTCATGTTAAGATGTATCTCAAAGAACTCCAGAGTAATAGTTATGACTTTTCCTTGAACTTTGGTTCTCAGAGCGTCAAAAGTGGAGTGGACTTTGAGATTTTCATAGAATTCTCTCACAAGATTCATATATGTAGGACAAATGATTTTAAGGAAATCTATTAGATTATGGTCCTCAATCAATTTAGAGTTTGGGTCTGTCTCAAAAAGGAAATTATAGCCCAAGAAATCTGTAGGGACAACATAATCACTAGTTTTGAATTTTGGGGGTTTGAAATCTTCATCTTTCAGATCAAACTCTGTAAAGATATTTTGTGTTGGGATCATTTTGGTCCTTCGCTAGTCATAATGGTAGCCATTTGAGATAAGGTTTGAAGGAAGTTTTAGGGTTAGGAGTTTTAGTTTTGATTTTTGTAGAGTAACAGTATATGAATGTTGCTCGCGTGAAGAAGAGAGGGAAATTTTAGGGGTTTATATAGATTTTCCAAGGTGAGGGTATTTTGGTAATCTGAATACAGGCAATTTTGGCTGGATTGATGATATGGCAATTAGGATTTCAGGAGAGAGGTAAATACAGTTTAATCAGAAAATGGGAACTGTTTATCTTAAAAACCAACTGTTGAATTTACCGCTCATGTAACACCCAGTAAACGTTTGAAATTCAAAAGTGAACAATTACTTTTTAGCGCCTTTACTACCATGTATCCTGTTTGTCTACTGATGTGGCAATATCCCATCTGGAGTAGAGCTTTTCTTAATTTGTCTTCTCTTCCAGATTCTTTGTCTTGCTAAGGATCCAAACTAACCGTGGACTGTCTTCCAAATTTTCTTTAGATTGGATTTGACATCCGAATTGATTCTCTTAGCTTGCCAAATTGATCTTTACTTAATGGCTTAGTAAAGATATCTTCTCTTTGCTCATTGGTTGGAAAGCATACCAAAGCAACATCCTTCTTTATCATATGATCCTAGATGAAATGATGCAAGATGTTAACATGCTTCATCCTGCTATGAAGAACTAGAATCTTTGACTCATCAATGGCACTTTTATCGTCACACATCACATCCACACATCCGGATTGAACTCCATAATCTTCTAGTTAGCGTTTGATCCATAGGAGTCAAACCACACAACTTCTAGCTGCTATATATTCTGCTTTTGTGGTGGATAAGGCAACTGAAGTTTGCTTCTTACTGTACCATGATACCAAGAAATCTCCTAAGAAGTGAAAGCCTCCGGATGTACTCTTTCTCTTAAGAGTATCCTTCCATAATCTGCATTAGTGAACCCTTGGAGTGTAAAATCTCCATTACTAGGATACCATAACCCAACTTCAGTAGGAGGTATCTAAGAATTCTCTTCACTACCTTGAGATGAGAGTCCTTAGGATTGGCTTGATACCTTGTACACAAACAGACTGTATAGTGTATATCATGCCTGCTAGCTGTCAATTATAGAAGTAAACCAATCATCCCTCGATAGAGCTTATGATCAAAATCTTCTCCTTTACAATCCTTGGATAGGATTATATTTGAGCCCATTTGAGTAGACATAGGTTTGCTCTTGTCCACTTCAAAATTCTTCAAGATTTCTTTATCATACTTTGACTGGTTAATGAAAATTCCATCCAGACTTTGCTTCATTTGCAAACTAAAGAAGAAATTGAGTTCTCCCATCATGGACATCTTAAATTCTTTCTGATTTGAGAGTTGAATTCTTTACACATCTTTTCATCAGTTGCTCTAAATATGATGTCATCCACATAGATTTGGACTAGAATGATATCATTCTTCTTCTTCTTGATGAAAAGGGTTGTTTTTACTTTACCCTAGATATATCCCTTGCTTATGAGAAATGTAGTTAGTCGCTCATACCAAGCTCTTGGAGCTTGCTTCAATGGATAGAGAGCTTTCTTTAATTTGTAGCCATGATCCGGATACTTTGAATCTTTAAATCCAGGTGGTTGCTTTACATAGACTACTTCCTAGATAACTCCATTAAGAAATGCACTCTTGACATCCATTTGGAACAATGTAAATTCCGTAAATGATGTAAAAGCATATAGAATCCGGATAGGCTCCAGTCTTGCTATAGGAATAAATGTCTCTTCAAAGTCAATTCCTTCCTATTGATTATAGCCTTGGGCAACCAATCTTGCTTTGTTTCTCACCATTATTCTGGTTTCATTTAGCTTGTTCCGGAATACCCATTTGGTGCCAATGATTGACTTTCCCTTTGGAGGTGCAACTAGACCCAACACATTATTCCTGGTGAACTGATCTAGTTCTTCTTGCATTGCCATCATCTAACTTTCATCTCCTTCAGCATCTTGAAATTTCTTTAGCTGAATGAGAGAGAAAAAAGCAATGTGGCACATCATCCTATTAAGTTATCCTCTAGTTATGACTGGATTTTGGACATCATCCAAAATAGCTTCTACCGGATGATTTCTGTGTGTCCGAATTTCCCTTTGCAAGCCTTCTTGTTGAGCTGGAACTTGTTCTTCTTCTACCTCAGGTTGTTCTCCTCGGTCATTATTAAAGTTTATCTCATGCAGATTGAGATCAACTTGTTGAACTTCTGGATCAAAAGATATTCCTTCATCCTCTTCTTTGTACTTCTTGATTCGGAACAAATCAGGAACTTCAGCTTGCTTCTTTTCTCCAGAGTTTTTAACTTCTGGAGCTTGATCTTTTGGAGTCAAGCTTTTCTTGCCTGCATGATTAGTCTCATCGAAATCTGCATGTATGGACTCTACCATAGTTTGGGTTCATTTATTAAAGACTCTGTAAGCCTTGCTATATGTTGAGTAAGCAAGGAAAATTGCTTCATCAGACTTAGGATCAAATTTTCCTAGTTGCTCTCTATCATTTAGGATGTAGCACTTACATCCAAATGCTTTGAAGTACCAATTTTGGGTTTTCTTCCCTACCAGATTTTATAGGGGGTCTTTTCTATAGTCTTTCTAATGAGAGCTCTATTCAAAATATAGCATCCTGTGTTTGTTGCTTCTCCCTAAAAATATTTTGGCAAACAATTCTCACTTAGCATTATTTTAGCCATCTCAACTATGGTTCTATTCTTTCTCTCAATGACTCCATTTTATTGAGGAGTATGAGGGGGCAGAGAAGTTAAGTTCAATGCCCTTGGAGTCACAAAATTTTGCAAAATGCTTATTTTTTAACTCACCACCATTATCACTTTGGATGTATGCAATGCTTATAACCTGTTCTACTTCTATATGGATGAATGTTTTTGAGAATTGGTCAAAGGTTTCATCTCTGCTTGCTAGTAAAAGAACCTAGGTATAACGAGAATAATCATCCACAATTACCATGGTGTATTCTCTACTACTTAAACTCAATGGTTTGACTGGACCAAAGAGATTAATATGCAAGAGCTTAAGTACTCTTTTAGAAGGAATGTAGGAGATGGAATGGAAACTTTTCTTATGCTATTTACCTAATTGATATGTAGTGCATAGATGATCCTCATCAAAAGCAACATTAGGCAAACCCAATACTAATTCCTTTCTAGCTAGTTTGGACAGGAGGTTCATGCTAACATGTCCCAACCTCTGGTGCCATAGCCATTATTCTTCTTCTTTAGACCCTAAGTAGATATTCTTTTTCTCATTTTTAATGATAATAGACTAGACATTATTTACCCTAGGTGTATAAAGAATGAATTGATTAGACTTACTATCATAGACTGAGCAGCCTCAAGAATCAAATATGACTTTTCTTCCTTTGTCACAGAGTTGGGCTATACTTAGTAATTTGAACTTCAGTCCATCAACCAATGAGACATCTTTTATTTTTAATTTAGATCCAATGGTTCTATGCCCAATGATCTGCCCTTTTTTATTGTCTCTAAAGCTGACTTTGCCTCCCTTCTTCCGGGTCAATGTGATGAAGGCCTTTTCATCACCTGTCGTGTGCCTTGAGCATCCACTATCAATGTACCAAGTGTGTTGATCTACTATAGATCTAAGGCATACCTGCAAAATAGATCAAGTGGGTTTAGGTACCCAATCAGATTTGGGTCCTCTCGGGTTAATAACCACCTCAAGCCAAGGATTAACATCATAATAACCATTTTTTAATCTACATCCTAAGATGGGTATGTTCTACTTCTGCCTCCTTTCTATCTTGTTAAGATCCTCCTTCCTATAGTTCCCTTTGTATCCACCTTCTTGTACACTTGTAGAAGATTCGGTGTGTATCCGCAAGCTGGCTGAAGGTGCAACTTCTGCTGCATAATTCCTTCTTTGTTTGGCAGATTGCTTATTGTATTCTACCTTAGCTTTTCCTTTTTGTGTAACAGTATATCTTTAGGCTTATGGTTGCCTGCTAACCTCTTTTACTTTTTGACTGTAAGGGTTTGCATTTTCTTTGGCAGTTGGATGTCAATCTCTTTGTGTATTTATCTTTGGGTTCCTTCTTGGTTGTGAGGGGCTTGATCTCCCTTCGGATGCTTCCTTCATTAGGGTTAGATCCCTATCTAACCCCATCAAGTTAACATTTAATATCTGCACTTGATTTCTCAGGAAACTTTCTTCAACCACATCAATGTGCTTAGTGGATCTTATCAAATTTACGTCTTATGCCAATACTTCACCATCTTCAATACGTTCCATTGCTTGTCTTCTTAGTGATTTAATGGCTTTTGTGTTCTTCCTTACATTCTTGATCATAATAGCTAAAGCTCTAGCAAGTTTAAGGTTAGAAACAAAATTTGACTGAGAGTTTACCTCAGTACTGGCTATTTCTGATTCTGATTCCTCAATTTGCACTGTGTCTTGCTTAGAGATATTTCTTCTGGATTGCTCTGCTTTCGGATTAGTTAGAGCCATAAATGCACAGTTAGCAGTTTCCTCTTCTTCTATTGAGGATAAGCTACTACTTTCCTCACTATTGCTCCAAGTTGCTACCATTGCCTTCTTCTTGTGCTTTTTAGCTCTTTTAAGCTTAGGGCATTTGGTTCTGAAGTTTCCTTTCTCCCTACATTCAAAATAGGTAGCTTCTTTTTTCGAATCCCTCTTTTCTTCTGGATTCTTTCTAGTCTTGTCTCTTCCAGATGTGCCTTCCCTTGATCTTTAGGATTCATACAATCTGGACTCCCTCATTTCTTTCTTTTACAGGAACCTATTGAGTTGTCTTGCCAGTATAGCCATTTGTTCTTTCCTACTTTAAGGTTCCTTGAGTTATTCTTCCTCTCCAGATTAGGTTGATCCAGTGGATTCTGCCTTAAGTATAATAGCTTTCTTATACTCTTCAGGCTTCTTCTCATGTTTGCTATATCTTTTTAGAGATAGCTTTTGAGTTAAGAGATTGCGAATGAGCTCATCAAAACTATAGAAGTATAGGTTATGAGCTTCCTCAATGGCAGTCTTCTTATTATCCCACTACTTCGTTAGACTCTGGAGTACTTTCTTGACCATATCTACTTCAGGAATTTAATTTCCAAACCTCTTTATTTCATTCACTAAATTTGTGTATCTAGTGTTCATACTGCTGATTGATTCTTTTGGCTCTATTTTAAAGGTCTTAAGTTTCTACTGGAGTAGATCAAGCTTAGCCTCTCTTACTTTGTTGGTTCCTTTATAGATGACTTCTAGTTTCTGCCAGATTTCTTATACAGTATTGCATCCGGATATCCTATTAAATTCTATTGCACTAAGAGAACAATGAAGCATTTTAATAGCATTTGCATTTTCACGCAATCTCTTATAATCATTTTCATCCCATAAGCTCGAGGGCTTGTGGGTGGCTAAACCATCTACCTCATGAGTAGGCTCATATGGACCATCTTTAACGGCCATCCATGTCATCATGCTTTGAGCCTGAATGAAATTCTTCATCTAGTTTTTCCAAAATGTGTAATGTTCACTGGTGAAGAGTAGAGGACGGGTAATAGACATACCCTCCAGAAGGAGCTTTGAGTTTTAGAAACTCATTTTGATTCTTAGATCAAAATATATGGACCTTTAGCTCGAGATGGTTAGATCTCTAGTTTGACCACTTGCTCTAATACCACTTGTTGGTCCCTATGAGGGTCTATATAAGGTTAGTGGGGGGTGAATGACCTCTTTTTTACAGAATGGAAAACTTAAAAGGTCTTATGTAGTGTGTTTGATGGCTTTCGGATGTTATAGATCTGGATGATGCAAATATGTAATATGATGCAAATAAAATAAGGAGTTATAGAAAATCAGACATGATGATTTATACTAGTTTGACCCTACCTATGTGCCGTTCCTAAAGGTTCCTTCCTTTAAGCTTATCCACTAGTGTGATTTCTTTCCAACTGGCAAAAATCAAGCCTTACAGTTCATCTCCGGATGGTACCCCCTTCCGGATGTAGGATATACCACTAGAAGCACCAGCTTTCAGTTCAGTCCTTATGTCTTTAGCAGGATATACCACTTAGATTTCTACCCTGAATCTAAGCTGAGCCCCATAGGGAGATCCTACTTAAAGCATGTAGGAGATATTTTACACTTTGGTTTTAGACAAAGGTTTTAGTTTTGGACTTCCTTAAGTTTATAACTCACTTAGAAATCCTTACAAATTGATTTTTAGTGATTTGGCTCTTGGAGGGATTTGTGACTCTGATTGCTTTCTTGTAAATTCTCTTGTTATATACTTTTGTGAAATCAACCAACACCTTGTCAACTTGTGAAGCTTCCCTTTTATAAGCTTCCATCATAAATGTAGCCATTATGGGTTGGTAAGCTGTAATTAATCTTCATCGTTGATCAGGTAATATGTGATGCTTCCAGAGCCGTTGATCAATTCATTAGACAACAATTTGACCCCTTTTAAATCCTTGGGATTGAGGCTGAAAAGATGTCAGTGATCATTTTCTTTGTTTTTTAGTGTCACACTAACTTTTATGCTAGTAGCTTTCTGGTGTGAGCTCCACACGCTTTCTTATAAGTCTAGGTAAAAAAGGTTATTTCCTTTTTCTGTCCGGTGTCAGTCCTTGTGTCCTCATGGGAAAAGGATCTTTGACTTTGTAGACCAAAAGGTGGAGGGAAAAGTTATCTTTGCAACTTTTCCCATTGGTTTGATGTCTGAGTCTACTGAATGTTTTTAGACTCAGTGCATCCGAATCTGCCTTCTTCCGAAGCTAGTGCAATCAGTTCTTCCGGATGCTAGTCTTGGAGGTTTAAAGTTTGTTTCCTTTCCAAACTCTAACCTAATAAATCCAGTACATGCTTAGGTACTTGTGGTCTTCAATGGATGTCCTTGTAGTTAAATCTTGACCAGATGCTTGCATTTGGGTTTAGGAGATACTTTATTTAAGTTTTTATTTCTTTCAAACTTGATCTGGATATATTAATTTAATTGATATTCTGGATCATTATTTTCCAACAGAATCAAAATATATGGCAAACCCTGGAGCACCTTTACCCTTCCACCACCGACCCAATTTCAATCACCTTCCCGTACATAATCTAGTCCCCAACCACCACCAAGCCATCCAAATCACCTTTCAAATCAAGTGAGCTAGAACACCTTAAGCCAAACAGCCACAAACAACCATAATCAAAATCGGATTATCTATACTCCTAAACCCGCAACTTATCAGACCTACCCCAATCGATCCCCAATCCGTTTTGAAAACCCTAATCGTGTCTATTTTGGAAACTTTCCAAATGGTTAGAATTATAAGGCTATGAAATGGATATTCAAGAAATATGGTGTTTCTGGGAACCTAGGAAGCATAACGTGCGCAATTTGAATTTTTGTTTTGTATCCCTTGATGATTCCTTACCGCTACAAGAGGCTCTCTATTGGTTGAACAATATTATAATTGGTGTTATCTGATTAAGGGCTTATAAGGTGAGGTTTTCTAATTTGATAGCTAATCAGAAAACTAGGGTACCAGAGATAAGAGATGCAATTCAGCCGCCGATTCAGAGGCTATTTATTGGTTTACCAAGAGATGAAATGTCATTTGCTAATGTGGTTGCCCTAAAAGTACAGCCCTCAAATGTTGAATTGGAGGTGGAACCTGAAGTTGCAAGCTGGGTACCTCGTAGTTGCTTAGCTACGGTTCGTAATGTTTACTTTATTCTTATGCTATTTGAGACTATGCGTAATAGGGATTATTATGTGAAGAGCATTGTAGTGGCAGGTGATAATAGGGTTATTATTATCTTTCATGTTGTGGATAGTATTAAGCCATTTATTAATGGAGTGTGGAAAAGGTTTGAGGATATTTTTGAATATGTGAAGCCTTATTATAGTGACTTTGTGCCGAGTGGTTGCTTAATGTATGTAGATTTTATGGGCTTGCCGCCATCCATTATTACGGTTAACTTATTGTGGAAGTTAGTAAGTCAATTTGGTTCTGTTGTCTCAATTAATTGTGGTTGTTTATGCCTAGATCGTGTTGATGGGGCAACATGTCTCGTATTTATCCCTCGAAGTTTAGATAATAAAGTGTTGGAGGTTAGTGTGGCGAGAAAAAAATATAGGGTGGAGGTTTTTTAGGCAAGCCATTTCTTGTCATCCAGGTGATGGGTTGAAAGAAGAGGAGCCCATTGATGTTGAAGGCAGAGAAAGTGATGATGCTGTTGTGGTTTGTAATTATATAGTTCTAGTAGTACCTACTCGAGAGGATTCGTGTAGTGTCATTCTAAAGACTAGAGGTGAGGGTTCGGCTGCTTATACTAATGTAGTGGTATCCACGGGTAGGGCTGAAGTTGGGTCAGTTTCTTCAGGATCAGATATTATTAACATGAATAGGTTGTTTTTGTTAAGGAATGAGGTGGGGCTAGATGAGAATCTCAAGGTTTTTCTTACAGGACAGAAATTAGGTCTATTCCGAAGGCAACAGAGGTCGACTATCATAGAAATTTTGGATGCAACCAAACATACGTGAGTGTGGTTTGGTAGGTTTTATTGCCAGGCTTATATTACTATTTATGTCTTTATCTTTTATGTGTTAGAATTGTAGAGGTGGCTTGCGAAACAAGGCAAAGCAACTTTTTGTTAAGTCATGTATTGGAAAGTAGGGGTTATAGTTTTTTGGTTTGTTAGAAACCTAGACCGGTGATGTATCGGCTCAGGAGATTTGAAAGTTCTTAGGTCATAACGATTTCCTTTTCCATTGCATTCCAGAGAATCGTATATCGGATGGGTTAAAAATTTCATGGAATTCAACTGTACTCCATGATTCTTTGTTGTGTTCTAATGATAAATGGCTTATCATGCATTTTTTAGGCTCTTATATTAATGTAAATGTATTATTTGTGTATGGTTCCACTGATTCTAGTCAAAGGAGGGATATGTGGACTGAAATTTCAGGGAACATTAGCGATCATCCTCATGTTATTTTATGTGGCGACTTTAATGAGACTCTATGTAGTGAAGAACGATCAAGTGGGGGAATGTCGGTGTCAATGATGGCCTTTTGAGGTTTTGTGAGTGATTATGACCTTTTTGATTTACCTTTACATGGTCAAGATTATATATGGTTTAATAGTGTTGCTTTCTCGAGAATTGATAGAGTTTTGGTTAGTGGTGCTGTGGTGGACCTATGGCCAAGTCTGAATTTATCAACTATTGATACGACATTGTCTGATCATTTCCCTATTTTATTTAGGTCCCGAGTAGTTACAAATAGAGGCCTGAGACCATTTCATGCTTTAAATTGTTAGGGGGATAATGGCAATTTTGGCCAAGTGGAGGATTATTTGTGGTGCTTTGCCAAATGGGAATATTCACTTGAAATTAAGTCAATTGAGGGATTATATTCAGCCATAGCACACGGCTAATTTTGGTAACTTAGAGAAGAAGGTTTTGGAGTTGGAATTAAAAGTAATAGAACTCACATCAAGTTCTATAGAGCGCCCTATTGATGTCATTGAGGGTTCGATTTTGGCAACTACTCGGTAGGAGTTGTTTGAGTCAAGAAGGTTTTTATAGAGCATTAGACATCAGCAATGAAGATCTGATTAGATCTTGCTAGGTGATGATAATATGAAATTTTTTCGTAGGATAGCATCGGGTAGGGCAAGATCAAATCAAATCTTGCATCTAGAAGTTAACGGTTCACTCATTCATGATCTAGGTTTGATTGAGGAGGCTATTCGAGGTTTTTAATGCTGACTTTTGAGGAAAGGGAAACAACCCCCTTTTCTTTTGAAAAGTTAGTCTTGATCCATGTTAATGGTGAAGTAAATGCTTGGCTTGTTGCTCCATTTAGTGAAGATAAGGTTTGGGCGGCAGTTAGTTCATACAAGAAAATAAGGCACCCGAACGGGATGGTTTAAATTTTTATTTTTATAAGAGTTTTTGGCATGAAATCAGAGGGGAAGTTATGTGGTTATTTGATCACTTTCATAATTTCGGGACCATTTCTGACAACATTAAGACCTCTTTCATGGTACTTATCCCAAAAATTCTAGGTACGTCTTCCTTGAGCAGTTTTAGACTGATTGATTTGACTCATGGTATTATAAATTGTTTGCAAAGACTTTGTCTTTGAGGTTGCAACCCTTATTACCATATTTGATTTCGAAAAGTCAGTTTGGTTTTGTTAAAGGTAGAAGTATTCATGAGTGTTCCTTTATTGCGTCTGAAACTATTCACTCTATTCACATGAGCAACCAATCATGCTTTGTTCTAAAGTTAGACTTTGAAAAAGCTTATGATATTATTTCTTGGAGTTATATAGATATGGTATTAGGGTGTATGGGTTTTGATAGGAAATGGATTTCGTGGTTCAGAAATTGCCATATGAACTCAACGACATCGATCTTGCTTAATGGTTCTCCAAGTAATCCAATTAATATCGGCCAAGGTGTGAAACAGGGTGATCTGTTATCTCCGTCGATTTTCATGTTAGCAATGGAGGGTCTTAAATATTTAATTGAGGCTGTGGTTGGGGAAGGAATTGTGTCGGGATTTTATCTCCAAGGTTCGACAGTTGATTTGTTCGTTCTACAATTTGCAGTGATTCCTTGTGTTTCATTCTAGCCATTGAATCAGCCCTTATGGAATTTATCAGAGTCTTGAGATGTTTTAAATTGATCTCGGGTCTTCAGATTAATTTCCATAAGTCATCTATTTTGGGAATTAATTTGGATCCTTCTCGGTTGCAAGTTTGCATGGATTAGGTGGGTTGTAAGATGGAAATTTTTCCAATAACATATTTAGGTGTTCCCTTTGGTTTTAAGAGGCTTTCGGTGTCATGTTGGAATCCGTTAGAGACAAAATTTCAGTCACGATTAGCGATGCAGAAAGGATAGTGCTTATCCTACGCTGGAAGATTAGTTCTTATTAAATTGGTACTCTCCTCATTACGTATTTATTTATTGTTTCTTTTTAAAGTCTTGGCTATTATTAATGATAAGTTGATTGGCTTGATTAGGAATTTTATATGGAAGGGTGACGAGGCTGTGCGGCGTTTATGCAAAGTGAGTTGGGCAATTATGTGTCTTCCAAAAGAGTTAGGGGGGTTGGGTATTAGAGATTTAAAGGTGGTGAATTGTAGCTTATTATGTAAGTGGCTTTGGAACTTGCATGTGGGAAATGGGAATTTGTTATGGTTTGAATGTTGCGCAAAACCGTATGGATTTGTGTCTTAGCATGATGTCAAATTTTCGGCCTCATCTCGTGTGTCCTATACTTGGAAAGGAATTATTACGAGTTGCGAAAAGGATTTTGTTTGGAATGATTTTTTATGAACGCAAGAGTAAAGGTGGGTAATGGTGAAGGTTGCCTCTTTTGGCATGATATTTAGGCTGTCGAATAGCCTTTGGCGGCTATTTTTTCCGGATCTATATGAGAATAGTAATGGTAAGTTTGTTTTGGTAGAAGTTGGCCGTTTGAGTCTAGTAGGGAGGGATGCTTTTCGTAGACCATTTTGGAAGCAGAGTTTGAGATTTGCGGCTCAAGAACGATGTAGGCTATTGAGGGTATGGATTAACGAAAAAATCCGACAATTTTTAGGTTGGGCCATGACGGAGCTGATGTGATTGATTGGCCATAGCCGGTATTTGCAGTTTTGTGTGATGTTTTTTCTTGGGTGGTGGGGGAAGGAATTTTTTTCAGCTGTAGCATTTTTTGAAGCCTATTATTACGACACAAGGTGGCAGAAACCTCAGATTGAGTTCTCGTTAAATTGGGCCTCATGTATTCCGCCTAAGGTTTGGTTTTTTGGTGGTTAGTGTTCACGAATGCTTACTAACAGATTTTTTGTTAAGGCGAGGGTGCTTGGCGGTACTAGAAAATAAATGCCCATTTTGCTCAGAGGTGGAGACGATGGATCATGCTTTATTCCATTGTGGTGAAAGTTCAAAACATTGGAGGCATTTGTTTGGTTGGTTGGATGCTCACATGGTGATTCAAAGGTCGGGTGAAGCATTTCTAAATCTTTGGCGTTCTTACTTTAAGCCAGGAGTGATTCGTGAATTTGGTACCTCGGTATGGTTTGTTGTTGCTTGGACAGTTTGGAAGAGAAGAAATCAATATGTGTTTGAAGGAGTTCCCCTGCACCTAGATCCGCTTTATTCTACTTTAAATATGTGTTGGTTTCTTTTTAAATGTAAGCGTAGAAGGCTTGGTTTTATATTCTCGGATCTAGTTTGTAATCCGAATATTTTATTAGCTTAGGGCTGTAATTCTCTGTTGTTTATCTCATCTTGAGATCAACATATTATATTAACAAAAGTGGGGTGGGTGTTTTATAGGCAAGCAGATGAACCAACCTATTTGGGTAGTCTGCCCAGAAGTTTTCACCCGCCTCAGCCTTTTTTCTTTCTGGTTGGACACATTGTCCAACCAGGGGTTTTTTGAAAAAAATTGTTTTTCAACAAAGATAATCATTGAGAGCTAGTAAATCAATAAACATGGCATCAATGCAACCATACTGTCTCACTGAAGGTTTCACTCCAATTTTCTCTCAAAGTGTTTAGAGGAATTTAAAGACAACACTCTTCAGGAATACATTGTATTCTTAAGACTATATGCTTGATAATCGGTCTCATCTCCACTGCTGTTATGGACTACAAAACATAATCAAAAGGACTTTTACAAGATTGTAATGTAGGCTTGGGGTAAGGTGTGATTATAAACGGTCATTTAGGCTAAGGATTTTATCAGAAGAATTTATCAAATAATTACAGCAGGCTGCAGCAGACACAACAATAGACTTGTGCATGAATTAAAAGGTAAATTCAGCTTGAGGAACATCAATTCAAAGATCAATTAATCTTGAGAGGATAGCTTGAGTTTTCAACAATTTTCCAACGAAGACAAGGGTCTTATGTCATCAATTCAAGCAAGTGTAAGAATTTTATTTAAAAAGGGAAACAAGCTTGCTGAAGTAAATCCAAAAATTTGAGTACCTAAAGGAATTTTGATATGAGTTGACTACTGCTTTTCTTTTTGTTCTTGTGGAAGATATACATATAGAGTATACATATATTTAGATGAAACTTGAGTTGGAAAATAGAAACTTTTACCAATATAACTCAAGAAATTTTTATGTATTAACTCTTTGATTTGATAAGCACAAGTCTGCGGTATATATATAAAGTTGCTGCAATCTTGTCAAAAAAAACTTTTTGATAAAAATCCGGATAGAAAGGAAATCAAAGTAAAGGATTATTGGCTAAAATCATGTGGTTAAAGAAAGAAATGGGCTAAAGGCTCAAATGGGCTTATCTAAGGGAAACTCATGTAAAAAGGTGACTTTATAGCTAAAAGAGGTTAATCCTAGTTGCCTTTATCATGTCATACAAGTAATCAATGTGTGGTCTCAACAAGTACTAAACTATATCAAGTTCTAGCTTAATATACAAATGCATCCCCACTCATCAAGAAAATTCCAATAGCAATCTAGTCATCATCAAATGAAGCTCAAATTCTCACTAAAGTTAGGTAGATTGTAGTAAGTATTATTTATAGCCATAAGTAATGAAAAACGGTTACTTATGAAGATCTATATTGCTTAATCAACTTGTTAAAGCATCCCAATGTAAGTTCACCATTTAAAACCAAACACTAAGCATTTTCTTTAGACTAACTTGCATTCTAAGATCAAAGCATCATATCGCTTGCCAAAAACAAAAAATATTTTAGAGGAAAACGAAAAAATTTTGGCCAAATTTTATCAAAATAAAGCAAGAAGACATTAAATCAAAAGTTTAAAACAAAACAAAAGAGTTCAGCAATCTATCTAAGTAGGGAATTCAAACTTGGATTCAATATACCATGTTAATAATAAGTAAAATAGCAATAGAAATCAATACCATTCGAAATCAAGGGATATGCCCTCCATCCCCGTACTTAAATGTCACTTTGTACTCAAAGCAAGAATGCAGTAATAGGAATGGAGGGTTGCAGACAGCATGAAAAAATTATAAGAATGCAAAGTTCTAGTGGAAGCAACATACCAGAGGGAAAGAACTATTATGCAAGTGTAATTGATTGGCAAGAAATATCTAAAGGCCAAAAATAAAACTGATGCGATCTTGTGGTGTAAAACAATGTATAAAAAATTACTCCAAAATAGACAAAGAATAATTTCTGAAAATCAAACCGATTTGGTCACTTTCAAGAATCAATGATGAGAAAAATCAAGTATATTGAGCAACAAAAAGTGTGAAGTTGATCCTCATGGGGCTTCCCCATACTTATTCAATTGTTTATCTACAAAAAGCTAAAATCCAAGCATTAAATATATAGCAAAATACTATATAACTTAATAAAAGAAAATAACATAAGACAAGGATAGAAATATAAGCTTGACGTCATAAAAAATTGCTTCAGTTGGTGTTGAAGCGGACACCAAATTCTATCAAGGTTGAATTAGGTGAGAAGGAAGCTACAATCTTCCATTGCAGCTTTCTTTTGATCACTTGCAAGGTATGGCTTTAATCTTTATCCATTTACTTTGAAGATTAGGCCAGCATTGTTTTTCATTTCAATAGCCCCATGTGAGAACACCTTTGTGATAGTGCATGGCCCAGTCCACCGTGTTCTTATCTTGTCCGGAAACAACTTCAATCGAGAATTAAATAAGAGAACTTGTTGTCCCGGTTGGAAATCCTTTTCATGAATTCTTTTGTCATGCCATTTCTTCACCTTCTCTTTATAGCTCATGGCATTCTCATAACTGAAAACTCTAAATTCCTCCAATTCATTCAGTTCTACACTTCTCTGTTCACCTACATCATTCTTGTCAAAGTTCAAAAATGTTAATGCCCACAAGGCTTTAAATTCTAATTCAGCAGGTAGGTGACATACTTTTCTATACAACAACCTAAAGGGAGACATTCTAATAGAAGTCTTGTAGGCGGTACGATATGCCCAAAGAGCATTATCAAGCTTCTGGGCCTAATCTTTCCTAAAGCTAGAAACGGTCTTTTCTAAACTTTGCTTAATTTCTCAGTTGGAGATTTCAGGTTGGCCATTAGTTTGGGGGTGATAGGGTGTTGCAATTTTTTGTTTTACCCCAAACTTACTCGTCAACTTTTCAAATTAGCTATTGCAAAAATGAGTCCCTTGATCACTAATAATTGCCCTAGGCACACCAAAATGAGTGAACAATTTCTTTGAAAAATTGACAACTCTAGCATCATTAGCGGGACTTGCAATTACCTCCACCCATTTGCTCATATAATCTACCATAAGATGAATGTATTTATTACCATTAGAGCTTAGAAAAGGCCCCATGAAATCAATTCCCCAAACGTTAAATACTTCACAAACCATAATGTTAATTAAGGGCATAGCATTTCAGGCCGAGATATTACCTGTTCATTGGCAAACATCACATTCTAAAACAAACCTGCGACAGTCTTTAAAGATTGCAGGAAAGTCGAAACCACATTCAAGGACCTTAGCAGCTGTACGGGTTGCACCATAATGTCCTCCGACATCCTTGTTGTGAAAAATAGTCAAGATTGTTGGAATTTCCTCCTCGGAAACACACCTACTAATGACTTGATCTGCACACAACTTAAAAAGAAATGGTTCTTCCCAAAAATAATATTTAATATCGACAAAGAACATTTTCCATTAGTGAAAGGACAAATGAGTTGGTTTAAGGCCTGCAGCAAGATAGTTAGCATAATCGGCAAACCATAGCAGTATTCTTACTACGAGTAATTGCTCATCAGGGAATGAGTATGCAATCTCAGGTTATTAGACAAGGTTGCTGGAAGCTATTCTGGACAAATGATCTGCTGCAATGTTCTCAGATCCCTTTTTATCGTTTATCTCCAAATCAAACTCTTAAAGAAGCAACATCGATCTAATGAGTTGTGGCTTGGCATCCTTCTTTATTAACAAGTATCTCAAAGCTGCATGGTTAGTAAAAATAATAACCTTCGACAAAACCAAGTAAGATCTAAACTTTTCAAATGCATAAACACCAGCAAGTAATTCATCTTTAGTTACGGTATAATTTTACTGAGTTTTGATTAGGGTCTTACTTGAGAAATAAATTGGCCAAAAGTGTTTGTCAATTCTTTGATCGAGGACTACACCAATGCAAGAGTCACTTACATCACACATGAGCTTAAAAGGTAGCTCCTAATTAGGAGCAATAAGGATAGGAGCATTGATAAGCCTTGATTTAATCTCGTGAAAAGCCTTGCTGCAATTTTCATCAAATTTGAATTTGGCATCCTTGTGAAGGAGCACAGTCAAGGGTAGTGCAATCTTTGAAAAGTCTTTGATAAATCTATGGTAGAAAATCTTATGGCCAAGAGAACTCCTCACCTCCTATATGGAAGTAGGTTCAACAAGCTTCTCAATGATTTCCACTTTGGCATGATCTACCTCAATTCCTTTTTTGAGATCTTATAACCAAGGACGATGCCCTAGTTCACCATAAAATGGCATTTTTCCCAATTCAAGACTAGATTAGTCTCTTTGCATTGAATAAGAACAACATCAGAATTGTCAAGACAAGATTGGAATGTCTTTCCATAAACCGAAAAGTCATTCATGAATATTTCCACGGTCTTTTCAATCATGTCAGGAAAAATGGACATCATGCACGTCTGAAAGTATGCAGGGGCATTGCAAAAGCTGAATGGCATCCTTCTATAGGCATAAATACCATAAGGACAAGTAAAGGTAGTCTTTTCTCGATCTAAAGGATGTATAGCAATTTGATTATAACCAGAATAACCATCAAGAAAGTAATAGAATGTATACCGCAATAATCTCTCCAACATTTGATCAATGAAGGGTAGTGGAAAGTGATCTTTCCTTATGGCTTCATTAAGCTTGTAGTAATTTATATAAACTCTCCATCCGGTCACCGTTCTTGTAGGAATAAGTTATTTCTTTTCATTCTGCACAACGGTCATGCCTCCTTTCTTCGGTACCACTTAGACTGGGCTAGTCCATACACTATTCGAGATTGGATAAATGATTCAAGCATCTAAAAGCTTTATCACCTCCTTTCTAACCACCTCCTTCATGTTTGGATTCAATCTTCCTTGAGGTTGCACCACCGATTTATTTCCATAAGAATGCAGTGGACACTAATAGAAGGGCTAATTCCCTTAATATCCCCAATTGACCATGCTAAAGCCTCTTTATTCTTCCTTATGATAGCAAGTAATTGCTCTGTTTGGTCTTGGATAAGTTTTAAAGAAATAATCATGGGAATGTTATTTTTTAGGTCAAGGTAAGGATGCTCTGAATGGGAAGGCAATGGTTTAAGTTTAAATGTTAGGGTATCTTCTACTGAGGTCTTAGAAGGTGTATTTGGTGCATGGCTTAAGGGTTTAGCAATCTGCTCAGCAGACAAGGTTATAGGACAGACTGCTGGCTCTTCAATTCATTCCTCTGCAATCTTCTCGAACACATCATAATCAACTTTTTCGAGTTCCTGCAAGTCAAAGGGGTCCAAATTAAGATTTAAAGCAAAGTAACAATGATCATCAAAAGCAATAGGGTGTTTCGTTGCTTCGTTCATTGTAAAAATGACTTCTTTATTATGGATTTTCAAGATTAATTTACCCTCATTTACATCAATTGGAGCATGGCTAGTAGCTAAGAAAGGTCTACCTAAAATGATAGGTACATGTAAGTCCTCATCCATATCCATCACTATAAAGTCAACGGGCAAGATAAATTTACCAACTTTTACTAAAACAGCCTCAACTATGCCTCTAGGGCACCTAACGGTTCTATCCGCAAGTTGAATAGAAACTTTAGTGGGTTGTGGCTCTCCTAGACCAAGTTGCTTATAAACATAGTATGGCATCAAATATATACTAGCTCCCAAATCACAAAGTGCATTATCAATATTAAGATTGCCAATAGAACAAGGAATTGAGAAACTCCCTGGATCTTTGAGCTTTTGTGGCAAAGGTTGCTTGCTTTGCAAAATTGAGGAGAAGTCTCGATTAAGTTGCACCAAGGTTACACTTTCTAGCTTCTTCTTATTTGATAACAAATCCTTCAAAAATTTCACGTACATTGGCATTTGAGCAAGGACCTTTGCAAAAGGAATGTTAATATGCAACTTTTTAAACACTTCCAAAAATTTCAAACTGTTTAACCATTTCTTACTCTTTAGCTCTCCTAGGAAATGGAATCCTTGGTTGGTATGGTAAAATAGGTTATTAATCAGGTTTGGGCTCATTTCGAATAAATTCAGAAGGTTCTAGAATAGATTGCTAAGAAACTACTACATTTGTAGGTTGCTGAGTCTGTTCTGTTTGCTCTTCTGCAGTCTGCTGGGCATCCTTTGCAATTTTTCCTACATCATTATCAACATCGACAAAAGTCATTTTGATAGGACTTTCAAAAACTATAAATTTCCTTATTGTGATAGCTTTGCACTCCTCCTTCGGGTTAGGCTCGTTATTACTTGGAATTTCTCCTTTGCTCCTCAGAGTGACAATTTTGATAAGTTACTGGAATTGAGTCTCAAGATTCTTCATTAAAGCTTGGGTTTGCTTCATGAACTGCATCATCATATCCTTTATGTCATCTATCTCAGATTTCCTAGCTTGCTATTATGGTCTTGCATTTTGCAAAGGTTGTTGTGAGTTGCCAAAATTTTAAAAAGGAACATTCTTAGCAGATTGTTGACTCCATGAAAAATTTAGGTGATTACGCCAACTTGGATTATAAGAGTTAGAATAAGGGTTATTCCTTTGGTTATTTCCATGAAATCACAATTTTCTTGATTAAGTGGATTTTCACAATCAATATTTCTATGGTTTCCACCACAAAAGTCACAATTTTAGACATTAGAGATTGCTGAAACATTTTGTTTATCAAGTTGTCTTAAAATTAAATCCACTTTTTCAGAAAGTTTAGAAACATCATTAGATTTAACATGCTTGCTCTGATCTTCCCTAATAGAATGCCATTTTCAACTAGTATTTACTAATCTTTCAATCAAATCATAAAATTCCTCGGGAGCAAGCTCCTCTAGATCACCATTAGCTACAGATTCAATTTGGATTTTATAGGAATTAGTTAAACCATTATAAAAAATTTTAGACTTGTATCCACAAAGGAATACCATGGTTTGGAACTTTTCTCAAAAGATCTTTGTACCTTTCCCAACATTCTGAAAGTGATTCATCACTATATTGAGAAAAGCGAGTTACCTCATTTCTCAATTTAATGGCTTGTCTTGGTGGAAAATATTTAGTCAAAAATGCATTAGCCATATCATTCCAAGAAGTAATAGAACTAGGCTGAAGGTTTTACAGCCAACTCTTTACCTTATCTAGCAAGGAGAAAGGAAAAAGTTTAAATCTAATAACATCATCCGAGGTACCACGATTAGATCTAAAAGTATTGCACATTGTGATAAATTCTTAGATGTGAGAATTAGAATCTTCTCCCGGCAAACCTCTGAATTGGACGGCTGCTTGGAGCATTTGTACCATTGACTCTTTAATCTTAAAAAGATTGTCCCCTTCATTAGGTATCACTATGCAAGATTAGTATCCCTCAGTTGCTGGTTTCGAATACTCTTTGAGCATTTATCTCGGGGGAGGCAAGTTTGCCACAACCCTTCCTTTGGGTAGTCCATCACCATTTGTTTGATTTGCTCTCTCCATTCTTTATTGTCTACTTCTCCTTGCTACACCACTAAGTCTACAATAAGTTCCTTCAATTTTGGGATAAAAAGGAATTAGTGGTAAACTGAGTCTATGCATGCACTAAAGATTGTAGCAACCTGTAATTTTCTACATAAATAGGAGATATAGATTAAAACTACCAAATTACACACAAAAACTTAAAAACTTAAAGCGTTGCTCCCCAGCAACGGTGCCAAAAACTTGTTGCATGCTCGATGAACCTGGCAAGTGCACTAGATCGTATTAGTAGTATGGGGGTAAGATGAAGCGTCATTCCCATGAGGAGCAAAGAAGAAATTATGTTTTATAGGCAGTTTAGTAGTTAAATAGTCTCAATTTATAAAGTTGGTGAGCTAAAAACTAATTTAAACAAGAGTGTAGTAGAGTAAAATAAAACAGTAACAAGATTACACTAATCAAAATAACAAGATTGCAGTAGTACGAAATTCAATAATACGAAAACACAAGCTTTACTAGACTCTTTGGACGGTTTTAATGGTGCTTCCCCTTCCTTATTCTAGCATGTTTAGGTGCCTAGATCTAAGGTCTCTTACCTGCATTCTTTGTAACTAAGTGTGGCATACCTATCCTACCACTTAGCACTTTAAGACTTTCACTATGGATCCCTCTCTTACAAGTTAGGCATTAAGCATTAATCTCAAGTAAGCATCTTAAATTAATTTTAGGAACCCTTACCATGAATTCAGCGCCCACTCGGGGTCATATAAATTCTGTGATTACTAATAGGTCTTTGGTAGTAAAACACCTCTAGGTCTAAGAAATGCTCACTTCCAATTTTAACATAAGTTGACCAAACTTATGAATCATTTAAGTACAATTAGTAATCAATCCAATTAAGGATAAATTTTAGCATAAGGAAGGATCTACACCTCAAACAAGCCGTCGGCAGAACCTAGCAAGCTTGTAGGGAAGTTAGCTACGCATAATTGAAGAAATAAAATGCAAAGTAATGAAGAACATACTTGAATTAAAAAAACAAAATTAGAATAGAAATATGAGATGAAAAGATGAGCATAAGCTGCTCTCTAAAGCAAAAAAAAGTGCCCTTTTATAATATTCAAGGGACCTTGGCAACTTGCACAAGTTGCATGCATTAAAATATTAAAGGAAAACTATAACCACAAGTTTTAAGTACTTGGCCACTAAAAAATACATATAGCAACTTCTCATATGCCACTTTTTCCTCCCAAAAGATCATTTCTTCACGTGATTGAACTACTTGAAGGTCCACTACTAGAGCGCCACGTTATCACCCACATAAGTTGTCATTTTCTTCCTCTTTAAGTACTTGGCCACTAAGTAAAATAAATGACAGCTTCTAATTGGTTTCCTTTGCCTCCAAATGATCTAATTTTTTATGCCATTGAACCATTTTCAAGTCCTCTTATAGTGTGCCACGTCATCAACTACCCAAAATGCCATTTTTCTCCTTCATTTCCACAACTCTGCTGCAATCTTCTGCCTACTATCTGCAATATATTTTTTACAAAAACACTCATAAAATTCACAATGCAACTCCAAATTAAGTTATTCCAAAGCCATTTTTCCTATATTTTCATGGTATATTTTCCACTTATCAAAGACCCTCTTCATTGCCTCTGAGTTAAACATGTTAGGAAAATTTTTTAACTAGATTTTTGAGGGATTAGGGTTTGGTGTTTGGTTAATGGCAGGTGGGGTGCGGGTAGAATGGTGGATCGAAGGATTGGATTGGAAAGGGGATTTGTGGGATTAGAAAGGCTAGTAACGGCGATGGGGAAAGGGTTGGTGGAGGTACGTAGCCGTCAACGATTGGTGGTGGTGGGTAGGGATGCTGTTTGGGAGTCGGCTAGGGTTGCGTTCGGTGTTCATGGGTCATTCAAAGCGTAAATTTGTGATTATATATGCACAATTAAATTGTACATGTCAATTTAGTAGATTTTAGGTCAAATGACTTCAAAATTCGAGAAAGTATCTTTTAATACATGAGTGGTTAAAATCACTTGATGAAATATTATATTGAAAAATATTATATGATTTCACCTCAAATATAATAAAAGAAAAAAATACCTACAAATTAAAAGAAAAATAAAATGCAAAAGAAAAACAAAAAAAAAACAAGATAAAGCAAACTTATCACTAAATAACGTATTTTGATAGCAGCCGCCCAAATAGGAACTGAAACCTATATATATGAGTGCCATTCACAAACCTAATTTGTATACAGTAACATTAACCTCCAACCTCTCTCTCTAGTTTGTTTTCGGAAATTAACAGGATGAACAATCAGGGCTTGCCGATGGGTTTCATATTCGACCCAACAGATAGTGAGGTACTTCTCTGTTATCTTTTAAACAAGGTCAAGGGTTCACCTCTTCCTTGTAATTTTGGGATTCTTGATTGCAATCTTTATGATGGAAAAGATCATTGGATTGTGTTTTTCTGAGGGAATCGAACAACAAGTTTGTATCTGTTTACAAAGTTAAAGAAGAAGAGCAGCAATGCAGGATGAATACAAAGAAACACCGGCTCAGGCACATGGAAAGAAACTCAGAAGGAGAGAGCTATTTTTCATGAGAATTGTACAATCGAAACAAGAAAATCATTCAAGTTTCTGCCTTCTAAACCTGTCTCCAGCTCCAACGGATGTTGGTCAGTGGACGAATATCGCCTCGACCATTCTCTTCTCAACAAGAAGTATGTATTAGATAATTCTTTAATTTTTAAATCTTGTTTTTATCTCATATATATGTTCTTTCAATTTTTATTGAATTGATTTCGGGAGCAAGTGAATGAATATGTTGTATCGCATATAAGGTGGGAGATAAATTCCAAGTCTAAGTTTCACAGTCAACCAAGTCAGCTCATGCCTTATTATCAAAATAAATCGGTAATTAAGTATCCATCCTATTTCAATAAAAGACAATAGGTTTGTTAGGGTTTTAGTTTTTTGATTTATAATTACAATTATATTTTTTTCTATTACAGGTGAACAATGAAACACAAATCAATGAAGACAATATGCACAGTCAATCGAATCAACTCCTGCCTTTTAATCAAAATCAATCTGTAAGTATCCATCCTATTTGAATAAAAGATGTTAGGCAATTGTTGTTGCTCATAACTTTGTATTTATTAAATAATTAAAAATTGGTAAAAAGGTTCTAAATGGCTATCCAAGGGCGATCCCTTTTCCCCAACCACCGAAACCAACCATCCACTTACCGCCGCCACCGTCCAGCCCGCTTCTCCGGCCAATATTCTTTTCCTGGTGATCGCAATCCCTTGCCATACAGCTGTGTTTATAGGTTTTCTTCGAAGTGATAAAGAAAACCCTAACTCCTCAAAAATTTGTTTTGAGAATTTTCGAAATAGTCATGACGAGGAGGCTTTGAGGAGAGTTTTCAAGAGGATTGGTGTGACCGGGAGGGTCTATGTTGCAAGGAAAAGAAATATCAGGAATCTAAACTTTGGGTTCCTAACCTTAGATGATTCCATGCCTGTGCAGGAAGCCTTATACAAGCTGAATTCCATATCGATCAGGATTGTTAAACTCAGGGCGTTTAGGGCTAGATTTTCGAGTTTTTTGCCTGTTCAGAATAAGAGGCCGATTATGAGGGCTCCTCCAAAAGTGAGGACTGTTTTTCGTAGCTCTCCAAGGAGTGAGAGATCCTATGCAAATGTTGTTTCAAATGAAGGGAAGCGTGATGAGAAACCTGTATCGAATGGAGGCAAGCACAATGAGATTTCTAATTTGAACATCACGGCTACTAGTGGGATCTCGCCAAAGAGTGATGCGGATTCCAGTTCAAAATTAGACCTTAAAGTTGAGGTTACACCGTGGAGGTCTAAAGCATGTGGTGAATTTGTAATTATTGGATTTAGTTCCATCAAGGCTATGAATGAGTTTGTGAATGGGGAATGGAATATGCTGCACCACATTATCTCTGAGGTGGTACAGTTATCTACTGCGTTCGCCCCCAAGGAGTACATTATGTATCTGGACTTAATATAATTCCTCCCGCCATTATGGGAGAACCATTTGTGAGGACATTGGCGTCGAAATTCGGTCGTGTTATATCCATTGATTGTGATTTTAATTATCCTAATAGATTGGTCATGGTCTCCTACCTCATTTCAGTTCCCTTTGGCAGGACTGGAAAATCCTTCTAGTTGAGCGTAGGATCTGAGAAAGTTATGGTAGTAGCTGAGCTTAGGCAAGGTGTTGGCTGTAGACACTGTGAAGAGAAATCGGAATATGTGACAAGTGAATCGAAAGTAAGCAAAACCATCTCAGAAGAATTGTCTTGTGATGAATCGCATGAGCAACTGATTGAACCTGTGTTTTAGTAGGAGGTGAATATGGAGTCAAATGGCAGTGTAGTACCGGAAACTAACTGCAATGGTATAAGTGAGTATTGTATTTGATATGTGGAATTGATATAATATATGTACTTGTAATATTTAATAGAGTTCAATTTGAATTGATATATGTACATAAGCATGAATACATGAAAGCATAAAAGGTCGTTGTGGCATACCTGTCCAGACATTGCAATACATGTTCTGTTATATTGACATATATGGTCAACCACATGGGTCACTTGATTATATGGACTGAAAGGTTACCCACATGATTACAGGCTAGCCAGGGAAATCAAATGTTTTATGTTACATGTTCGTGGGGCAATAGTTTGGCTGGTGTTGTCAAAACAATTAAATAACTGTTTCATTCATTCTCATATAAGTGTGACTGTATATTGAATTTGTTAATGTATATATGATTTGCTAATGAATTTGCAATGTGTGTGTGCTAAATTCATATATTATTTATATTCACTGAGTTGCACCTTATATAGAGGGTTAAATTTTTCAGAGGTGATAAAGTTTGTACTAGAAGATCATTACCTGCAGATATCATGGACAAAAGACTGGTTGGCTGTGTTCTATGTCGCTCCATCTCCTCATACGACAAGCATATAGTATAGAAGGTGGTTGAGTTATGGATTTTATTTTTTTATATATAGTACGTTTTTAGTTACTGAAATGAACAATGGAAGATTTGAATTGATTGTAATTTTGGTGTGTATTTCCATTATGTTTATAGAGCCTTTTATTGGGAGATTTACATGTGAGTAAAGGAAACACTATCTCTACATATAGAAGGTGCTAGCAAAAAATTAAAGCAGAGAATAAACATAATAAAGGTTGTTTCTATATATGAGGACCCAAAACTAAGTTTGTATAATTCGGATGTGATGATTCCATCTGATCCCTGATTCTTCTCTGCTTTCTTTTTCTAACACTCCCCTAAAGTTGAGTAGAGGGATTCCCAACGCACAACTTGTCTAAGACTTCTTTAAACACCTTTCCATTCACAGCTTTCGTCAAGGTATTTGTAAGTTGATCTTCAGATCTTATTTAGGGCATCTTTACGATTCCCACTTCAAGTTTTACTTTCAAAAAGTGTCTGTCTATTTCCACATGTTTTGTTTGATCATGTTGCCCTAGATTTTAGAAATTCAGATAGCCGCCTGATTATCATACATCAACTCGGAGACCTTGGTTGGTGGAAATCCAATTTTAGTTAGTAGCTTTTGTAGCCATAAGATCTCGGTCATCCCTAGAGCTACTCCTCGGAATTCTACCTTTGACCTTGACAATGCTACTACCTTTTGTTTTGTACTTCTCCATCTGACTAAATTCCCTCCAACAAGGGTGAAGTAACCTGAAGTTGATCTTCTATCTACTGGATTTCCTGCCCAATTAGCATCCATGTATTCTTGAGTGTTTAGATACCTGTTTGCTTTAAATAGAACCCCATGTCTAATTGTACCCTTGAGATATCTTATGATTGTCCGTACAACTTCCATATGATCTACTTGAGGTCGGTGCATGAACTAGCTTACTATTCCTACTAGATATGATATATCTGGTTAGGTATGTGAAAGATATATCAGTATTCCTACTAATCATTGATATTGCTCCTTATCAACCAGTTATACTCTGTCTAGTATCTATAGCCCATGATTTACCACTATAGGGGTGTCAGCTGGTTTATAGTCTAACATTCCAGTTTCTGCTAATAGATCTAGTGTATATTTGTTTTGATAAATGAAGATGCCTTACCTTGATCTTAGTACTTCGATTCCCAGAAAATACTTCAATCTCCGTAAGTCTTTCATTTCAAATTTTGCAAACAGATTTTCCCTCAATTTGCTGATTTCCTCTCTATCATTTCCTATAATGATCATGTCATCGACATAGATAATCAAACAAGTTATAAGTTCACCTCTTTGTCTAAGGAAGAAGGTGTGATTAGAGTTGTTTTACTTAAAATCATATCTCATCATTGCTAGAGTGAATCCCCCAAGCCAGGCTTTGAGTGATTGTTTCAGACCATAAAGAGACTTCTTCAATCGACACACTTCTCCCTTCTTAAATTCTACTTCGAATCCTGGAGGAACCTCCCTATAGACTTCTTCTTTCAAGTCTCTATGTAGGAAGGCATTTTTACATCAAACAGATGAAGTGGGCATCCTTCGTTGGCTGCTACTAAAAATAGTACACGGATGGTGTCAATTTTTACTACTGGTGAGAATGTTTCTAAATAGTCAAGGCCATACGTCTGGGTGTATCCTTTTGCTACCAACCTTACTTTGTATCATTCAACTGATCCATCCAGTCTATATTTCACAGTGAATACCCAACGACACCTGATTGATCTTTTTCCATTGAGCAGAGGACATTTTACCCATGTATTGTTTTTATTGAGTGCCTCCATTTCGTATTCCATTACTTTTGTCCATTTGGTAGATGTCCGTGCTTGTTTGGCTGTGTTTGGAGTTTCTTCCACACAAAGAGCTATGTCAAAAGCTTTGGCTTCTTTTGTCAAACTCCCCCTTGCAATGTGTGCTATTGGGTACCTCAATCTTAAGGCTTCCTTTTCTGGCTGAAGGGACCCATCTTTTTTTAGGGTGGTAATACAAACCACCCCTCTTGTTCTGTTTCATGTTCAACAGTATCAAACCGCCCTTCTTGTTCTATCTCATGTTCAACTTCCTGTTTAACTGCAACTTCATGATTATCATTGTAAACTAGAACATCAGGAATTTCATTTCTTACCTCAAACACCAGGTTAGGATGATTATTTTATATGACACTAGGCTCTGCAGATTGTATTGACATTTCAGAAGTTTGCCCAATGGTATTATCTTCATTTGGTGAAACTATTATCTTAGGAAGCCAACTAAGTGTGTCTGTATAGTCCTTCTCCCCCTAACCACTGAGTTAGGAATTGTAAAAATACTCAGTTTCGAGGAAGTTGCAATTCATAGTAGTGAACATGTGACGGTATTTGGGTTATAGCATCCATATCCCTTTTGATTAATCCTATATCTAACAAAGACACATTTCTTGGCACAAGGGTCAAGTTTTGTTCATTCTATTTTAGGAATGTGGAAAAAAATAGAACAACCAAAGATTCGAGGTTTTAAGGTTAAAGGTGGTGGTATTTTTGTGAATTTGGCAAGGGTTTGGATGGGTGTTTGTAGGTTAAGGATTTTGGTTGGGAGTATGTTTAGTAGGTAAGTGGATGTGACTAATGCTTCAAGCTAAAAACTTTTTGGAAGTTTAGATTCAATAATAAGGGTCTCGGTCATTTCTAAGAGAATAATATTTTTCCTTTTGATCACGCGGTTCTGTTCAAGGGTATGCGGACATGTGGTTTAGTGAATTAATCCATGTTTTTAACAAAACAATTGCTCTTACTTTAAGTATTTCTTTTAGCGGTATAAAACAATCCCAAGTATATAGCCAGCTAAAATGGAGTCCCTAGCCGCACCCTACCCGCAGCCGTACCCTACCCGCACCCTTCCCCAGCCGCACACTGCCCGCAGCCGCACTCTACCCGCACCCTTCCCCGGCGGCACCCTACCCGCACCCTTCCCCAGCCCCGTCTACACCACCGACCGTCAACCCTGAACCGATTTGTGAGCACCCACCGCCAGCCACAATACCGAAACCCTATGCCCCCCGAAATCGCCCTTACCAAATCCCTAACCCCCCAAAAATTTACTTTGAGAATTTCCCAAACCTCTTTGATGCAGCGGCTATGAAAAGAATGTTCAATAGGTATGGGGTGTATGGCTGGGTCTATATTGCCCGGAAAAGGAATGCGAAGAACCTTAATTTTGGGTTCATCACACTCGATGGATCTATGCGGATAAAGGAAGCGTTGGAAGCGCTGAATATGATAGCGATTGGTGCGATTAGACTCAAAGCCTTCAAAGCTAGGTATGACAAATCGAAAACAGCCCCCAAAGCACGGTCTAATCCCATGGTACCAGTTCAGAAGCCGATATTCAGAGACTCCCCTCGAGATCATCGGACCTTTGTGGATGTTGTAGCGAATCAAGCCCCACGAGAAGAGTCGACCATTAACCCGATCCAGGCGATATCCTCTACTAGTGTACCTGCTGCATCTATTCTGAAAAGTGAGGTAGTGGTTAAATCTGTCCCTTGGAAATCAAAATCTTGTTTGGTTAAACTTAATAATATTTCTCACATCCGTAATATACATGATCTGTTGAGCGATCACAGTTTTGAATTTGTATTTGCTGCTCCTGTTGGTGGATTTTATGTGATTGTTTCGTTTAGATCAGAAGTGGTTCTTATGGACTTTATGAATGAGGATTGGAAAGTTATGGATCATATTGTGGAGACAGTTTGTGCACTTCCAATAGATTTCGTACCGACAGAATGTATTATGTATCTGGATCTCACCGGAATTCCGCCAGCTCTTGTTTGTGAACCTGTAGTGCGGGAACTGGCAGCGAGATTTGGACGAGTTGTTTCGGTAGATTGTAATTTCGAAAAACCAGATCGGTTGGATGTAGTATCGTGCCTTGTTTTGGTACCGCTTAGGACAGCCAGTAGGAACTTGACATTGGTAGTAGGGGATAGAGAAATAATGATATACACGAACCTTAGACAGGGAATTGGCTGCCAACACAGTCAAGAGTACGAATACGGGTCGGAAGAATGGAGCGAACCAGAGGAGGAACCTTCGGACAGGTGTAGTAGTGAATCATCAGGGAACGAAGATGAAATTAGATCGGATGAGGATGATGAGATTGTCGCGGATAGCAACAATACAAGTCCGGGTAGTACCCACCCTTCCAACGATAGCCCATTAATTGAGGGAAATAACGCGGTGGATCCGGGTATGGAGAATTCAAGTTCTTCGGGCCCAAACATCCCAAATATGAATAGAATTATCATTCGCAGGGAAGAAAATGAGCCAACTGTCAGTGAGGAATTAATGACTTTCCGAATCAGAGAGAAGCTTGAGTTGTTTAACGAACAAAATATGGGCTTGATTATAGAGGCACTAGAAAGGCAGCGGCGTTGAGAGAGCTGCTGGCCGAACTGGGATATTGTGAGTTTTATCATGTCGTTGAGTTTTATGAGTTGGAATTGTCGCGGGGGCTTATTGAATGGGGCCAAACAGTTTTTGGTACGGTCATGTGTTCTTAAGTGGTAGCTTCAGGTTTTTATTCTAGTTGAGACAAAGGCCCTATCGGTTACAGATCAGGTTGTGAGGAAGTTTTGGGGCCATAACGATTTTCATTTTTATTGTATCCCGTCACATGGCTTGGCAGGTGGTCTATTGATCTCATGGAATTCTAATTTAATTCTTGGCTCGATCACTGCTTCTACAGATAGATGGTGTCTGCTTCATATTGTGTCTAGTCAACATGAGGTAAATTTACTATGCTTATATGGTCCCCCTATTCCCAGGGATAGGAATCAATTTTGGAGTGATCTGCTGCCCCATATTCAAAACATTGATAACTTGGTGATATGTGGTGATTTTAACGAAGTGTTACATAGTTCTGAGCGAGGTAGAAGTGCGAATACGGGGGCGAGTTCGATGATTAGGTTCCAGGAATTTGTTAATGAATGTGCTCTATTTGATTTGCCATTACATGGGCATGACTATACGTGGTCTAATAGTCTATCCTTCTCTAGGATTGATCGTGTCTTGGTGTCGTGCAATATTCTTGATAGGTGGCCGGGTCAGAATTTGATGACGATTGATTCAACGCTATCAGATCACTTTCCGATTATATACCCGTCCCATGCATTGGTATCGGATGGCAAAAAGGTGTTTCGATCATTGAACTGTTGGTAGGAAAAGGACGGGTTTCTACCTTTTCTAAGATCGAAGTGGGAGGCCATAGAATTGGCGGATCCGGGGCGCGACATTGATTTTAAATTATGCCGATTAAGGAGCTTTATCGGGCCTTGGCATCTATCTAATTTTGGTGGGTTAGAGGGAAGAATAAAGAAGCTAGAGGCTCGTATTATATTTTTGACATCCAGTTCGGTGGTCCGACCTTTGGAGGAGGGAAGTAGATCAGAGCTTCAGTGCGTGAGATCGGAATTACTTACCTGTAGACGGAACCTTGAACAAATTCGTCACCAACAATCACGTGTTAACTAGACTTTATTGGGTGATGATAATACAAGTTTTTTTCATAGGATGGCATCGGCCTAGGGCTAGGGGGAATCGGATTTCACAGCTGGAAATTGATGGAGTTGTATCTTCTAACCCGGTACTTATTAAATCCACGATACGGAATTTTTATTCCAGGCTGTTTTCGAAACATGTGGTGGTGCCGTTTTCCTTGGGCGAACTACAATTCCGTATGATTGATGCGATGGACAATGCGCGTCTTGTTGAATCTTTTTCTGAGGCTGAAGTGTGGGACGCAGTGTGTGCTTGTCAAGAAGGTAAGGCGCCGGGGCCGGACGGATTTAATTTCTTCTTCTATAAATGTTTCTGGGAGGACATGAAATCGGACGTGCTAGCTCTGTTTGGCGAATTTTATAGGCATGATCAGCTGCCAAACTCTATCAAGTCATCTTTTACCGTATTCATTCCTAAAGTCCCGGGGTCGTCGTCATTGGGGAACTATAGACCGATTGCCCTTATTCATGGTATATATAAAATTGTGTCGAAAGTTCTTGCGAAAAGATTACAGGCTGTGTTGCCTCAGCTGATTTCTGACAACCAGTTTGCTTTTGTTAAAGGCCGAAATATTCATGAATGCTCGTTTATAGCCTCAGAAGTGATCCAATCAATCCACCGCAGTGGTCTGTCTTCTGTGGCTCTCAAGCTTGATTTCCATAAAGCATACGATAGTGTTTCTTGGACTTATATTGACTCAGTGTTGAAGAGGATGGGGTTCTCAGATAAGTGGATTAGATGGATGGGGACCTGCAGAGCGAACTCGACAACATCTATTCTTTTCAATGGTAGTCCTACAGATCCGATCTATTTGGGTAGAGGGGTTAAACAAGGTGATCCCATTTCTCCATTTCTTTTTGTCTTAGCAGTGGAAGGTCTTAAACAGCTCATAGACGCAAGTGTCCGTAAGGGTATTTTACCTAGGTTTCGTATTCATGGGTCAGAGAAGGATATATCTATTCTTCAGTTTGTGGACGATACGATGTGCTTCTTACCTGCAGATGAGTCTCTCTTACCTACTTTTATCCGTTTATTACGTTGTTTTGAGTTGATTTCAGGTCTACGAATAAATTTTGTTAAGAGCTCAATTATGGGTATCAACGTGCAGGAAGACTTGTTGAATCGGTGTGCGGAGATAATGGGTTGTAAGATCGAAAGATTTCCCATTACTTATCTAGGCGCCCCTCTCAGTACGAGACGCATCCCGGTGTCTTATTGGAACGGGTTGATTGGTAAGTTCAAAAATAGGCTGGCAAGTTGGAAAGGTCAGTGTTTATCGTATGCTGGCAGGGTGGTCCTTATAAAATCGGTTCTCTCATCTATCCCGATTTATTTGTTATCATTGAATAAGATGACGGCCTCTATTAACAATAAGCTTGTTCAACTGATGCGTAATTTCTTGTGGAAAGGTATAGCGGACTCTAGCGGGATCTGTAAAGTGAGTTGGGAGACAATTATGCTACCAAAAAATTTAGGTGGCCTATATGTTAGGGATCTAAGACTAGTCAATTGTAGTTTATTACTGAAATGGATATGGCGGTCTAGAACAGATGGGCAGGGATCGTTGTGGTATGAGCTGTGTGTCCGTCGATATGGCTTCGAGTCATGGAACTCGTTTGAAAATTTTAATAGATCCCGCATTTCGTATGTTTGGCAAGGCATTATATCTTGTTGTGTAAAGAACTCAACCTTCTGGGAGTTGTTTAAATCGAATGGGAGAGTTAAAGTGGGGAACGGGGCGAGCGGATCTTTTTGGCATGATAATTGGACTGCAAATGTGTCATTATCTGTTCTTTTCACTGATCTGTATCTATTATGTAATAGAAAAAGCTGTTCGATTCGGGATGGGTGTCTGTCTATTTCTGAGGGAGCAGCATTATCTATGCCTTTTTGGAAACGTAGTCTAAGGATTACTAGTAGGGAGAGGTGCTCCCAGATGCGGAATTGAAATTCCCAATTCTGGCCCACTATTTTTGGGGGGAACAGGGCTGTCGGTAACAGGGGGCAGCAGCCACACGTTGAGTTTCAGGTGGTGGCAGATAGATTTGAATGGGATCTAAAAGCTAATAAGGTATTTTCAGCTGCATCTTTTTGTTTAGGGCCCTATAGGTCGCCTCAAAGGACTACGCCGGAAACGGATTATATGGTAGTTTGGAATGCATGTCTTATTCCTAAAGTCAAATTTTTTGGCTGGTTATTGCTATATAGACGACTCCCAATGAAAGTATTTCTGGTTTGTCGCGGATGCTAAGCTGTATTGAATGACAAGTGTCCGTTTTGTGATGAATCCGAAACAATTGATCATGCTTTGTTTCACTGTTCCGGTAGTTATCGTATATGGGTTCAAGCTTTTCTGTTACTAGGGATTTCGGTAACAATGCCATTCAAGGGGGCTGATTTTCTTGTCGTATGGCGAGCGCATTTTTCCTCAGGGATTGGACAGGAGTTTGGTACGGCTTTATGGTTTATGATAGCGTGGGCTATTTGGAAAAGGCGGAATAAGTTCGTGTTCGAGGGTGTCTTAAGCACAGATGATCTCTTGGGGGCAAGCATTCATCTATGCTGGTTCATTTTCAAGTATCGAAGATGGAATCTAAATTTTGTTGTTTCTGATGTATTTAACTGTCCAGATTTATTTCTAAGCTGTAACTAGTTAGGTGGCATCATTTGGTCTATTCATTGTATAGTCATACCTCGGGATCGGATTTCATATCTGTATCACCTTTAGGCTGTATCTTTGTTCACTGACGCTCTCATCTTGTGAGCGGTCTTTGGAATACATTAATAAAGAGAGGTAGGTGTTTTATAGGTAAGCGGGGGCATCAACCTAGTTGGGACGCCCGCCCCGAAATTTTCACCTATCTCGATCTTTTTCCTTCTGGGGAAACACAATGTTTCTCCGGGGGGTTTTCAAAAAAAACAAAACAAATTCAAGGATGAGTTAATAAATTCCCCCCATTATCTGAACGTAGAATTCAAATAGTTTTTAAAATTGTGTTTATACCATATTAAAGAACTGAACAAATTTTTCTACAACTTCGGATTTGGTTTTCAAAAATATACCCAAGTCATACGACTGCAATCATCCACAAAAATAAGGAAATATTGAAACCCTTGTCCGCCTTAGATTGGTGATGGACCCCATACATCGTAATGAACTAAGTCAAAAGGTGATTTAACTTGGGTATTATTCAATTTAAAGGTTTGTCTATAGCTTTTTGCCAGAACACAAGTTTCACAAAGTAAGGTCCTATTGGATTTAAAAAGACTAGGGAATGAAATATGCAGATATCCTATGCATGGATTTCCTAGTCTTAGGTGCCAAAGCCAAGCTTCTCTAGCTAGCATAATCGTACCATTTTGGGCAACGTCATCCACATAATACAATCTTTGGTGCTCTGTGCCATGCCCAATAATCATACCCATCCTGATGTCCTACAGAACATAAAAGGTTGGGTACATTAGTACAATACAATTGAGTTCTTTTGTAACATGACTAATGGACAATAATTTATGTGATAAAGAAGGCATATAGAGATAATTAGACAATTTTAGTGTAGGTGATATGTCAATCGTTCCTGCTCCATTCATAGGTATTGTTTCTCCATTTGTTGCAATAACCTACATTTCTTAGGGTTCAATTTTAATTTTTATATCACATGGACCAAAGGTCATTCTATCTATGGCACCACAGTAAAAAATCCATGATAAATTTTTAGGTTTGCTATGATTTTGGATGACATTTTCAAGGCTTTTATGTTCTATGGGGTCAATCTCATAAAAGGATTTAGTCTTGGTGTTAATATATAAATTCTAAAAAATTGAAGGGTTTGAGAATTTCCCAAACCCTATACCTTGAGACTCGTTGCTTCTGTTATCTGTTCTAACCGCTATAGCCAAACCTCCCTTCCCCCCTCATCATCATTTTCTTGACAACCACTATTGCTGTCAACGGCTTTCAAGCCACTCACGGTGGTGGCTTCTCTTCTGATGGTGACTGAACTTTTCTTCTTGCTCTTATTTCCCCACCATTCAGGATACCCTATTACCTCGAAGCATCCTTCCTTTGTGTGCTTAGTTTTTCCATAAATGGAGCACTTGAGTTTACTCTTGTCAACCTATGGTGGGTAGCCGCCGTCGTTACCTCCGTTTCCTTTCTTGATTGAACCAGAATTGCATTGTCCTTGTACTTCCATACTGGCTGCTTCAACTCTATATGTTACAAGACCATCGCCTATACCTTATAGTGATCAAACTCTAGATTGTGGCCCCAAACTATTCAAGCAGGCTACCTCTTTCCAAATAGCGGCATATGCAAATTTTGGCGAAGGTAAGGGTTCTTATCTTAATAGTTCTCTTTTGATTTGATTGTATTTGACATTGATAGAGCTTAAGCACTGAAATAGTTTATGTTCTTGACGGATTCTGTTGTATGTTCCGATATCAATTTCTGAGGTCATTTGATTAGGCTCCCAGCTGTCTATTTCACCCCATGTACCTTGCAAGTTGATCCAAAAATCCTCTAGTGGCATGTTGTTCTGTTTAATTCGATTGACTTTAGAATGTAAATGAAATATTTGTAGTTTATCTTTTCCCAAGCTATAGGTGGTGGCAAGTGCACTCCATAGTGCTCTAGCTATTGCAAATTTGATGAGGATGCACGCCAATTGTGGTTCAATATTTTGAATACACCATGAAAAAATGATGAGATCATTTTGTTCCTGTCTTTCATATTCTTCACTGCTGATTTCTAGTGGGTTTCTGGTTGGTGATTTAATAATGCTTTCGATTTTACCCCTATTGCGACTTTGATCAGCTGAGCCTATAAAGCATAATTGTGGCTATTAAGTTTTATGTTAATAGACAAGATGTCGGAGAGTTTCTGTTCATGATGGGTTGTATTTCCATCATGTATTTGTGCTTTTTTCCATATCATTAAGACCATGGTTTTAGTCTTTGTGGTCGCTATTACTTCCTTTTCTATCTTTTTAGGCTTTTATGTTAATTTGAAGAAAAGATGCATTTCTGGGCAAAAAATGAGCAATTTAGGAGACTCCCGATGGATGCATTGAGACTAGTCTGATCCCAGTGACCTGGAAGCCTTCTGAGATATAAGAAGAAATCAAAAGAGGAAGACTCACTGAGAAATTGCCACTCACCGAGATCATAGCATGTTCACCACGATTGACGAGGTCCTAATGACATATCAACAAGCTAAAGGAGATAGCGAGAACGATAGCTAGTCCCGATGATTCCAGAACATTCTAAAATGATCAAGATGACATAAATATCGAAGTGTAAAATGTCCAGAACTAGAGATCACCTATTTCAGGCAAGTCCTATCCAGGAAGAGTCCGATTCAAGGAAGTTTAATCCCTTTCCTTATTACATCAAGGCAGGGATTTTTACTACCATTTTAGGACCAAGACTAAAAGGAAATAAATCCGAGATAAATGCCAAGACTCCTATTCAGTCACTAAATGGGAAGCATAAGGGGAGGCATTCACTATAAATAACGAGGCCGACACATCATTTGGGATGATCATCACAACATCTCTCAATTTTATCATTCTACAATTCAGTCATTTTAGTTTAGATTTTAGTCTTAGCATTCTTAGTTTCAATTCAATTTTGATTTCGGATTCTCTTAAGTTTAATTACAAGTTCATTTCAGTTTTATTGCTTTATTTCAATTTCAAGTCTTTATATTTCAAGTATGATTTGCTTTCAGTCTCTTTACATTTTTTCACATTTAAATTCAGTCATGTCTAGCTATTTTACTCATGGCTTGACCAAATAATGGTCAGGGCTGTGTTTAAATGGTGTGAGGACCGCAATTGAATACAGAAATATGCAAGGTGACCTATTTACCAATCTCGGCACTTAAAGGGTTTTATGGTAAGAGTTTTACTTAGTCTCATAGTTGGATTGATCACCCACTTGGTAAGTCTTTTTTACTATTGTCAATCTTGATTCTTGCATCCGTAATTATGCTGGAAAAGGGATACAGTGATAAAAGTCTCAATCGAGACTGGAGAAAGGTAATCTTATACATGTTGGAAGTGCTACACTACCCGTCTGTAAGGATTCAGGCTTTTCTATTATTTATTGCTATTCATTGGCGAGCTCTCTAGTGCGAAGTTGAGACACACAGTGAGTAAGAAGGAGGTAATGGCATTAAGTCCGATCGCTATACGCTATAAAGAGAGGTTGCTGGTATTATCCGGTGCATGAATACCAGTATAACTAAATCTAGGTCTCGGTGTTATTAATTCCTTATCCTATGATCACCATGATATACAGTTTAGTTCTAATTTGGTTGAGCCATTGTTTCTCATTGTTATATCACCTACTTTATTTAGATTTAATCTACAAATTCCCATTGAGAGTGTTCTTATGTCACGTTGTGTGTCATATTCTTAGAATAATATTGTCAAATACCATTCTTTGTGGATTCAACTCCCGCTCATTGCTAACTACAAGTTTGTTTTGTGCAGGGATTTATTTTTGGTGGTCTCAACACCATTTAGGTCATGATGGTTGAAACCATTTCTGATGAGTTTTTATAATTGTAATGAGAGGTCACTGCTATCCCTAGACTGTTCCCTCGAGTAATGACTTCGTACTTGGCAGCCAGGGCTTTCTGTGGTGGTATCGTAGTAGCTGAGCTACCGTCTTTGGGCATGGTAGCTAATTCCAAGGTGGGCTTGGTATATGATGAGCACCACTATGGTCTTAAGACCGAAACCACTACTGATACCATGTTTTTAATTACTGAAATGAACAATGGAAGATTTGAATTGATTGTAATTTTGGTGTGTATTTCCATTATGTTTACAGAGCCTTTTATAAGGAGATTAACACGTTAGTAAGGAAACACTATCTCTACATATAGAAGGTAGTAGCAAAAAATTAAAGCAGGTAATAAACACAATAAAGGTTGTGTCTATATATGAGGACCCAAAATTAAGTCTGTATAATTGGGATGTGATGATGCAATCTGATCCCTAATTCTTCTCTGCTTTCTTTATCTAATATAGTATATACATATAAATGAAGTATTAGCTTAAATATATATATATACACTGTGAATATTATTATCATATGCTTAGTATATGGTATAGGTTGTTTCAATATCAACTCGTTTATCATAAAGAGATTGTCGAATCTTTACAATGGTGAATCCCGCTTTATTAACTATTTCAACAGCTTTCATGGCAGCATGATCAATTACCGAAGGAATAATTGAATTACCTCCAATAATAGCGGCGTAAAAAGATTTCATAGGATTAAGGTTTTGCATCTTCTTCAAGTCTGCAGTTGCTTTGAGAAATCCGTCATGGCTAATAATCAATGCAATATTGATGTTACGAATAGTAGTTGTCGTCGCCGATTTAGAAGTTCCGATAACATATTTATTAACAACAACTGTGAAACAGAGAGGTTTCTTAGGCAGATTAGGGTTAGGGTTTGCAGAATTTTTCAATTCTTTCGAAGCTTGTGTAGAAGTCGGAACCTCTGGAGATTTTTTGTCTCGACTATTGCAATAGAATGAAAGGTAAGAAGCATCCATGATGCAAAGATAAGAGAAAGAAAGCCAAGATTGATCAAGATCGATCAAGATTGGCAAGAAAATCAAAGACGAAAGCTAGGGTATGATGAAAACCCCAGTAGGGCAAAAGTGCCCTTCCAAAAATCTGAAATCCATAAATTTTCCATTTGTGGTCTAGTTACTCTCTCATTGAGTTTGATAGAACTGCATTCTCTTATTCATTTTTCATTATTTTATTATAGACAACCATTGTTTTGAAAATTTGTGTTTAGTCTCACCTAAGCCTCGCCTAGGTATCATTCTAGAGTTTATCGTTCAATTTTTTGCTCTTAAGCCACTATTACCGATTTATCGTAACCAAGGAACTGTCTAATCCAATTGTTCTCCTAGGTGTCATCTAAAGTCAATTTTTCAGTTAATGATATTTAAATTAATTATAATTTACTTTTTTACCTATAAAAGTAGCTTAGATGATAAAAGTAAAGTATATTAAAGTGGTCTGACAATAGAATTGCTGTTTTGAGTCTCAAATTAAGAAACGATCGATGTGGAGATTCAAATCTGTTGCCCCTAAATTGATGCCCTCTTTCGCGTCCCCCATCCAAACATTGCCAGGTGTCTATATCTATTCTTATTTTTTTCTTTTTCAGTTTCACTTTCTTACAACTATGATACATGTCCAATGATGGATGAAGGAACGCAAAAGGGGACACCAATTGGGGGGATGGGGGGTTAGGGAAATTATACAATGGATTGGGTCTTTTGGACCCTTCTCCCATCATGAATGACATGTGTCCCATAAGTGAATATAATAATTGAAAGTTATATCATAAAATGGTTTCTAGGATACATGTCATTCATGCAGGGAGAAAAGACCAAAGGACCTAGTCCATTGTATAGTTTTTCAAGTTTTTATACTGGGCATCGGGTATTTTGTACCCTACATTACAATATAAAAAGTGGTTACATTGTTGGAGATGTGAGGTGATATCTCACATTGCAAATATAATAGAATTGTGAGTGGTATATAAGTGGAGTAGATTGGGCCTCAATACAAGCCAATGGGTTTTGTGTTAGATGGGCTCGACCCCACTTGTATGCTCACTCAAGCTATTAAACTCAACAATTTCGGGGCCTATAGAGCCTCTACATAGGATCGGAGTATAAGATGGCCTATCAGCCAGTGATCCTGGGTTCGTGTTTAAAGTCCTAGTGGAGTTTGGGCTAGCAGAGAGGCTAGACCTGGTATTGGCTTTGAGCCTCGGAGATGATAGGTCAAGGAATGTTAGGCCCAGTTGCACTTGAGGGGGAGTGTTGGCGATGTTAGATGATATCTCACATTGGAAATATAATAGAATTGTGAGTGGTATATAAGTGGAGTAGATTGAGCCTTAGCACAAGCTAATTGGTTTGGTGTTAGATTGGCTTAACCCCACTTGTGTGCTCACTCAAGCTATCGGGTCCAACACTCTTCAGGCCCACGGATTCTCTACATGCATGTTGATCATCATGCATGTTGGTTATTCATATAATTTCCCAATTTGGGGACAATAGATTTGAATCTGTTGGTGTCCCCTTCCCTGTCCCCCATCCAATTATTGCTACGTGTCTATTTTTGTTATTATTTTATTCTTTTCCAGTTTTCTTTTCCATTAAATATGTTACATTACAAGGGATGAATGCAAGGACATGAAAGGGGAAACCAACTTGGGGACATCAGATTTGAATCCAGTTTCATACAACTTTCTATTTGGAAACTTTTTCAAAAAATGTGCTTACATTAAAAAGAAAAATCCCCACCCACTCTACATGTAGTTCAAATCTGAGACTTTTAGAGGCAACAAATAAACCTTAATCACTAGGCCTAGGCTAAGACCTTCACCATAAAATATGTGGTATTTGAACTTATACATTTTCTTGACTATTGCTTCTCTTGAGAGTTAAAGTGTTTAGAAGAAAGCTATAACATACCTGAAAACATTATAGGACAATCAGATATACTCCGTGCAATATACCTAAAGTAACACACTTAATATACTTATAATTAATTAAATACCTCCATTATGACAACTATCCAAGTTAAGCACTCGTTATATACAAGGCCGTCTCGGAAATTTTTGGGGCCCCGATCGAAAAACAAAATATGGGCCTATGTAAAACAAATTTATGTTCAACGCTTTTAAAACAATTTTTTCCAAAAATTGCGCAATTGCGCTTACATTAAATTGAAAGGAAAATCTTACCACACCCCTCCTGCGTCTCGAATTCATGACATCCGATAGTCACAGGAAGAGTCTCAACCACTAGGATAATACATTTGTCGTTAACCAATGTAGTTAAATAACCAATGTCACACACTTAATTATATGCTAGTTAAAATTGATATTATATACTCTTAAGCATGTATAACAAGTTGAAACTTTATATAGAATCAAGTTGAAACTCTATGTAGAAAATACGAGAACAAAATAAACCGACCCATTACTATAAAATTAGAGTTCATAACATTTTTAAAATAATTATATATATTTTTCATTTGAATATATATTGAAAAATTCAAATGATTTTTTTAAGATACATAAATAATTATCTATGAAACTATTGTATATCTTTTATGTTTATTTAAAAGTCCTATATCTATTAGTTGAACTTTAATAACTCCTATTTAAAAGTATAGAATAATAAATTTAGTAAATAAGAAATAAAAAATAACATCTAGATAATATATGCCGTCTAATTTTTACGTAAACAAATATAAATGTAAAACAGTAAATATAAAATATATTGGATGGTTATCAATAAATAATAGATAATATGTAGAAAGATAGAAAAAAAAACGTAAAAATGGGATCTTTTTTATAAATACCATGAGAGAGGGAAAAGGTAGGTGGGAAAGGTTCCCACGGCCATTAAAAACCCTCCCTAAGGAATATTATTAAATAAAATGAAAAATACAATCAACATCCGAAAAGTCGTAAAAAACATGTTACAAGCCGTAACAACAACGACCTCAATAACCAAGCACTTAGTTAACAAAACGAAACTACGGGCGTGAGACATAATCCTCAGTGACGAAACGGCTAGTGAAATCCGGATGCGAGCTCCACCAAACAGTCGGACCATCCCCATTCCCTTGCTCTACCCCATACCTTGCAAGCGCATCTGCCGCCCTATTACCCACCCTATAAATATGAGTAACCAAAAGCTCCATAGCAGCCATTTGGAGAAGACAGCCCTCCCAAGCAACCCCATAACGTCCAGGGGAATGTAGCCTTTCTGTTTTTAAAGGCGTAAACAACAAACATAGAATCTGTTTCTAGCCATAGGCATTTCTAGTCCCAAATGTATGCGAAGTTTACCACAAAAATTGCTGCCATTAGCTCCGCCTCATATGCAAAAGCAGAGGCTAACGATCCCGAAACGGCCCCGTGTGGAAACCCTCTATAATTGCGGAAGAGAAAATATGGGACCTTATTAGTTAATTTGAAGAAGAGATAATATGTATTTTAAATAATTTTTTTGAAATACATAAATAATTTACAAAACTATTATATATTTTTAATATTTTTTTAAAAGTACTATATCCATTAGTTGGACTTTAATAACATCCATTTAAAAATTTAGAATAATAAATCTAGCAAATAAACAATAATCACTACAAAAAAATTGACTTTTGGAGACAGCTAAACTTGTCCCCAAAAATACAAAAACTTGTCCCCTAAGCCTATAGGGACGATTTTGTGGTCCCCTATACTCGTTACCAATTCCTCCGTCCCTGAATCTATAGGGGACAGAAAATAGGGTCTCGTCCCTATTTAAGGATGATTTTTATCGCTAAGAATACGGACGAATTTTGTCTTTAATATGAGAGACGATTGTTGTCCCTATTCTAAGAAGACTACTTTTTTCCCTGCTTTTAAAAACGATTATTTGTCCTTAAATATTGGGACAATTTTCGTCTTTGTATCAAGAAGACGACTTGCATCCCAACATTCAAAGATGGTTATTTGTCTCCAAACCAAAAGATGATTTTCGTTCCTATGAATAGGGACGACCTTTTGTTCCTACAAGGACAATTATTTTTATGACAATTTCATTGATAAATTAAAATGAAAAATATTTGGATTGAAGGGAGCTACGAAATTATTGAGCTATGCATAAAAGCAATTAAGCAATGCAAGAATTGAACTCATATTGACTAAACAACACAAGTTAATATTTATGGTCTTAAAATATTTTAGCTATCATCTTCCACGGAAACATACAAATGGCCACAGAGCATCTCTTAAACACCTTAGATGCACAACTTCTGAATTTAATTACAGTAGACAACATGCAATGTTCATTTCGAGCACAACAAAACCATCCCCCTGAAATATACACTCTCATAAGAATAAACACATATACACTCTCATAAGAAAAGTTACACCCTCCCCCTGAAATAACTTAACTAATTATAATAGAAGTTAATTCTATGGCAAAATAGGAAAGGATTCAAGAAGTGACATATTCACAACTACTTAAAAGCATAGAGTCAACGTACCCGTAATAATAGCCTCATGAGTATGAACCACTTTATCATTTTCATCATTTTTTATGTGTGGACAAATGACCCAGAAGCTAAATCCAAAACGCTCCTTGCTATCTAACAACAATAACAGAACAAGGAAGGGATTATTGATAAGAGAAGCTTAACTGCATAACCCTGGATGATAGCCTAAAATCGACTAATGTGGGTAAAAAGAGTAGTGCATAATGTGACTACAATGTTCAACACCCAACCATGTGATCCTTTCTTAATTGTGCCTTCAGTAAAGGGGATTACAAGCAATTTTGTCATACTACCCAGTTCAAAGACTCTAGATTTTGAATAATTTCATCTACAAATGACTTGAGAGAGTAAAAAAAGTTATATTATTTCCATGGGAAGTTTATTTCACTTCAGATATAGCCTTTAAGCAAATGATTCTGTAAAGAAGAGAAATCATCCGTACCAAAACAATATTCCAACAAGCTGCAATAAGCCAAAAAAATGTTTCCTCTCATGCAAAGTACATAAATAGAGCTCTGTTTAGTTTCTATGAATTTTTATACATGCATGACTAGTTAAGCGTGTTCTCAGCTACTTGAAATACTATTAAGAAAGGATAGCAAATAGGTCATTTCCTTTGGCAAGTTGCAAGAAAAACTGAGACAGAGCAAACACAAGAAAAATTGCTTAGAAATTTGTATTGGGAAAGGAATTTAAATATTGTCACTAAGTATTTTTCTTCTAAACTCTGATTTTTTGTAGTGAAAAGACCATAAGAGTTAGCTAATTGAAACCGCATTACAAAAGTGCCTGGTGATTAGCAACAAGCTCCCAATTTTGTTTGAAAATAACGATTTCCACTCACATATAGACTTAAGTCACTGAACTAATCTTTGTGTAACTAGAATTAGGATTTGCAAACTAGGAATATTCCAAATAAATACCGAGTAGCATAGTTGTCTAGGCGCTAGGCGCAGCCAAGGCGCCAGGGGGTCAAGCAGGCCTCAAGGCAAGGCGCAAAAAAGGTGCCCGCCTGAGGAACGCTAGGCACACAAAATTTGCTAAAAAAAAATTCTTGAAAAGTGAAGTTAAATGCAATAACAATACCAGAAAAAAACTAAGAGAATTGTTAGATGTACATATGTATGTAAAATTTATATATTGCATTAAGATTATCTAGCCTTGAGTAGATACGGCCCTAATAGAAGTTGAATTAGGAATATGTAGCCTTAAATTATTGTTAAAACTCATAAAAATAGATGGACAATACATATTAAAGTAAGCTAAAACCTTGAAAAATAAAAGTGCACTTGAGGCACGCCTGAGGCGTACGAGCGCCCGAGGTACGCTATCTCACCTGAGGTATGGCGAGGCACAGGACCCTGGCCCTGTGTGAGGCCCGCCTTTAACAACTATGCCGAGTAGGACTAAATTTACGAAATATCCTAATGACAACTTAATTAAATTCCCTAACCAGATATAATTGCTGAACTATGATCCAAACAATGTTAATCCAAAAGTCTTCAAATAATATGTATGGCATGGTCCCTTCTCTTTAATTATTTGTCAAAGCATTTCGATAATTAGTTAATTATTATTCAATTATCTTTCTTCATACTTTCAATCCTGAGTTTTAATATCCAACAAAATATGCTTATATGCAAACAAACGCCACTCAATTAGCTATGACAGTGAAGGAAAACAATTACCTTAGGATGAAAATAAATATCGATTTTGATAGTATGTCTACATCTGATTGTTTCCATATTTAACCGAACATGGCCTACATGAGCAAAGTTCAGATTTACAACCTGTTAGTTAATAAAACCATGGCAGCTTGAGCGGAAGATGTACCACAATTTCTAAAAGCATCCATCAAAGTAAACAGTTAAGAGGCTAAGTGAATATTTTGCTCCTTTCTGCATTTGAAAGTCACTATTTAAAAGGATCGAAGCAATAAAGCTCCATCTACATTACACAGGATAAAACATACTCAAAACGAAAGCATAAAATATATAAAATTAAGAGCATTAGCAGAAACAAAGAGAAAATTTTACTTTTTCGACCACATAAAAAACATGTTGAAGATTAAGATCAAATGAATTTAAACAAAAACAAATCAAAAAAGCATGACTCCTTCTCCTGTACCTTGGATTTGGTAGATCTTAAAAAAAGAAATTTTAAACAAGAGATAAACTACAGGACACTCTCTAACAACCAACAATATTCTTATGTTACAATGAACTAAGAACACAAATAATTCCTCCAACAACAACTTAAGCTAGGCTTGAAGAGATTGTTTCTTGCCGTAAGAAGAAATAATAAATCATAGTATTAAAAGCAACGAAAGTCATACAAACAAAAGACAAGAGCATTGATAGTTGGCATTAAAATTACAACTTGTCAAAATTATCTTTCCCCCATTTAAGCAATATGCTTTAATAAAAAAAATTAGAAGCAACGTACCATTCAAGTAGCCACTATCAGCACGAACAATGCCACTACCATCAAAACATAAGCAATCCCTTGATTGACTAATGCTCTTGCATTCCCATTATTCAACAAAGTTTCAAAATTGTAACATTTACTCTAATATGGATTAGACAGATAGATAGATAGATAAGCATCCGATTTATGCAAATCATTTACTATGCTTATGAAAATTACTAATTTACATCAGAACAATTGCAACTTAATTTTTTGTTATGGAGTCAAATATATGTTAATATGAATATCATAAGCACTTTGTCAATTTGTCTTGATCGGAATCTGTTGTTCTCAGATAATTGATAAACAAACCAGAATTCCTTAAATTTTAATTTTATTGAACTATAAAATTGTATATTAATTGCATTGCATACACAAATTGAACTAAACCTTAAAGATTTAGAAGATTCTAGAATGTAACTTCATAATATCTAAATTCGGTTTATCATGATTCATCTCAGATCTAGATATGAAATCTCATATGGAAAAAGAAAGAGAAAGAGACTGTTCATACTGTTGCCGGTAAGGGTAAGGGCAAGGGCGGGAGCCGCGTCATGCCTGAGCTTGAACAGGAAGCAAGGTAAGGGAAAAAAATGAGAACGAGAGCGATTATCAAATCTCCAATTAAAATCATTGAGACTGCCATTTTCAATCTCCAAACAAAAATATCACTCTCTCTCTCTCTCTGTAATGTCTTCTCTGCCCACGGAGAAGAGAAATCAGTTGTAGAGTCTAAAGATTAGCAGAAGGAGGCTTGGATCTGATTTTAAAGATGAGATGCGATGAGATGAGGCGAGGCAAGGCAAGGGAAAAAAGCCAAAGGAACACAATGCACCAACGACAGGAGTGGTGGCGGAATGGAGTAGGGTTTCATAAAAAAAAGAGTGTGTGATTGTCCCCTGTTTTAGTAAAAGAAAAATATAATTATAACTCATTTTATTTTTAAAGAATTTATCGCCTATACTGAGTAAAAAATGAATCAGGCACCATAACTAAGGTGGTCTTCCATACAAGTTTTATAAGTATAATTGAGGACAATACAGGTAAGTTGTCCTTCATCTTTTGTCCTCAAAACTTCATTTTTTTTTTTGTAGTGAATGATATTATATTGTCTAATTTTTATGCAAACAAGTATAAATATAAAATGTCTCGTCTAATTTTTATATAAACAAGTATAAATATAAAATAATGAATATAAAATGTATTGAATGGTTATCTTTAAATATAGATAATATGTAAAAGGATAAAAAAAAATACATTAAAAATAGAACCCCTCACTAATTATTTTAAATAAGAGATAGTAGAGATAATAATATTAATAATATGAGGTAAAAAAAAAGGGGAGAAAGGAACATAAAAAAGATGAGGCTGCAAGGGGACAGGACCTTGGGAACAGAAAATGCGCGCTCATACCACTAATCCACTACCTTACATCTTAGCTTATTTCCTATCAATTATATACACATTTTTATTTACTTATATATCGGTATAAACTCGAAATTTGAGGTCCCTTAAATTTTGGGGCCTTAAGAAGTCGCTCACCCTGCTCCTGTTAATAGCCGGCTCTGGTTATATATATTGTTTGTGTCTCACATAATTATATTATCAACCAATCCTTTCACTTTACTTTTTTTACATGTCATTTTACAACACCTCAAAGTTAATTTGGACATTAATTTTACCTTGAAAGTAATTTAGACATTAGGTACTTCCGTACTTATAATAAAAGTAGTAAACACATGACAATAAAAATAGTAATGGCGCAGAAAAAATAAAAGAGATATCAGAAAGAAAATGGCGTTGAAGAATGGAAATAGGTATATACTCCCCCCGATTCTAAAAACTAGTCATTCTACACATTTTTCTATGCTTCTTTTATTTGTTATTCTTTATTTTCAAAAAAAAACTTTTACTCCTTGCTCCATATTATACCCTTCTTAATTGTTGCTCAATGTCAATACATATGTTACTCAATTAATATTAATTTAAGGATAAACAAATAATTTTATACCCTCTATTTATTGCTTCTTAAAATTTATAAATTCTCTAAAACAACTAATTTTCAGAACCGAAGGAGATATATTATTGGAATGCGTGTCGGTGTGCATGATACAATGAGAAATTAGCTTGAAAATTGATAGTATTTCGTGGAATAATTTCTAAGAACATTGTAATCTTTTTGTAAATTTTCAACTTTTTAATCTATTCCACGTGTATATGTATATTTTGCAAATTAATGCATGTATAGTTTTTCATTAACTACCACATATTTTTTTTTCCAATGAATATCTACCTATCAAACTTGTCCCAAAAATCTCTTCGCCTTAGAACTTTTAAATTGACTTTGTAACTCCATCAACTTCTAAAAAGTACTCCACTCAGCTCTATGAATGCCACGTGTCAGATCCTAACTAGATAGAAAAAAAAATAAGAAAAATGACATTTTTGAAAACTCAAACCCATCAGAAGCTGACACGTGGCGTTCAAGGAGCCAACTGGAGCACTTTTTAAAGTTGAAGGAGCTACATAGTCACTTTAAAAATTCAGGGGGTCCGGACAGTAGATTTTTTGGACAAGTTCAGGTAATTAAAGATGCATTAAGCCATTTTTCTATAAAAACTACCACATATCTTTTTAGTTTTTTTTTTCCATTAATGTGAGCATAGAATTTTGTTTTCCAATATCAAAGCAACAATACGAAATCCAAGATTTAGAAGTGAACTTTTTTGGGAATCTTCAACCTTTTAACTAGAGACTACGAGATCATTTCTCTATCAAAGGCTCTTAATTTACCGATGAATATTACTCCATTGAGAAATTGTTTTTTGTTCTATCCAATTGAGTATACCCATATTCTATGGATTCTATACTTACATAATAGTGATACTTCCCAATTTGAGATGTGTATAATCATACATCGAGTTGGCTAGTTCATCTTTTGATTGCCAATAAAGTTCTTCTCGATGAAAATCTCAACTATGTTCTACGTTTTCATACATTTAGTGCATATTTACTTTTACCATTGGGCAGGGTCGGCCCTGAGTAGGAGCGAGGAGAGCGACCGCTCAGGGCCCGAGTAAATGGGGACCTCAGAATTGTTTCGGGTATTAAACTAAAATATAAAACGTACATACAAGTGAAAATTCCGGGGCGAAGTCCCCAGCCAGGCTGGTTTCCCCGCTTACCTACAAAACACCTACCCCTCTTTTATTAAAAATAAAACTTACCCAAGGTCTCAAGCTGGTACCAAGAGCAAATTAATTACACAAGAGTAGCAAATTTGGGAACACAAATAGATCAGATGCAACTAGGCTAACATCACGATTCCTAAGCTTAAAAAAGAACCAACATAAGTAAATGATAGATCCAAGGATGTCATCTAGCCTAGAAGTCGAGTTTTCAAAGATATGATTGTTGCGTCTTCTCCAAATATTCCATGCGATGGTGAACCATCGAGATGTCCCGAATTCACGTCCAATGCCACTTTTAAAGAAAGATTGCCATAATAGGAGAAATGAATAACCCGTTTATGGCATGGCAATAGAAAGGCCCAGCCATGAAAACGCTTCTCTCCAGAACCTGTAACTCGACTAATAAAAGAACAGGCAATGCTCTAAAGTTTCAGTTTCTTGGCAGAATGGACAGCCGTTATCTTCGATTGCGTTGCATCCACGTAGAAATAAGAAGTCCCGAGTAGGGAGTCGGTCATGAAACAACATCCAACCAAAGAATTTAATCTTCGGTATCAAGTAAGAATCCTATATTAAGGTGAAGTTTTTAGCCGGAAGTGTCCATCTAGGTTGTTGATAATAGCCGTGATAGAACGATACTGCCGAATAGTCCTTGTGTTTACCAATCTTCCAAGTAGCTTTATCATTACTAGTTAAAAAAAATTAGCTATCCCTTATCAGAACTTTTGTATAGGAACGAACAGCAAAAAGCAATCCAATTTTTCAGTTCCATGCAGCATTGTTGCCTCGTGATCCTCAATCTCCTTTTCCAAAAAGGCCTCCATTCTGTGCGATTTTGGAATAGAGAGTTCCATACTTCACAAATGGAAGAGTGTTTCTTATTGCAAAACTCAAAAAGATCTGGGAACAAAGATTTGATTGGTGTGTTACTAGCCCAATTAACATACCAAAAAGAACCAACCATCCCGTTACCCACACGAATACGTAGAAGAGATAAGAAAAAGTTCCAATTGTCCGCATTACTAAAGCAGCATTTGACTATGCCTCGCCAAATAGGGGAGATTACCTTAGAGTCGAGCAATACGAATTCATGCTATGAGCATGTACTGTAATGATGGACGCAATGCGTGAACCATAAGGAATCATGATTGGGAATATTCAACTTCCAAATCCATTTGAAAAGCAGACTTGAATTAGCAACCTAGAAATCTCGAATGAATAGGCCACCCAGATGACGTGGTAGGTTTATGGTATTCCATCTTACTTTACAAATGCCATTCACATTAGAATCACCTCGCTACAAAAAGTTTCGCATAAGACGATTGAGAGTAGAAATCACCGAATTGGGCATTCTGAATAAAGATAGTAAATAAATAAGGAGTGAAGAAAGTACTGATTTGATAAGGATACAATGCCCCGCATAAAAGAGGCGACTGCCCTTCTAATTTGCCAGACGAAAATTAAAATTTACAATTAGAGGGTCCCAGACTGTGATCGAAGGCTGTTTGACAGTAAGCAGAACCCCTAAATATTTAACTAGGAATTTCTCAACCCGACAGCCCAGTAAGTTCACAAATGATGTAATTGAATTTTTCGAAACAAGATCTCCCGTCAAAGCACTCTTGCTATAATTAATATGAAGGCCTGATATTAGTTTAAAACATCTCAGGACTCGAATGAAAGTAGGAATATAAGATTCCTCAGCCAGGAGAAAGCATAAAGTGTCATTTGCAAATACGAGTAGAGAAACATCGGGTAGCGATTCATCCAAAAAAAATCCTAGTAAAATACCCTCTCTAATACAACAATCCATAAGTTGTTTCAGGCCCTCAATGGCTAGAACAAAGATAAATGGTGATAGGGGATCACCCTGCTTCACACCTTTTCAAATGCGGATTGGAGCACTGGGAATACCATTCACCAAAATTGATGTTGTGGAATTTTTCCTACAATTTGAAAGCCAAGGAATCCATTTATTATGGAAGCCCATTATCATGAGGACCGCATCAATGTAACTCCAAGAGATACTATCGAAAACTTTGTGAAAATCTAATTTCAGAACCAGACAAGATTTTCTTCGGGAGTGCAAATCGAGGATGATCTCAGAAGCTAAGAAAGAAGACTCACGTATACTTCTACCTTTAATGAAGGAAAATTGATTCCCAGACACAAGAGAAGGAAGAACTACCTGAAGCCGAATGGATAACAGTTTAGCAATGATCTTATAAACACCATGTATTAGTGATATCGGTCTAAAATTATTCAGCGCGCACGTGCCTGGGATTTTGGGAATCAACACGGTATGCGATGTTTTTATCGAGGAAGGTAACCATGAGGTGGCATGAGACTGATTAAGAAAGCCCATGAGTTCTATCTTTAGAGGATCCCAGAATCGTTTGTAGAAAAAGAAGTTGAAACCATCTAGTCCTGGGGCCTTATTTTCCCCACAGGCATAAATACTGCTCCAAATCTCATCAACTGTGAATGGCGCAATCAAGGTTGCATTTTGCTCCATACAGACAGTTTAAAAGTCTAGCTTCCTAAGTGAGAACGAGATCTCAGGATTTGCCATTAAGAGTTCCATATAGAAGGTTCGAATTGATTCAGTTATAACTTGTATATCCGAAGTCAGTTCGGCATCAATTTCTAATTGGAAGATGCAGTTATTATGAGAATAGGCTGATGCAGTTCGTTGAAAAAATGCAGTATTATTGTCACCTAATAGTGTCTATGAAACCCTTGACTGCTGGTGTCGCAGTTTTTCAAAATAATTTCTGCGTTCTTGGTGTAAGGTTCGAGAATTGTTTAACTCCAAGTTTTATTATGTGATGAGTGGGCTCGGAACATTGCTGCTTGTTAGTGCCAAAATATAAACTTCCAGGTCCTTGATACTCTTTTCTAAATTACCAAAATTATAACAATGCCATGGACTAGTAGCCATGCTTAGTTTTGACAATTTAAAGTAGATGTCCTTATTCGGATGGGACGAGCAAATGGCTTGCCAGGCAGTGGTAGCGACTGGTAAGAAATCTGATCTGTCCTACCAAAAATTGAGAGATCTAAAAGCCTTCGGACCCATGGGTGTACGGTTATTTAGATTTTGTTTGGATTTATTATGAAACACCAAATATGTGGATCTAAAAATTTACAATTTCCTGATCCATGGGATTATGAAAAAATCATGGAAGCAAACAAGCCACTTTAATTTAGTACAATACCAAAACATAAAAAACCACCAACGAAATGTATGATATATGGCTGAAATTGCTATTGATAATTAAAATAAGCCTTACCAAAATTTTCTCAATATACTATCATTGCACGGACAATGGAAGCTCGAGGACACCTGCATCCCACAATAGTATGATAGTATCCACTTAGGATCTAAGCCCTTATGGATTTGCTGTTGGTCATTAACCCAAAATTCCTCATATCAATGGGGATATTTTCCATACTTATATATCAATTAATCACATTCTTTGTAACCGATATGAGACACTTGTTTGCAACTCACCAATCCTTCATGCAAACAAAGTACCATCAAGCCTCCCCTTAACTGATCTTTCATCCTCCCTCTAACACATATTTCATACCACTCTAATGCGTTGCATAACACGTCTTACTTAGGGCATTAATGATTTCATGAATTATTGGTGATTAACTTGCGAACCACCCTTGTTCGACATTCTGAGAATTCATTCACATCATGGCTAATGCTGGAACGTGGTTCTAATACCACGTGTTACAGGACCAACGAAAACTCGAGTACACTACATATCCCTGTAATGGTATGAAATTTTCCACTTTGAGCCTAAACCCTTATGGATTTGCTCTTGGGATTTGCCTCCAAAAGGCTAGCTTTCTTAATTAGCAATGTGAGATATTTGTTTCCACTTGTAAGGATTTAGAAGCTCCGACCGGGGGAACAATGAGCACTTAACTAAATGATATACTTCATAGGCTAGACACCATATCTAATCCAAAACCCTAAAGTGATGAGTTTATGGGTCCTTCCAATTATATATCACTTGCCAACAACCTCCCCCTCGAGTATGAGTTACCATTACATAAGCCGGGCTAAGGTCGTGCTCCCCCTTGAGCACAACATCGCTCAAACTAGCTACACGAGTTCAGATACCACTTGTCAAGATCCGAGATCTCCAGTTTGGGGGAATAATGAACACCTAAGTGAATGGTATAATTTATGGGTTTGACATTTTATCCAAACCAACCACATATACCCACAATGGTATGATATTGTCCATTTTCGGCCTATGCCTTCATGAATTTGCTTGGGCTTTATCCAAAAGGCTTCATAACAATGGAGATTTTGTACATATGGGAAAAATACCTAAATGCACTAGTTTGACAAAAATAATTACAAGTAAACTTTTATCAAATTACAAAATTACATTCGAGCAAAATACCAAAAACTTAATTACTTTTCGTATTACCATATTATGCTGTTAATCACTTTTCATACACCCTTATACACCATTCATGCGTTTGGTAGTTTAATTTTTAATTTTTTTGACTTATTTTGTATTTCTCTCGCAAACCGTTCATTTCTTCAACATGCCGCTTAAGAGTTTTTTGTTCGTCTCATTTTTATCTTCAAAACACCACCCATTATGATATATTTTTTCCAAATATTTTTTGACCTCTTACAAATCTATTATATATTTGTTACAAGTATATTATAAGTCTCTTTGCATTTATAATGCTCATTGAACTTTTATATAAATGCTATATATTTGTTATAAGTTTAATAGAAGTTTGTTATAAGTCTAATATAAGCCCCTACCTATATTCATGGCGGGTGGAACGGCATACTGAAGCAGAAGAATGAATGATACAAAGGATCATTAGGAATAAAACCGCAATGTAAAGCTACTTTGGCAATTACAATGCCAATCATGGAAAGTGCAACATAACAAGTAACTACGATTCCAAATTGCATTAACTTGTGAATTTCAAAACCCTGAAAACCTGAAACAAACATAATTTAAGCATCAATGACTGTTATATATATCTATTATGTATCTAATATATATGTGTGTGTGTGTATGTGTACGCCTATGTAATAAGTCTAATATAAGTCTTTTTATATTCATAAGTCTATTATAACATATATATATTGGGTATATAATAGGTCAAAAAAAGTTAGAAAAAATATCATAATAGATGACGTTTCGAAGATAAAAATAAGATGTGTGTGTGTATATATATATTAGGTCAAAAAGAATTGGAAAAAAACATATCACAATAGACGACTTTTCGAAGATAAAATTGAGACAAGAAAAACTCTAATGTGACATGTCAAAAAAAAGATCGGTTTGATAGAAATGCAAAATAAGCCAAAAAAATATAATACTACCAAAATCGCATGATATGTCCTTGAGCGTATAAAGGTAAAAAGAAATATATAATGGCTAAAAAGAACTGATTTCCTTATAGGTTGTTTTGGTATTTATTCTGGACAAATGAGTCATATTGGACAATTTTCCTACTTATATATCAATAAATCATTTTATCCCAATCCCAACAACTATAAAGAAACATATTAGTTAAATTACAGAGGTTCATATTTTTTCATTCATTTGTCTTTATTCTATGATTGTCATCAATTTTATATATTTTCTTTTGAAATTGATTGAATTTTTATTTTATATGGAATCAGTACACAAAAAAAAAAGCTAGCTTACCTAAGTCGTTATGAAAGCAGAATAAATATTATTCATGCACTATGTTAACGGATTTAAGTAAATTTTATGACAACTCTACTTATTGATTTAATTTATTCAAAGTGTTGAAGCGAGGGCCGGTCTTACAAAACTTGGGGCCATAGGCAAAAAATAGACATTTTTACATTTTGGACCCGAAACGAAAAATGCCATTTTAAATATACCAATAATATTATTATCACATTTAAAGTTTATTAATTAACTTTATTCTAAATTTTTTTTACGCCGACCCCCGATAGAGAGGAACCCTAGACGCCACCCCCCTACCCACCACCGCCACCCCACCGTTCATCATCGCCACCACCACCATTCCCTCATCTCCGACCACCGAAATTGCCATCACTCAGCCTTTAGCCGACATCACCTTCCCCCCCTCCCCCCCCAGCCTCTTACCTTCATCGTAACTCCTACCCCAACTGACCCACAAACCTGCAAAGCCCTACCCCTACCAAAATCTACTTTGAAAACTTCCCAAACACCTATGGACCTAATTCAATGAGCCGTGTCTTCAAGCGATATGGGATCACTGAAAGTGTATACATAGTAAGGAAAAAGAATGCAAGGAATTTAAATTTCAAGTTCTTAACCTTAGATGGTTCTCTATCATTTCGTGAGACCTTGTACAGGTTAAATAATGTGAGCATTGGTGTCATTCGCTTGCGTGCTTATCAGGCTAGGTACAGGAAGCCAGATCATCACTCAAAAGACCAACAGTTTAAACAAAATCCGATGCCCAATCAGGCGGCTACCAAACCGAGACAGAAGAGGATTTTTTAGAATTCTCCCAGAGGAGAGAGATCATATGCTGGAGTGGTTTCTAGTGTCAAGGTCACGAATGATGTTTCAAACGACGCCCATAACTCTATTATGCAGGGAACTCATCAAGATTCTTCCTCTAGGGGCCATGATCTCATTGTTGAATTGGCCCCTTAGAAAGCCAAGTCTTACATTGCTTCTTTAATTAATATCGCAAATATTAATTATACCTCTGAATTTGTTCGAGATCGTGGTTTTGATGTCATTTTTGCTGCCCCTTCAGGGGGTGACACTGTTATTATCTCTTTTCATTCAATAAATGCGCTGAACGAATTCGTAGATGGAGAATGGAAGGTAATGAAGCATATCTTCAAGTCGGTGAACCCCTTATCAGCTGATTTCATGCCAAACGAATGAATTAGGTATGTGGATTTCATGGGGATTCTTCTGGTACTCATCTGTGAGACTATGATCAGACAATTGGCGGCTACTTTTGGCCGAATTATCTCATTGGATTTCAATTTTGAGATGCCAGAACGTCTTGATGTTGTCTTATGCCTTATCTTGGTACCCATTGGGACATCTAGTCGATCCTTTAAAATTCTTACAGGCTCGTTAGAACGGATTATTCACACTAGTTTAAGGCAGGGAATCGAATGCCAACACTGTACTGATTCTAAAATGAACTCGACCTGCGATTCTAGTGTCACATCTAAGGATTCCAACTCAGTATTTTTTTCAGACTCGGAGCAAAGCAATAGCACTTCGCAAAATTCAGGATCACTACTTAGACAGTTGGACCTCTCTAATACAAGCTTAGCGTAATTCCTGAAACTAATGACACTCCAATTAGAATACTACCTGCTGTAACCCAAATTCCCTCCATGGAAGAATTGCACGCAATAGCATCGAATCAACAGGTGGATTCGGTCTCTTCAGGACCAGATATCCCAAACATGAATCATATTATTATTCTATCTCAATCGTGAAGTGTGCCGGAACGGGAAAAACAATTATCCTTTGATATGGGCAACATATTGGGGCTATTCAAAGAATGACATAAACCAATCATCTTAAAAGCCATGGACAAGTTAGTGATGTAAGGTACTATTAAGTTCTTTATCTAGGTATTTTACATGCTCTTATGTCTTTAGCTTTCTTAAGTTGGAATTACCGAGGTGGTCTCACGAACGGGGCCAAGCAACAATTTTTGTCTTCTTGCATTCATACCCACAGGTTGAATTTTTTTGTTTTGATGGAAATGAAAGTTGATGGAGTTTCTGATAACACGATTCATCATTTAGGGGGCCATAACGACTTTTCCCATCATTTTTCCCCATCTACTGGTCTTTCGGGGGGTATTCTAATTTCATGGAATAATTCAATCCTTAAAGGGGAAACCATCCGATCTTCGGGTAGAGGGATTTTAGGTAAGTTCTCATCGCATGTTTTAAAATTTCATATTCTTTGCCTTTATGCCCCTACCAACCATCTTGAAAGGAATGAGTTGTGAGAGGAACTATAGCCTATTATTGCTGGTCTACAAAGAATTATACTTTGTGGTGATTTCAGTGAGATTTTAAATGTATTAGAATGATCGGGGAGTAGAAGTTATCAGTCAGTGGAAGCATTTCAGGACTTCATCTTACATTGTGAGATATATGATCTCCCCCTTCATGGCCATGACTACACCTGGCATAATAGGATTTGCTTTTCACGTAACGATAGAGTCCTTGCTTCACACGACATCACTGATCATTGGCCGTCTATGACCATTTCGACGCTTGATACTTCATTATCTAATCATTTTCCCATTTTATTTCGATCAAATACTCCCACGCCCACAGGTCCGAAGCCTTTTAGATCTCTTAATTTTTGGTGTGATAGATCAGATTTCTTACCATAATTTACCATCGCCTTGCACGCCATTTGCTCGTCTCATCCGAATAATGACATCTCCTACAAATTGTCAAAAGTTAGCATAGCAATTCATCCATGGCATCATAATAATTTTTATAATTTGGAATAAAGTATCAAGGACCTAGAAATCCATCTTTTAGCACAGACAAGTAGCAATGTTCCGTGTCCACCCACCACACAACAAAACTTAGAGTTAAATAATTCCCGAACCTTACTCTAAGATTGCAGAAATTGTTTTGAAAAACTGTGACAACAGCAGTCAAGAGTTTCATGGGCACTATTGGGTGACAATAATACTGCATTTTTTCAATGAACCGCATCAGCCCGTTCTTGTAATAACCACATCTTCTAATTAGAAATTGATGGCAAACTGACCTCGGATATATAAGTTATAATAGAATCAATCCGAACCTTCTATATGGAACTCTTTATGGCAAACCCTGAGATCCCGTTCTCACTCAGGAAGCTAGATTTTCAAACCATTAGTATGGAGTAGAACACAGCCTTGATTGCGCCATTCACAGTTGATGAGATTTGGAGCAGTATTTATGCTTGTGGGGAAAATAAGGCCCCAGGACCAGATGGTTTCAACTTCTTTTTCTACAAAAGATTCTGGGATGCTCTGAAGCTAGAACTCATGGGCGTTTTTAATTGATTTCACGCCACCTCATGGTTACCCGCCCTGATAAAAACTTCACATACCGTCCTGATCCCCAAAGTCCCAGGCATATGTGCGTTGAATAATTTCAGATCGATATCAATAATTCATGGTGTTTATAAAATAATTGCTAAACTGCTATCCATTCGGCTTCAGGCAGTTCTTCCCTCACTTGTGTCTGGAAATCAGTTTGCCTTCGTTAAATGTAAAAGTATACATGAGTGTTCTTTCTTAGCATTTGGGATCATCCACGACTTGCACTCCCGAAGAAAATCTTGTCTGGTTCTGAAACTCAATTTTCGCAAAGCTTTCGACAGTATTTCTTAGAGTTACATTGACTCGACTCTCGTGAAAATGGGCTTTCACAACAAATGGATTTCTTGGCTTTCAAACTGTAGAAAAAATTCCACAGCATCAATTTTGGTTAATGGCATTCCTAGTGCTCCGATTTGCATTCAAAAAGGTGTGAAACAGGGTGATCCCCTATCACCGTTTATCGTTGTTCTAGCCATTAAGGGTCTGAAACAGCTTATGGATTGTTGTATTAGAGAGGGTATTTTACTGGGATTTTGCTTGGATGACTCGCTACCCGATGTTTCTCTTTTCCAATTTACAAATGACACTTTATGTTTTCTCCCGGCTAAGGAATCTTAAATTCCTACTTTCATTCGTGTCCTGAGATGTTTTGAATTAATATCAGGCCATCGTATTAATTATAACAAGAGTGCTTTGATAGGAGTTCATGTTTCTAAAAATTTAATTGCATCTTATGCGAACTTACTGGGCTGTCGGGATAAGAAATTCCTAGTAAAATATTTAGGGGTTCCACTTACGGTCAAATAGCCTTCGATCTCAGCCTGGCACCCTCTAATTATGAAATTTAAGTTCCATCTGGCAAAATGGAAGGGCAGCTATCTCTCTTATGTGGGTCGTTGTATCCTAATCAAATCGGTACTTTCTTCACTCCCTATTTATTTGCTATCTTTATTCAGAATGCCCAATTCGGTTTATTCTATTCTCAATCATCTTATGTGTAACTCTTTGTGGCGTGGTGATTATAATGTGAATGGCATATGTAAAGTAAGCTGGAATACCATAAACTTACTACGTCATCTCGGGGGCCTATTCATTCGAGATTTCTAGCTTACAAATTCAACTCTGCTTTTCAAATGGATTTGGAAGCTGAATATTCCCAATCAAGATTCCTTGTGGTTCACATATTGCATCCAACGTTACGGTACAAGCTCATGGCACTCCTTGACTCTAAGGTGATCTCCCCTATTTGGCATGGCATAGTCAAATGCTGCGTTAGTAATGCGAACAATTAGAACTTTTTCTCTTCTCTTGTACATATTCGGTTGGGTAATGGAATGGTTGGTTCCTTTTGGTACGATAATTGGACTGGTAACACTCCAATTAAATCATTGTTCTTGGATCTTTTTGAGATTTACGATAAGAAACACTCTTCCATTCGTGAAGGATGTAACTCTCTATTCCAAAATCACATACAAGGGAGGCCCTTTTGGAAAAGGAGATTGAGAATCACGGGGCAGCAACGCTGCACGAAATTGAAAAATTGGATTGCTTCATCCTGTTCGTTCCTTTTTGAAAATTCTGACAGGGGACAGCCAATTCTTTTAGCTAGTATTGATAAAGCTACTTGGGAGATTGGTAAACATAAGGACTATTCGGCAGTATCATGTTGTCACGGCTATTATCAACAACCTCGTTGGACACTTTCGGCTAAAAACATCACTTTAATATGGGATTCTTACTTGATTCCGAAGATTAAATTATTTGGTTGGATGTTGTTTCAGGACCGACTCCCTACTCGGGACTTCTTATCTCGACGTGGATGCAATGCAATTAAGGATAACAGCTGTCCGTTCTGCCAAGAAACCAAAACTTTAGAGCATTGCCTATTCTTTTGTTAGTCGAGTTATTAGTTCTGGAGAGAAGCATTTTCATGGTTTGGCATTTCTATTACCATGCCACAAACGGGTTATTCATTTCTCCTATTATGGCAATCTTTCTTTAAAAGTGGCATTGGACGTGATTTTGGGACATCTCTGTGGTTCACTATCGCCTGGAATATTTGGAGAAGACGCAACAATCACATCTTTGAAAACCCGACTTCTAGGCTGGACGACATTCTTGGCTCTAGCATTTACTTATGTTGGTTCGTCATTAAGCTTAGGAATCGTAATGTTAGCCTAGTTGCATCTGATGTATTTATGTTCCCAAATTTGCTACTCTCACGTAATTATTTTGCTCATGGTCCCATCTTGAGACCTTGGGTAAGTTTTATTTTTAATAAAAGAGGGGTAAGTGTTTTGTAGGTAAGCTGGGAAACCAGCCTGGCTGGGAACCTCTCCCCGAAATTGTCACCTGCTCCAAACTTTTAGCCGTTGGGGGGATACACTGCCCCTTCGAGGGTTTTTCAAAAAAAAAAACTTTATTCTATATAAAATAAATGTAACAAGTATAATTGAAGTTAGAAATTTAAATTGTGTATTGAAATGAAGTATAAATATAATATAAAAGAATAATAATTTTGGTGAAGTGATGAAATATTATATTGCAAAATATTAGATGATTTGAGCTCAAATATAATAACAGAAAAAAATACCTATAAAATAAAAGAAAAATAAAATGCAAAAGAAAAACAAAAAAACAAGATAAAGCAAACTTAATGTATTTTGTTAGCAGCCCCCCATATAAGAACTGAAACCTATATATATGAGTGCCATTTCACAAACCTAATTCGTATACAGAAACATTAGCCTCCAACCTCTCTCTCTCTCTAGTTTGTTTTCGGAAATTAACAAGATGAACAATCATGGCTTGCCTATGGGTTTCATATTCGACCCAACAGACAATGAGATACTTCTCTGTTATCTTTTAAACAAGAACAAGGGTTCACCTCTTCCATGTAATTTTGCGATTCTTGATTGCGATCTTTATGATGGAAAAGATCGTTGGATTGAGTTTTTTCAAGGGAATCGAACAACAACAAGTTTGTATGTCTTTACAAAGTTAAAGAAGAAAAGAGGCAACGCAGCAAGAATACAAAGAAACATTGGCTCAGGCACTTGGAAAGAAACACAAAAGGAGAAACCTATTTTTCATGAGAATCGTACTATCGGAACAAGAAAATCATTCAGGTTTCTGCCTTCTAAACCTGTCTCCAACTCCAGTGGACGTTGGTTAATGGACGAATATCGACTCGATCATTCTCTTCTCAACAAGACGGTATGTATAAGATATTTCTTTGATATTTAAATCACGTTTTTATCTCATATATATGTTGTTACAATTTTGATTTGAATTGATTTCAGGAACAGATGAAAGAATATGTTGTATCGCATATAAGGTGGGAGATAAATTCCAAGTCAAAGGTTCACGGCCAACCAAATCAACTCATGCCTTTTCATCAAGATCAATCAGTAAGTAATCCGTCCTATTTCAATCAAACAAATTAGTGTTGTTAGGGTTTTACTGTTTTTGTTTGTTAATACATTTATTTTTTTTTTATCCATTACAGGTGAACAACCAAACACAAATCACTGAAGAAAATATTCACAATCAACAAAATAAACTCCGGCCTTTTAATCGAAATCAATTTGTAAGTGTCCATCCTATTTCAATAAAAGATAATAGGCTTGTTAGGGTTTTATTATTTTGGTTCATAAATATATTCATATTTTTCCGGTTCCAGGCGCACAATGTAACACAAATTACTCAAGACGAAGTTAGTGCTCCAACTCCAACAGTGAGTTCGTCGTACAATGGAGTCAATGACAACAGAGAATCTCATCAAATAGTAAGTAAAAAATAAATTAAATTTATTAAGTACCTAATTTTTATTATTTATTTAAAATAGATATAAATGCATATAATTAGGTTTATTTTATTTACCTTTCATGGATTTTGACTAAATGTATATATGTAATCTGTCGCAGATGTGTGATCAAAGAGTCTTTCATTCAATTGAAAAAGTTTTGTTGAGCGACGAAGGCGTTGATGAGTTTAACTCAAATGATCTCAAGAGTACATATGAAGAACTGCGGTCTCTTTTAAACGACAACACTACTACAAATGCCCAAGCACTAGAAGGAGCACAACAACAACTTCATCAAATCGCCGTTCCTTCAACTGAAGTTTTTTGCGGTTTAGACAAAGATGAATCAAACTCAGATTGGAGTACTGATGCAGATGATATACTGTGGACTGAATTAAACAACACCAACACTTCAAATGACCAAGCAATGGAAGGAGCACAACAGCAACTTCATCACAAATGATGAAACAGATTAATGTCTGCAACATGATGCTTTTAATTTGAGTTATATTTTTATGTAGCAAAGAGTTATTAGTTTTATTGATGCTTAATTGTAATTAGCTTTCGTATATCGATTTATATACATTTATATCTATCTATTGATAGCTACAAAATTATTGGTTATTGACTTTTCATTTGTTGAATATTGTCTATATTAGGCATAAAACATGTTAAACCCAATGCGACATGTCATCTTCTGGTTGGAAAGAGAAAAAATAAAAAAAGTTACATCTTAAAAAAATCAAACAAACCAAGCCGACAGATGACATTAAGGGGGCTAGCGAGTGAACTCTTGCCAAGTTGAAGTAGTTAATGGGGACATGCTTGTGTTGAGGGTGACACTTGGCACTTGGCATGTTTTGCCTTTATATTATGCATAAAATGTAAATGATACAAATTATGAATGTACCTTCAATTCGAACGAATGATTGAATTAAATTTGTGATATTTTATGTATGAAAATGTTATGTAATATCGAGAAATAAATAAGCTATTTGTAGGGTTAGGCAAGCCATACTGAATATGTGGGAGGAGACCGAATTTTTAATTTCACTAAATATATTTATAGAGAGGCCAAGTAAGGAGTCTTAACTATTACTAAATTCTGAACAAGACCATCTTTATAAAAATACATGTTTATAACAAAATAAACAAGCTATTTAATAATAAAAATGGAAACTAGAGTAATTTACATAAGAGGTTGGGCTGCTCTGCTAGGGTTTATCATGCCCTAGCTTCCGATTCTTCTTCTTGGCCAATTTTGATCGACTTGATCAATTATGTCTGTTCTTCTTGATTTTCTCTCATCATGGACGCTTCATGTATGTCTTTTTATTGTAACATTCGAGATAAATCAGTTCCAACTGAAATTCTGAAGGATTTAAGGGGTGTAGAGAACCCTGATTTGTAAAAATCAATTGATATTGCTCAACCTAAGGGACAACCTAGTTTCACAACAAGTGTGAAGGGGAACGATAACTCATCGATTTATGCAGCCACTGCTACGACTGAGGTCTCGACCAATGGGGGGTACACATCTATCAAGATTCCACAAGAACTTTTAGATAAAAGAATTGGTATGTGTTCATATTCTATAATCGGAAGGCTAATTTTACAGAGGAGGGATGCGCCATACAGGTTGACAGATTTGAAAAAACTGCTTGTCAAGATTTGGGGCTTGAAAGATGTGAGTATTAGATGCTAACCTGTATCTCAAAGGGCATAGGAGGTTTCTCTAGGGATGATAGGAATACTATTGAAGGGGATTTTGGACATTATGCCAGGGTTCTAATAGATGTAGATCTCGCTATCACCTTACTTACTATGCTGGGGGTTGAAAAGGAAGGTAAACAAATTTGGATTGATGTGCAATATGAAAATATACTAGATTTCTGTAAGATTTGCTCTTTTATAGGGCATACTTGAAGAGATTGTTGACATAATAACCAGCCGAAGGATGCGGGAAAAGTTATGGGTAAGCAGGTGAATGCTGGGAAGAATCTGGCAGCAATGTTCCTCTTATTCAGGTTCAACATCGAATTAGGGAGGATTTAGGAAAAGACAAGGCTACAAAACAAGCCTTTAAGGAAAGCCGAAAATAACCTAGTCATGTTTCAACACTTCAGGATGAAGCTGTTGTGGTTACTACAGCGGTGATCAAACTAATTGAGGTGGAATCTAATATTTCACCTATTACAGAGGCACCTTCTAAGCAAGTTCGGGTTAGGAATAATTCTCTAATCTATTGTGCACCAGCAATTAATCTTGTGGTGGATTTAGATACCAAGATGGACGGGCAATTAAGTGATGTTAGTGAGTCAAGTGATTTGGGATCTAAGAATGTAGAGTCGGGATCTGGGAAAAATGATTCTACTCCTGCTGAGAGTCCATTGGCTAATCAAAGAAAGAAATTTTGGGGCAATTCAGATTCCGAGGATGAATAAGATTTAGTTTCAATCTAAGATAGTTTTGGCTTCTACACCAATTGTCCATGAAGAACCATGGCAGGTTCAGAGTGGTAAAAGAGGTGCTAAAACATGAGATGGAGCTAATAGAGCGAGGGGGGCAACCTAGTCAGGGCCACCTATTAGCAAGAGCAGGGCGAGCGACCGCTCAGAGCCTCGAGTTTTAGGGGGCCTCAGAAATTTCAGGTTATACCAATATATAAGTAAATAAAGATGTGTATATAATTAATAAGAAGAAAATTAGAACATTGGAAGGTAGTAGATCAGTGGTATGAGTGCGGGCGTTTCCTGTTCCTAAGGTCCCGTGTTTGACCCCTTATTCTTTTTTTTCTATCCTTTTACATATTACCTATTATTTAAAGATAACCATTCAATACATTTTATATTTATTGTTTTATATTTATACTTGTTTACATAAAACTTAGACGATATATTATCTATTATTTTTTATTTGCTAAATTTATTATTCTAAATTTTTAAATAGATGTTATTAAAGTTCAACTAATGGTACTTTTAAAAAACATTAAAAATATATAATAGTTTGTAAATTATTTATGTATTTCAAAAGAAATATTTGAAATACATATTATCTCTTATTCAAATTAACTAATAAGGTTCCATTTTATGTATTTTTTCTATGTTTATACATATTATCTATTATTTAATGATAATCATCTAATATATTTTATATTTACTGTTTTACATTTATATTTGTCTACGTAAAAATTAGGCAGTATATATTATCTAGATGTTATTTTTTCTTTCTTATTTACTAAATTTGTTATTCTATATTTTTAAATAGATGTTATTAAAGTCAACTAATAGATATAGCACTTTTAAAAAAATATAAAAAAAATATATAACAGTTTCATAGATAAATATTTATGTATTTTAAAAAAATCATTTGAATTTTTCAATACATATTCAAATGAAAAATATATATAATTATTTTGAAAATATTATGAACTCCAATTTTAAAGTAATGGGTCAGTTATTTTGTTCTTATATTTTCTTTGTAGAGTTTCAACTTGATATACATGCTTAAGAGTATATAATATCAATTTTAACTAGCATATAATTAAGTGTCTGACGTTGGTTATTTAACTACATTGGTTAACGGCAAATGTCTTATCCCAGTGGTTGAGACTCTTCCTGTGACTTTGGGATGTCATGAATTCGATACGCATGACGGATGTGGTAATATTTTCCTTTCAATTTAATGTAAGCGCAATTTTTGGAAAAAAAGTTTTCAAAGTGTCGAACATAATTTTATTTTACTTAGGCCCATATTTTGTTTTTGGCTCAGGGCCCAAAAAATTTCCGAGACGGCCCTGCACCTAGTAGAGGGGCGGGACATCAAAATCCACTAGAAAATCAGGAGCGCAAACCTCCATTGAAGTTTTCTCCTCAGTTGATAGTACCTTTTTATTGCCTCAATGGTTGTTTGACAATTATTATTTTTGCTATCTTTGTTTCTTTTTTTTCTTCAATAAAACGAGCCATGTTGTTTGGCCTCCATCATTAATCGAAAAAACAAAAAGAAACTATCAAAATATAGATTTAGAATTGGATTCACGTTTTGGCATTGACAAGTTCACTTGTGATGTCTTGAGTACTCCGGGATAGCCTGCAAGACAAATATAAAGGATTAGAAAGGTCTGGCCGGGGCTTCAGCGTAGCCTTTCCGATGCTTAAGTCAATTATCGGCGAGAGGAAATGAGTTGGGAAATGAGAGTGAGAGAGTTAGTTACCTCATATTGTGTATTGAATTGGCTTGCTTGAATAATGGGCTTAGCGGCCTATAGTTTTGATGATATCAACTTATGCACTATATATTGCCTCAACTAATGAATTTACAATAACAGCTTCCCTATGGAGAGAAACCCTAGCCTCCACAGCAAACCACCTCAGCCGCCGTCACTATAACCGATCCAACCCCTCCTTCGTCGATAGCCACCGCCCCCATTCCTTCCCCGCCAACCGTACCCATCAGAATCCATACTCTGAACCTCGCCAAGCCAACCTCTTCCGCCACACCATACCCTACCGCCACCATCGCCAGGCTGCTGTTCATCACCACAGTCGCCAGCCCGCCGTGACTCACCGTCGAAACCATGAACATAACCACTGCCTAAACCCTAACCCCAACACGGCTGCCCTCAACCACCGCTCAAACCCTAACCCCGAACCCGCCCCCACCAGATTCTATTTCAAAAATTTCCCAAATTCCTATAGAGCAGATTCTATGAGCAGGGTTTTCAAGAAGCATGGAATTTCGGGATGTGTTTATGTAGCCAGGAAAAAGAATGTCAGGAATCTTAACTTTGGCTTTATTACGGCAGATGACTCTCTGTCTGTTAAGGAAACGCTCCACAGGTTGAACTCAGTGAGCATTGGAATTATTCGTGTGTGCGCATTAAAGGCCAAGTTCACGAACTCGGCTGCAGCTCCAACATCTCGACAATATCAGCCCAAGAAATCAGCAGGACAGATACCTAAATGACGGGTTAATTTCCGGGAATCATTACGTGGAGACAGATCGTATGCCAAAGTTATGGCAGAACCACAAGTTCCAAACGAGGCTTCTTTTGCCACTCATAATTCGATTTTAGCGAACTCACCCAGGGGCCATGATTTTATTACAAATGTGGCCCCTTGGAAAGATAAGTCATGCTTAGTCACTCTAATCAATATCTCGAATATTCGGCTCACCTTTGATTTATTGCATGAACGTGGTTTTGATGTTTCTTTTGCTGCCCCTGTAGGCAAGGATAATGTTATTGTCTCGTTTAATTCAATACTGGCTATGAAAAATTTTATAGGTGGTGAATGGAAGGTCATGCTGCATATTTTTAAGGATGTGCAGTTGTTGCCGGCTGATTTTATACCGACAGAATGCATCATGTACCTGGACTTTATGGGAATTCCCCCCACTCTGATTCAAGAGGGGCTGATCAGACACCTAGCGGGCTCCTTTGGCCGTGTTATTTCTGTAGACTTCAATTTTGATTACCCGGATAGTCTGGATGTGGTTTCCTATCCGGTTTCGGTCCCCTTTGGGACAACCAATTGCTCCTTCAAATTGTTGGTGAATACTAAAGAAGTGCTCATTCACACTAATCTGAGACAAGGTGTTGGCTGTGAACATTACCAAGATGATGATTCCGAAATCTCTGATGCCCCTTCCGATATCCCATCCGATTCTTCTTTTGATACTTCCAACGACTCGCGTAGTTTCGGCTGTCAGGAAGTGGAAATTGCAGATTATATTAGCACGGATCTCCGAATTATCCCCCTCACAAATCAATCAAATGATAATTTGAGTATTGTCCCGGAATCAAACCCAGCTACACATGAAGCTCTAATGGAGGCCGAACAACCTGTAAGGCTAGTCAACCCATAGACGGAAGCCAACTAGCCTGTTACTTCAGCTTCGTCAGGACCTGACATTTCTAATATGAATCGAGTGATCATTTTATCTCAGTCAAGGACATCTCCAACCCTCGAAAAAGAGCTAACTATGGAAATGGGGAAAAAACTAGGAATATTCTCGGAGAAAAATAAGCAAGCTGTTCTGATAGCTATGGATAATTTAGTGAACTGATTAGTTCCCATTCATCAAGGTATTTATTTTCTTCTATTATGTCGATGGATTTTTTATGTTGGAATTGTAGAGGAGGTGTCAATAACGGGGCAAAGCAGCAATTTGTCTCTTCTTGCATTCATAAACACAATCTCCAATTTTTCGTCATGTTAGAAATAAAGATAGAAAGTATCTCTAAGCAAGTGGTCAAACGGTTCTGGGGGCACAATGACTTTGCTTATCACCATATCCCCTCTAATGGTCTTTCGGGTGGCATCTTATTTTCTTGGAACTCCTCGTTGCTTTCGGGTTCGGTTATCCACTCTACTTCCCGATGGGTGTTAGTTAAATTTCCCCTTCAGCAGTAAGATTTGCACGTTCTTAGTCTCTACGCCCCAACAAATCAAATGGATAGATATGATTTATGGCAGGAACTTATCCCGATTATTCGAGACTTTCAGATGATCTTGATTTATGGTGATTTTAATGAGGTATTACATATGTCGGAAAGGGCAAACGATCGCCCCTACCCATCCATGTCGGCTTTTCAAGACTTTGTATTGCAATCTGAACTCCATGATCTACCCCTACACGGCCGTGACTATACGTGGTCTAATAGAGTTTCATTCTCTCGTATTGATCGTGTTCTTGCCTTGAATGGGATACTGCAGTTATGGCCTAACTTATCCATATCAATGGTGGACACCACCCTATCTGATCATTTACCGATTTTATTTCGCTCCTTCGTTGCTCACTCAGCCGGCCCAAAACCCTTTAGATCGTTAAACGTGTGGTAGGATAAGGCAGATTTTCTACCTTTTATTTGTAATAAATGGCACCTCATTTGTCAATCCTATGCTCACAAAGACCTATCTTACAAATTGACAAAGTTAGGTCGTGCAATCTGCCCTTGGCACTCGGAAAATTTTGGAAACCTACAGAGAAAGATTGGTGATTTAGAGGAAATTATATTGGCCGTTACATCGAGTAATGTTCCTCGACCGCTCGCCTCAACTCAAAATTCAGAACTAAATCGTAATCACTCCCTCCTTCAGGAAAAGAGGGCTTCTTTGGAAAATTACGGCACCAACAATCAAGAGTGAATTGGACGCTATTGGGTGATAATAATACATCTTTTTTCCACCGTACCACTTCAGCCCGATCTCGCAACAACCGTATATCGCAACTGGACATCAAGGGAGTAATTGTTACAGACTTGAAGGTCATTTCAGATACTATTTGCAGCTATTACGCCCAATAATTCAAGGCTGCCCCTATAACGCCATTCTCACTTAAGAAGCTACTTTCAATACTGTTACTTTGCAACAAAATGCAGCTCTTATCGCCCCTTTTCGGGCTGAGGAAATTTGGAACAGTATATGTGCATGTGGGGAGAATAAAACGCCGGGACCAGATGGCTTCAATTTTTTCTTCTATAAAAGGTTCTGGGACGACTTAAAACCTGAATTACTGCAAGTTTTGGATCGTTTTTATGTTACATCTCAGTTACCAGATTCGGTCAAGACATCCTTCACGGTGCTAATACCCAAAATTCCAGGTTCTTGTTCTCTGAATAACTTTAGACCTATCTCGCTCATCCATGGTATCTATAAAATTATTGCAAAATTGTTATTGATTCGTCTTTAGGCTGTTCTACCGACTCTTATCTTAAACAATCAGTTTGCTTTCATCAAGGGTAGAAGCATTCATGAGTGTTCTTTTGTGGCTTCTGAGGTAATTCATGCCTCCATATTAAAAGGAAACCATGTGTGGTGTTGAAACTAGACTTTCACAAAGCTTTTGATAGCATTTCTTGGACTTATATTGACTCGGTTCTCCAAAGGATGGGTTTTGATCAGAAATGGATTTCATGGTTGTCAAATAGCAGGAAAAAATCCACTACTTCTATTCTAATCAATGGCTCACCAAGCCCTCCTATTCACATCCGTAGGGGGGTCAAACAAGGAGACCCTTTATCGCCTTTTATTTTTATGTTAGCAGTGGAGGGCCTAAAACAGCTTATAGATCGTAACATTCAAGTAGGCGTGCTACCTGGATTTTGTTTGGAGGAATCCCTTCCAGATATCTCTTTGTTACAGTTCGCTGATGATACGATTTGCTTCCTTCCAGCAGAAGAATCCATAATTCCCAGTTTCATTCGGATCCTAAGGTGTTTTGACCTAATCTCAGGATTGCGTATCAACTACCACAAGAGTGCGATTATGGGAATCCACGTCAATGAAGCCTCCTTGGCCTCCTATGCAGCTCAGTTGGGATGCCGAGTGGACAACTTCCCGATAAAATACTTAGGTACACCACTATGTATTAAACAGCCACATATCTCCAATTGGGATCCTTTGATCGCCAAGTTCAAGTCTCGTTTGGCAAATTGGAAAGGAAATTGTCTATCATATGCTGGACGTACCATACTTATCAAAACGGTACTTTCTTCCCTTCCCATTTATTTAATGTCTATCTTCTACATGCCTTGCTCTGTATCCTCTTCACTAAATCAATTAATGTGCAATTTTTTGTGGCGAGGCGATTCTTCGATCAATGGCATATGCAAAGTAAGCAAGGTTACGATCAATTTACCATATCACCTTGGGGGATTGGCAATTCGGGATCTAAATCTTGTTAACTCCAGCCTACTCTTTAAATGGATTTGGAAACTGGGAGACCGCAATGATGACTCCTTGTGGTCAATGTACTGTGTTTGGCGTTATGGGATTAGTTCGTGGCATGAAATGACTCTTCTCGACCCCAAGCCTGTCTCTCCATTATGGCGTGGAATTATAAAATGCTGCTTTAATAATGAGAGAATTTGGTCCTTCTTCTCATCACAGGTGCGTGTTCAAGTGGGAGATGGTCAAAACGGGTTGTTCTGGCACGATAATTGGACCTCAAACACTCCAATCAAATCACTCTTCCCCGACTTATTTGCTATTTGCAATAGGAAAGTCTCAACCATTTTTGAAGGGTGTAGCCATATTTTTTCCAATCGTTCCCAAACCCGTCCCTTTTGGAAAAGAAGCCTTCGCATTACGAACCAACAACGATGCAATGAACTGAAAACTTAGATATCAATTTCATGCCCAACGCTCTTCCAAGCCCATGAAACCATAAACAGCCCCACCTTCTTCCCGAGAGGAGATTGCTTCCTATGGGACATTGGAGTTCAAAAAAAAATATTCAGTAGCATCCTTTTATCATGGATATTATCAACAACGATTATGGCCGAACCCATTGAAAGACTTTACACTCATTTGGTCCTCCCACATGCTCCCCAAGATAAAAATTTTTGGCTGGTTGGTCTTTCACAATAGGTTACCGACACGTGAGTTCCTTTTCCAGAGGGGATATCGTGTGCTAACTAGCGCCTGTTGTCCGTTCTGTCCACTACCTGAATCTTTGGAACACAGCCTCTTTTTATGTCTCGCGAATTATCAAATTTGGAGAGATGCATTCCGGTGGCTGGATATTCAGGTTGTGATGCCGAATGATGGTTACAACTTCCTTCTGTTATGGTGCATATTCTTCAAACCTGGAATCTCCCGTGAATTTGGTAGGTCTCTCTGGTTCATTATAACATGGAATCTCTGGAAGCGCCGCAACAAGAAGATTTTTCGAGATGAAACTGATGATGGGGATATTTTAGTTGTGAGTATCAATTTTTGTTGGTTTCTTTTTCATTCCTATAAGCGCAATGTTAGCCTTTCGGTTTTTGATTTGTTCACGAACCCTACGATTCTTATTATGTAACTTTGATGTACTTTTGGTTCTTGTTTCGAGAACCATTATTAATAAAAGCGGGGTGGGTGTTTTAGAGGTAAGCAGAGGAACCAACCTAGTTGGGTACTCTGCCCCGAAATTTTCACCCACTCCAATCTTTTAGCCGTTGGAGAGATACACTGTCTCTTCAAGGGTTTTTTAAAAAAATATTGCCTCAACTAATGTATATTATACACCGGCGGAACCCAGTGGGAGGCGGAGGTCGGCCACCGCCTCACCTCTCTATTGGAAAATATAGACCCTCCAGTTATAATTATTGCTAATGTCATGGACTAATTGCACCACCACCCCTTCTCTTCAATTATGGATTATCCCTCATTTAAGCTTTTGCTTATGAAATGAATACCATGTTATATAGCGTTAATTTCATAAGCGAAAAGAATTAAACACATGAGGAATTCAGCAAGAGTAAAGTGAAAACTGAAATCAAATGAATAACAGAAGAGTGATATAAATGAAAGAGAGGAAGAAGGAGATGTCCAATAAAAGATTACAAGTGGTAGAGTAGATAGAGTTAGTAGGGGACAAGTTTCTGTTTGACTCATGCACAACACATATATCACCCTTTCCAATTTCTCAATTTCAAATTCACTTTTATGTATGATAATGGCCTCTATTGTTTTTCTTTTTCTATTTCACAAATTCTTTTGATGCAATTAACCGAAATGAAAATAATTTTATTGGATTTAGTTTATAGCATGAGTTTCTATTATTTTATACAAGATTTTTTTATGTGTTATGAACCTTTTTTTTAAATTACCTTGAGAGAGGGAGAAGGTAGGTGGGAGAGGTTCCCACCGCCATTAAAAATCCTACCTAAGGAATTTTATTAAATAAAAGGAAAATTATAAGCAACATCAGTAAAGTCGGAGAGGACTTGTTACAAGCTGAAAAAATGACCATAGAAACCAAGCAACTAATTAACAAAACGAAACTGTGGATGTGAGACGTAATCCTCTGTGATGAATGGGCTAGCAAAGTTCGGGTGCAAACTCCACCAATCGTGAATGTCAGCTGCATGGTCCCATTACCATGCTCGACCCATACCTTGCAAAAGCATCTGCAACCCTATTACCCTCTCTATAGATATGAGTAACAAAAAGCTCCATATTTGCCATGTGAGGAAGATAAACTTCCCAAGCGATACGTAAAGACTAGGGGATCGTAACATATTGATTTTTAAAGGCATGAACCACATACATTGAATCACTTTCCAGCGAGAGACGTATCTACTCATGCATATATGCAATAATTACTGCAATAATTACTTTGATAAGTTCAACCTCATATGCAAAAGCAGAGACCAATGATCCCAAAAAAGCTCCATGTGGGAACCCTCTAAAATTTTAAAAGAGTCCATCAAAACTGGCAGCTCTAGGCCCTCCCAAAGCTGAGGCATCGATGTTCACCTTCATATACCCAATTGGCGGAGTGCACCAATTAACTTGGATAATTTCTTGTGGTCTAGAATGCATAATCGTATACCCTATCTAGTTTAGCACTTTGAAATTATCAATCTTCCTCGTAGTCCCAAATTGAAAGAATTCAACTTCTTTCATAGACTTCTAAAGCTTAAGGAGGCAATGCCCAACTATAGGTGTCTCCCCTTCAAAACTAGCGTTAATACGAACGTGCCAAACCACCCAGAAACGTGATAGTATGGCAACATTCCACACTGTAAAGAGCTGAGAATCACACCACCTCTCCTTAGCATTAGAAATAAGTGCTCGTATAAATGCATCCTGCCTAATCTTCCTGCCAAAAAAACTAGAAAAAGCATTGTACAAAGTGACTAAAATCTCAACAAAGAAATTAGTCAGTAGTTTTAGCTTCTTTTCCACATAAGGAACAACACGAAGCTGAATAGATTCCTTTTTCTTGTATCTTATCATCAGTAGGCAAACATCCCATGAGCAATCTCCAACCAAGGGTCAATCTCAAAGGCGGTAAGAAAGCTTTCCAAATAAAAAAACTCAATGGTTCGTCAAGCCGGTTCCCAAGCAGAGAAAGATAAACACCATTAGTTGTGATTGTACTATCCACTGCTGGCTTCCAAACACAAATATCTGAGTCCGAAAGAAGTCATTTGACACCCCCAATTTCCTCTTGTAAAACAGGAATGATATTGTACGGAAAGTGCCATTCATCGCTATTAAAATAATCTGCAATCGTTCCAACGCATGGTTGTCCCTGCGATCCTTCAACCCTAGTTGCTAGATTGTCACCAACCCAGTTATCAAAGCAGAAGCTAACCCTACTCTGATTAGAAATGGGCAAAGAAGTATTGTTCCTCATATACCCAAAAGTTGACTTTAGAGAGCTCCAAATCGAAGTAATGTGTTATGAACTTATCATTAAATGTTTTTTTATAGGGGTTATCATTTAAATGTTAGTAGTGTATTATAATTGTTTTGCCTTTAGGCAGAATAAAGTATTTATTAAATAAGTAATTGTTTTTTAAATGTTATAACATTTTATAACTTTGATTTAAATAAATTTGAGTTTTAATATAAAAAATTACAAGCAAAGACTTGTAATGAGAGTGATTTAGTTAGAGACTAGTTTGACAATTAACTGGAAAAAATAACAATATATTTTTTGGATTTTAATTGTATTATTATTTGTTGCAATTAAAAAAAATAAGGTTTATCAACCAATTTAAAAACGAGTAATGTGTATGGAAAAATCTTTATCGATTTCAAACAATTTTGGTTGCAAAATTTTATATGAAAAAACATCGACCCTATTGCGGAATCCTGGTTCAGCTGCTGATACAATACTTGTTAATATTGAAAAACTAAAGATTAGATTCTATTAGAGAAATCCCTAGAGGTAGTGCGATTCCTCGGTACACTAATAGATTTTTTATTAAAAACAAACAAATAGTTTTTTTAAATTAAAGGCTGAGGCCTGAGAACCAACTCGATTTATTAAATATAAAATAAGGAACAAAAAAACTAAAAACAATAAAAGTCAAACAACCACTAATGCAGTAAAAAAGTACTGTATAATAGGGAGAGTAATTAAGTGGAGGTTTGCACTCCCGTTTAGCTTGTTCCATGAACTCCCGTTTGGTTTGTTCTCTAGAGACGAAAGATACCTTTTTATTTCTTGGATATTGTGAGATAGTGTCTCCCTCATCTATCTCATGTCAAAAGCTTTCATCATAGAAAGAGAATGAATACTCTAGCCTAATAGGTGTCAACTGCTTGGCTTTATTTTTCATTTTTGCCTCCTCTCATTCGGTAGAATCCGCCTAAGAGCCTAGGACACCACTCTTAAGTTATGAATAATCTGGATCAAAGTCCTCGTCCTCCCTTAGCAATTCATCCTTATCAATTCCTTATTCAACCTAATCAGAGACATCCGTGAAGTGACCATCTACTTGCTTAGAAGACTCAACAACAGTCTCATTTCCAACACAAAGATGAACCACCAAATTAACTGGTTCCAAATTAGCAATTAAGACATTCTCCACCTCTATGAGTGCCCCTTTAGTCTTGGTGGACTTTTGTACACAATAGACTAAGTTTCAATAACCAAGTCTATGGCTTTATTAATGACTATGATATTTTATTGGTTAAGATCATTTCAAAGCCGTTGTTGGACCCGTCCAAGTGCTACTGTACCCACCTCATTCCTTTGAAGATCAGAAGTTTCCCCATCCATAGGCTTATCATTACTGCTAGGCTTCTTATCTCCTTCAGTGTTACCCGCAAGCTTGGAATGAGCTACAACAACATTAATTTCCCCAATAGCCTTATGAGATTTTGCAGCCGTGGCTTCCATCTTCTTTTCCTTCTTATTATGTGTACAATCATGCCCAGAATGACCAATCTTTGAAAAAATTTTGCAAAATGAATTTGCTTTCCCTCCCTTTCAACACCAACCATAATAAGTAAAGTATTCATTAAATCAACATCAATAAGGATTCGAGCAAAGTTCCCAAAGTCCCCCTTAATCGTGGTATAATCCATCCACGTAAAATGATTGATACATTTGGCTATGCAAGCTAAAATAGCCAAATCCAAATACTCCCAAAGCAAACCCTGCAGACGAACCAACATAAGAGCCTTTGTGGTTTTTTGATCAGCCAGATTAAAGTTTGGTTGCCAAGGTTGCTAAAACCACCCAGTTTTAGGCCGATAATTCCCCTATTCAAAATTCTATTCTTTATAGCTTGTGAACCAAGAAGAATATGATAGTAAACTTTACCAAGATATTTATCTCTAATGTTCAGATAAACCCTAAACCCTAGATAGCATATCCTTTAACGAAGAGAGGCGGTAATAAGTGTCTCCGTCTTGAAGGACCAGATGACCTATTAATGAATTAACACACATAGTAATCTGCCTCTCATATAGAGCTTATGGAAATTTGATTGAGGTGTATCCACCCTTATTAATGACTTAAGTAGAAGTCATAACAGTAGGGTTAACTGAGGTTGTGGTTCCTGCACCATCGCTAACAGCTACGGTATAGGAGTTAGGTTTTGCTGAAGCCACTATCATAATATTCGAAATAGCAGATGAAATAGTAGAAGGATAATTAGGAATCAAGTGGATGTTGTCATCCACCATGACTGGCCAAGAAGATAGGGCTGATGATATTCCGACGGCCATAAGGCCAACGGAGAGAGGTAGATGCAAGCTGATAGTGGCTAGGGGTTTCCCCTAGAGATCGACCCAAAACAAATATTTAGATTGGTCTATAGTTGGACAAAGAAGATGAACCAGGAACTTTACAAATCAGTACTATAAAAGAAGTCTTTAGAGAATTCGTAGGAAACTTGTTCATAAAATGAGTGTACAAGCTTTAGAATTTCTTCTTTGAAGATATCCCATGATTTTCCATAAAAGAAGAACTTAAAGCCATCAGGTTTCGACGTTTTATTATCTCCATAAGATTTGATAGCATTCCATATTTCCTCTTTAGTGAAGGGTGCAATGAGTCTCTCCTTTTTTGAATCACTAATCCATTTAAAATTAAGATTATAGAGAGATTGAGTAGAAAATGGTCTTATCGGCTTTAAACAAGGCTGAGTTAAAATCTCATATAATACTTTTCAGTAGTAACAGGTTAGATACTGGAGCTCCATTGTGATTAATCTGACATATCTTGTTGTGTATGGAGTGAGTTGTAGTTGTTTGATGGAAAAAGAAGTATTTTGGTCTCCAAGTAAGGTCCAATTGACTTCATATTATTGGTGCCGAATTGACTCAAGTGACCACCTTTTAGAGTAAAGCCAGCTGTGGGCGACATGAAGTACTTCTGAGTATTAATTAGTGGCCTAGTAATCTCATTCAAAGTCAAGTTTAGAACCTCAGACTCTAAATTTTTTAATATCAGTTGTTACATGTCCAAAAATTTCAGAATGCCAAGATTTTATATATTTCCTCGATTAAGTTTCAGCTTTCCATTGATGTTCATCTCTGGATTGGTCTCACAAATGGTTTGCCAACTTTCCTTAACAAATGGAAGGAATTGAGTGTCATCTCACCAGTAATAAAGGGATCAAAAAGGCTTTACCCCCGAGTTCATACTACAAGAAAACTTGAAAGGTATAGAAAAGGGATCAGATAGTAACATATGGATCGTACTTCCCTTTAGTTCTCCTATTGTGTTCAAAGGTATGGTTTTGTAACTTGGCATGCCTTTGTTAGCTATGATCACAAGTCTCTATCTCCAATCTGGTATGATATCTTTTCCCATTGTGTTAAGGGTTTAAATTGCTGGGATTTTTTCTTAGACAACTGGATAGGGCAACAAACTCTCAAAGACCCATTCCTGGACCTATTTGATCTTGTTGTAGACAAATTAATATCAATTAAATAAGGCTATCTATCAATTACATTAAATGCTATTACAGGTAGACCATTTTGGCAATGTAGTCTTCGATTTTCCATAGCTCACAGGCTGCAAGATTTGCAACATCTGATGTTCACCGTCCAGTTGTCTCTTTCACATGAAATTGCAACAAATCCACAAGCCGTCTCTCAAACACATCTTCAAAGACCTATAAATTCTAAGGGTATGATTCAACGTTCTCAAGACATAATATGTTGGATAATCGGATGTTAAAGTGATTTGGAATTGAATTGGTTTACAAACGTGAACGAAAAATTGAAGAGCAATTTTTCTTGACCAATGAAAGACATGTAGGCTACTTCATTTACTATAATTTTCTCCTCTGAAATAATTCAGCCACTAAATTGGATCCTATGGTGATTATTTTCACACATTATTATTGGCTATAAGAGCCATGTTCAGTTCCTTTGTAATGTATCCTGCAAATTGCAATTGAGAGAGTGTGTTATTTGGAGGGAATTGTTTAGAGAGAGTTAAGATCAGTAGGTTGTATATTTATCCTATCATGTGAATTTTCTCTGGGTGTATTTAGGTCATCGGGAGAGTGTAAACACTTAAGCAGTCTTGTAAATCTTCAAAATTATTCTTAGTGGATATTTATTTGATCGTCTATCGTGGAGGTAGGCAGTGGTCGAACAACTGTGAGCGGACGACATTTTGGATGGCTGCGAAGCTAGTCGGAGGACCGATCCCTTAAAAATTATGTAAGCGCATGATGGTAGAAAATGATTTTGCATATTTTAATGTTCTAAAGATACGAGATTGAAATCTTGTACTTAAAATAGAGTCGTCACTGGGTTCAGCTCAACCAGGAAATTTAGGTACAATTTCCCCACTGGGGTGATAGACCAAACTTTAAGTAGAGATTCAGAGTTTGGATGATGCTATCTATTCTACATTGGCCAAGTTAAAAGTTTCATTCTTTCTTATTCGGATTTAATCCACCCTATTTATTGTACTTTCAATTATATGTGTTAGCGTGTTATTTAGCAAGCATTCGATAAATTATTATAGTCATCCCAAATAAAGTACCAAAATTAAAGAATAATTATATGGCTTCCCAAATCCTATACATTTTCTAAACAATAAATAAAATACCCGAAGGCCTAGCAAGCATCAAATCTAGATTTACATGTACAAAACGATTAGCATAAATACGGTACATACACGGGATATATCACATATAGCATGCATAGTTAGTAGAAAAAATAAGACACGAGTTAGTTTATTAGCGTGGTTATTACACAACTTTATAGGTCCCTGTTGGATGGCTAAAATGATTCTTGAACAGCATTTATGAGAAATGTTGGCCCCTGTGAGGGTCTAAGTTTAGTCAGAGGGGGATGAATGACCTTTTTTTTGCAGAATTAACAGACTTTAATAACTTTTTAGTGTAGCGTATTTGATTATGATCCGGGGAATGGATTCGGATGATGCAAATATATATAAATAATTATGCAAGTAAGTAAAGAGTAAGAAAATCAAACACAAGTTTTTTATCCTGGTTTGGCCCCACCTACTCCAATCCCCGAAGTTTCCTTCCTCCAAGCTTTTTCACTAGTGGATTCCCTTCCAATTGGCAAGAATCAATTCGTCTCCAGATGTTAACCCCTTTCGGATGTAGGATATATAACCAGAAGCACCAACTCCTAGTAGAGTCCTTTAGTCTTTAGCAGTATATACCACTTAGATTTCTACCCAAACCTAAGCTGAGTCCTACAGGGAGATCCCACTCAAAGCATCTACTTTAAGCTGTATCCCAATCTCACAACTCACCTAAGTTGGAGATCTTTACACTTTGGATTTTTCAAGAGTTTTGGATTTGGACTTCCTCAAGTTCATAATTACACTTGGGAATCCTTACAACTGATTTGAAATGTTTGATTCTTGGAGGGATGTGTTTTTTGATTGCTTTAGCGAAATCTCTTATTAATTACTTTCTCAAATCAACCAGCACCTTCTCAACTTGTGAAGCTTCCCTTTTATAGGCTTCCATAAAAAATGTAGCCGTTGTGGGTTATTGAACTTGTATTTAATCTTCATCATTGATCAGGTAAAATGTGGCACTTGGGGAGCCGTTGATCAATCTATTTTATAGAGATTTTGACCCATTTGATCCTTGGTATTGAGAATGAAAAGTCATCAGTGATCGTTTTCTTGTATTTTAGTGTCTTACCAACTTTCATGCCAGTGGCCTTTTGTTGTGAGCTCCAAGCGCCTTCTTATTAGTCTAGGTGAATAAGGTTGTTACCTTTTTCCTGTCTACTGTCAGTCCTTCTATCCTTTTCTGAAAAGAGTGTAAGCTATCTTTTGTCTTGCATTTAGGAAAGGAATCTATGACTTGTAGACCAAAAGAATGGAGGGAATGGAATTTTGAATCATTCCCTTTGTCTTAGATATTAAAGTCTTCCAGATGTCTTCAGACTTAATATCTCCAGATTTTTCTTCTGCCAGATGCTTATGTAATCAGTTCTTTCAGATGCTATTTTGGGCGGTTTAAGGTTTGTTTCCTTTCCAAACTTTAACTAGATGCTTCCTTTTATGCTTAGGTAATTTGTCTTCACTTGCCTTGGTCTTGGATGTCTTGTTTACATGTTCGGTTGCAATGACTTAGGTCTTTTTGCACTTTGGTGTTTTGTTTACTTCAATCCTGATCCGGATTATATGTTGTCCCAGATCATTGCTTACAACAATATCCCCCATTTGATGGAAACAAAAAAAAACTAAGACATCTAAGCATAAGGAAATGGGGTTTTTATGAGCTAAGTATGATTCTTGATACTTAGCCATTTACAATTTTTACTCCCCCATAATTCTAGCATTCCTTAACTCCCATAACAATTTTCAATTCTAGCTTCTAATATTTTTGTAATACAATAGCAAATTGTACTTTAGAAGCAATTTTTTAGGAGAATTAGATTTTCACTATATATACTTCTGCTATTAACAATAGTTAACATCAATGAAGCTTTTGGATTACAAGATTCAGAAATATAAAAGTGATTCTAGTTATTATAAATGTTTATAAAAGATAGCTAGTCTGACTCCTTTCGGATGCTCCAGATGCTCCTCCTTCATTTTCTTTGACTTTCTCTCTCTTTACACTTTTCTTCCCCTTTTTGTTTCCACTTGGAGGGGGGTCAATAACCATATAGGTTTTCCTACCGCATTTTTCCTGCCAAGCCATGGAGTAGATTGAGTAGTCTAAGTTTCCTGGCCTTCTCTGCATTAATATGTGGTCCACGGTGGCGGGAGATAGATGTAGAGGGCGAAAGAGATTTCGAAGTTGGGTGTAAGAGCCTATGATGTAAGGATGCATCTTTAGTGCATATTCCCTATCCTTCTCATCAAAATAAGGAAAAGTGCCTTGAGGAGAGTGGTTATGCCCTTATGTCCAAAGAATCCTATATCCCCAATGTGCTAGACAAGGTCTTGGAAGACTGGAAGTAATTGGCTTTTCGGGATAGCTGGAGAGGTGGAGGATCCGAAGATTGTTAAATTTGACATTTCGGACTGTAACTTTTAAAGATCTCTGCCTAGATCCCTACAGATGTTATGGATGCTTGAGTTTTTTTTAAAAAAATTGCCTCATATGGCCTTACAACAATAATGAAGGAAAACCTTATCCCACCCCGCCCGAGTGTGGACTCAAACCTGCGACCTCTAAGATCACAACTTCAAGGCTCAGCCACTAGACAAAGCCTTTGCCACGGATGCTTAAGTTAACTGTAGTCAGTTCTTTATGAATATCACCCTTCATTCTTTTAATGACTGCATCCTGGCCATTGAATTTTCTAGCTAGTTCCTGGGCAATATTTGCTATTTTTATGACAAACAGTTTGGGTAAATCTTCCTCCATGAACTTTGTCAACTTATTCAAGATTGCAGGTTGTTGTTCAGTTAGGTTGGGGAGAGCGGCCTTTTCTTCTGTTTCTGAAATGAATTTTTACAAGTTTTCAAACCTGGTATCAATATATTCCTTCAGTTCTGTGGATAGCTTGGAGGAGGATGAAGTGATCTTGTCCAAAATGGTAGCGCAGTTATTTGTGGCTCCGGCGTTTGGGTAATCTATAAAGTGATTTGCTACTGCTACACTTATTTTTAGCTTAATCAGTATAGGGGGAACCTTGGCTAGGGATACCTCATCCACCAAATCTACAGTAGGAAAGTCCTCCAGTTTCTCTTCTATCTTCTTCACACACCCCTTTAGCTCCCTAATTTTGGTCTTCAAATCTGGAGGCGAGAATTATTTAATGAGTACTTTTTCAATGGATTTCTGGTGCTTGCATATATTCCAGAGGCTCTGTTTAATATAGCTCTCCTCATGTTCCTCATGAGTAGCTTCTTGAAGGATTTTTAGCGCGGTCGTGATCTTTTCCATTCTTACTAGAATTGAGCTGGATGTTGGTATTCTGATTGGGCTTGCAATAGGAGTTTTAGATTCAGAGCTGCTTCCGGTCTCATCATATCTGGATGTTTCTTCTTCGAAGGATTCCTCTTCTTCTTCCCATTTCTTCTACTCAAACTATCCCCCAGACTAGCCTCGCCCTTTGAGTCCACTCTAGGATTGTGCCCTTGGAAACCCAGAACCTTCTTTAGTGTGCTTTAGCAGAACCTTCTTACACAAGCCTCCAAGCATAGGATAGCCTCTATGAGTATCCACGTGAACCTTACCAACCAAAACCTCCCCGAAAGGAAGAAATAAGAAGCCTCGAGTAGTTTCTAGATAACTCTATAAACCTCACCATAAAATATAAACTAGAGGTGGCCAAATAAATTGAGGCTCCTCAAAAATAATTTGCTCAATTACCCGAGAAATTAATCTTTATGAATCTCAACTTCCGATTTAGGTTTGAGCTTCGTACAATTGAAAAGGGGGAGTATAGGAGCCTATTTATAGGCTTAGGGAAGCAATTTTAGTTCCCCATTACCGATGTGGGATGTGCATATTGCACATGCCATACGTGGGTTATGGCTGCAGGTCACCATAGCCCACCGGTATGACCTGCCCACACAACGTGCATTGTAAGGCAAGCTCACTTGAACATAAGCTAGGCCTCGTGGCCCATACCGCAAGCCCAGCTCGTGACTCACCCTTATGGGCTGTGCATGTGTAGCCCATTTTCATGGGCTGCCGCGAGCAATGCCCAGCATTGCTCATGCACCTTTCGGTGCACTCCCGCGCACCCGAGCCTGTACAAAAACACTTTTTGTACTCTCAGTCCAATTTAACTTGCCCTGGCAAAATTCCCCTTTTAATATTTTTAAATAAATATTTATTTTATGACCCTAATAAATTAGTTGTCAGTCAAAAATAAATTCCTTGGTCGATCCAAAATAATCTAATCATTTTTAATAAATTAAATAATAATCTAATTATTATTTATATTATATTTTCATAATAGAATAAATCTATTAGTTCTTTACTTAGTCCGATGAAGGTCCAATGTGTGTGACCTTATAGGATCCCGAAGTATTGAGATGTTAAGGCTTAACCAATCCTTGTTCTAATGGAACCATTAGCTCGAGGTTCTAGACCGTAAATAGAACTTGATTACCTTAAACGACTGTAGTATGCCTCCAGCAAGGGTCTAGTCACCCATTACTCGGAATGTCATTTGTGCTTATGACTTAATCCCGGTTAATGCAATAGTTATCCAGTGCGATGAACTCCTTCCATTCTTTAATATTAGTACCATCTGCTTTATAGGGTTCGGTTAAAGTGTTAACCCACTAATAGCAAGGTTGCTCCAAGCTATCCTAGTTATTAATTTGTTACTGAAGTATATTACCTTTTACCATCGTGTGTTTGGCTAGAAATCATTTCTATCACCCATATACTCTGATCAGAGGTTTATAGCAATCATCACTTCAACAAGCGGCAAGGTACAACTCCTTACTATATCCGAAGTGATGGATTTTTTTTACTACTCAGCTTACCAACAAGTTGTCATCACTATACCCATAATCACCCATGACACCCTAGATTAATGATTATATAGAAATGACCCAAAGTATAGCAACAATACCACACAAGGTAACTAGTATCTCAAGTATGAGGATATTTGCAAAGGTTATTGCATGAAGATGAAAACTAATACATTGATATATGCACCAAGTGTTTATCTTACTGTGGCCTCCAATATATCTCCCAGGTATATCCATGTGTCAAACTTAAGGCATCACCTTCAGTCCTTAGGAGATTAACAGCCTGGAACCTTTCCAAGAAAGTTGACCACATGTTAGTCTTTCCACTTCATGAATATCCTTTCTTGATGAAACTATGACTAGGGATAGTTTGGACATAATCATAATTGCACATGAAGCAGGTTCCACCAAATATATTCCAACTATAATTTCTCCGACTTCATACTATGATATGTCAAGGACTTTTGTAAACATACATCAATGAATATATTTAACTAGCTATAATATATATACAAACACATCGATATAAATAAAAGATTAAATACCTTTATTGATTAAACAAATTGTTCATACTATTACATAATTCAGATATATCGCCCTAATTGCCTTAAGGGCATACATCATATCCAACAAACTCCCACTTACACTAAGGCCAGTTAGCCGTATGTCTTAATCCATATGCTTAAACATGCTGGCCATGTTTTACTTGAGTCAATGGCTTCGTCAGACCATCCTTGAGGTTCAAATAAGTGGGAACATATTCTAGTCTTATTATCTTAGCATCAACCATCTCTCTAATTATATGATATTTTCTAGATACATGTCTACTTTTATGATGAGATTGTGGTTCCTTTGCTTGAGCTAAAGTACCATTGTTATCACAATACAAAGTGATTGGATCAATAGCCTCAGGTACCACACTGAGATCACCAATAAATCCCTTTAACCAGACAGCTTCTTTTACTACTTCGCATGTAGTAATGTATTTAGATTTTGTGGTTGAATCAGTAGTAGTTTCTTGCTTGGAACTTTTCCAGCATATCGCCCCTCCAATTAATACACACATAAAACCTGACTGAGACTTAAAGTCATCCTTGTCAGATTGAAAACTCGGGTCAGTGTAGCCTCTAATTGTGAGGTCACCTTCTCTATATATTAAGAACTCATCCTTAGTCCTTAATTATCAAGTACTTAAGAATTGCCTTGATGGCCATCCAGTTCTTTTCACCTAGATCTGATTGATATATGCTCTTAATGCTCAAAGCCTTAGAGACATCTGGCCTAGTACATGATGAATCTTATCGCGGATGCATAGGGTATATCCTTCATGCACATTCTCTCCTGGGCTGTCTTCAGACACTCAGCCTTGGATAGGTTAATCCCCTTTGTCATCGGGAGATAACCTTTCTTTGAATGCTCAAGGTTAAACTAATTCAATACCTTGTCTATACGTTTACTTTGAGAAAGACCTAACAGCCTCATGGATCTATCCCCTTTAGATCTTTATACCTAGTATAAATGCTACTTCACCAAGGTCTTTCATGGAGAATTTTCTTGACAACCATAATTTAACATTATGAGAAGAGAAATATCATTTCCTATTAGTAGAATGTCATCGTCATACAATGTTAAGAAAACAACTGCACTCCTACTAACCTTCTAGTAAACTCAAGGCTCATTAACATTTGGACAGAAATCTAGTTCACAGATTGTCTGATCAAACCTTATATTCCAACTCCTGGATGCCTGCTTAAGTCCATAAAGGGATTTTTATAGTTTGCATACCTTCGAGCCATTCTGAGATGTAAAAACCTCAAGATGTGTTATATACACATCCTGGTCTAAATCCCCATTTAGGAATGTTGTTTAAAATCAATCTACAAGATCTCATAATCATAATGAGCAGCAATGGCGAGGAGTATCCTTATGGATTTAAGCATGGCTACCAGTGAGAAAGTTTCATCATAGTTGATACCTTTACGTTGACTATAACCTTTTGCCTCTGCCATAAAAGGATCACCCCCACCTTGCATCAGACTCGATCTCACAGCTATCATGGTCCCATAAGAGTCGCGGATTGCACACCCATGTCCTAATCTTGCACCATTTTCAAAGCAGCTTGCATCAATGTTGCACTTTAACCAACCAGCCGATATTCTCCTCTAATTCTCTATAGGCGTAGTGCACTACGGGTACGTGAAGTTAGATTTGTCGACCACCATTCCGTCAGAAAGCCAAGCCTATGTCTAAGAACTTGGTTAGAGCTTCTAAACTTACCCTGCTAAATAAAATTATTTTGATGTGCCCAAATAGCCCACAACACACACAACCCTTATTCGATATCTTCCCTTAGCTTTAAAGATAGCCAAGCCCACCATTCATGAATATTTGACATATTAATGTGCCATCCTTCCCTCAAAACCTCATCCCAAATTAGAAAGACAAAAGCACTGCCCAAGAGAGCATGGTAAACATCCTCGTTGCCATCACCATAAATGGGACACACCACCTTAACATCCATCTTTTATTGCTTTAATCGTACCAGGGTAGGTAGACAACATGTTACAATTTTCCACAAAAAAGTTCAGACTTGCAGTGGAACATGAACATTCTATATACCACTCCATGCCGGATTCATAAAATTTGAAGGGAGATTAGTAGCCTGGGACTGCTGCAACAATTCATAATAATAGGATTTTACTGAAAAAATACATGACTACTCAAACCTTCAATACGACATATCGTGATGTGGGGACTAAGGAAGCTGAATCCGCCGAATAAGATGTTGAGTGTTAACATCAAATGACATTTGAATCATATCATCGTCCCAAGTTTGACCATTGTCTCTGATAAAAAAAGTTACCAACCCTTCCGGATTCTCCATAAAAACTGCTGATGGAATGGCTGACTGATGAACAGTCGACAGCCAACTATCCCTCTAAATCTTCATACCCAGACTATGCCCAATTCTTTAGGCTAAACCACTTTTCAGAAAGCTCTTAGTGCTCATAATACCCATCCAAATATAGCTTGCATTCGACTGATAAAGAGCGTCAAAGAAAGAGCCTCGAGGGTAGTAACGATGTTTGAACACATGGCTGACCAAAGAATCCGACTCAGAAATAAAGCGCTAAGCTTGTTTAGTAATGGAAGTGATGTTAAAATTCTGTAAACTGCAGAAAATTTAGACCCCCCTTATCATTTGACAAACAAAGTCTCTCCCACCTTATCTAATAAACCGAGGTTCCCCACCATAAATTAGCGAGGACTTTCTCTTACGAAGCAATAGTATGAGATAGAAGTAAGAAGATCTGCATGGCATAAGTAGGAAGGGCTTGTGCAACTAACTTCAACATAATCTCTTTCCCACTTTGAGATAACTTCTTTCGATTCCATCCTTGTACCTTTTTATGCACTTTTTCCATAATGGAATAAAAAATATGCTTTCTTGATTGCCCAATGACCGTTGGAAGGCCAAGATACATGCCATGACTGTCCATTTCTGTCACTCCCAAACAATTAACAATATCATGTTTCACCAACACATCCACATTAGGACTAAATACTATCGATGACTTAGTAAAATTGATTTGCTGTTCAGATGCCTTCTCATAGATACGGAAAACCAATTTAAGAGTATGAGTCTCGTTAATATTAGCCTTAATGAAAAGCAGGCTATCATCTACAGACAATAAATGAGAAATAAATGGAGCTGTAGGAGTTATTTTACAACCATAGAGGGTTCTAGTTGTTATTAGGTTCTACATTAACAACAAAAATCCTTTATAACAAATCAAAAAATATATGGGGAAATCGGATCTCCTTGACAAAGACCTCTTTGAGGAACAAAATTCTCAAACACACGTCTATGATTGATAGTATAAGAGATCAAAGTAACTAAATGCATGATCAATGTAGTCAGACTACTAGGATAACCTGACTTGGGCAACATGGCTTGAATATAATTCCATTCAACCCTATCATAATCTTTCGACATATCAACCTTCAAAGAGCTCATCCCACTCCTCCCACCCATTTTCCTTTTCATATAATGACCCATTTTGAAACATATTAGATTATTATCAATTATCGCTCTCCCAAGAATAAATCCACTATAGACTCCTGAAATAATTGAATTCATAATAGGTTGAATTCTATTCGCTAACTTTTTAGAAATTATTTTGAACAAGGCATTACACAAGGATGTCAGACGGAGATTAGAAACAAAAATAGGCACTCTTTTCTTAGGAATCAACACTATATTCGTATCATTAAGGCCAGCAGGAAAAAATTATTGTGTAAACAATCAAGATAAAAAGCTGTTACCTCTTTCCCTACAACATACGAATTTCCCTGATAGAACCTCGGATTAAAGCCATGAGGACCAAGAGCCTTATCACGATACATCTGAAAGAGATCAAGCTTAATATATTCAAACGTAAACGGTCTCTTTAGGTCAATTTACGTCTTAGTCAGAATTTTTGGCTCAACAAGGTTTAAGATCTCAAAAAATCCAGCCCCTCTAGACTTAAACAAATCTGTATAAAAACCTTGAATTAACCCTTCCAAGCCTTACCCCATTGCACCCTAATCACCATTCGCTTTTTGTAAATTAATGAATATTATTTATATCAATTTATTAAAAAATTAGGTTAAGCCATCCAGGCCAGCCCAGCCAATATAGTTTTCCTTCCTCCTCGGTTCCAGAGCAGAATTTCTGCTCTCTAGTGGTAGTGGTAATTCCTTTTTCGAGTTAAAAGCAATTCAATTTAACGGATTATCAATTGTAATCAAGAATCAAGAAACGTAATACACTCAACTACAAATATAAGGAATTGATAAGGATGAGAGAGGCAATAGAAGAAGAGAAATGATAGTTTTATTGATTTGCTAACATCAGAAATTGAGGCTACATTTGTTCGAAAGCAAAGAAAAGAATTGACATTGCAAAAAAGGAAAGAAAAGAAAAGGGAAAGGAAAGGAAACTAAACAGCCGTCTACATGGCAGACTTCATAATAGTAACCTAGAGAGTGACCTATATAACAACGGACATGATCGCCAAGATCCCAATAGTAGCAATTGAGATGATTGAGTTCAACCTCTTGTTCCTCATCTCCAACTTCTGCATCATCCCTTTATTTATATGCTAAGATCCTCCTCCACTCTTCTTTAATGGAGCCTTGTGAATCTGCCGATGAGTTCTAGAATTCACCATGGCCATTTGTGAGTATTTGGACAACATCTTTCTTAATTGACAGAGAGATTTTTGTTCAGAAATTTTTGATTCGGAGTGATATGATTTTCTATGCAGCTAGTGCTTTAGGACTTTTGATAAGAGATTACAGTGTTGAGGAGTAAACTCTGGCAGCCATTTCCAAGGTTTGGATCATTGAGGAGGAGGGGGTTACATACTTAACGTGGAAGAAGTGGAAAATTATAGATGTTGGGAAATTAAAACGATTAACTTTTATGACTGATTTGCCCCTAATGTTGTATGTTAATGGCTGCTTTTACTACTTCTAATTGGTTCCAATTTCTGGAGTTGGCATGGGTATATTTGAAATTAGCAATGACATACCTTTTAATGGAAGAATATAGTTTATTATATAAATTAGAGACAATAAGGTAGACAAAATTCTCGTACATGTCAAAGAAGCAACTTTTCTAGCTAATAGTTTTACAACTTGATTCACATACTGAAAAACATAGAAAATCTAAAAACTATCAAAGCAAACTAATGTCTACTGGAGTGAAAATACCGAAAATAAAACAATACAAAACACAAACATACTAAACTTGCTTTTGCAGCAAGACAAACATGCCATTGGGCAAGACTTAATAAAAAGATTAAAAGATAAACGCCGCAACCTATATTTTCTTGAACTCTAACTAACGATTTCGAAGATCCACAACCATAAGAATATTTGCATATGCCATAACATTGACCGATATTGCAGATAAGAAATGATCTTGTTGAACAGAGATAGATCTAAGTGTCTACTAGGAAAGATCAACAAGTATCTTATCTAAAGGAGGATGAAGTCCAACCCAGTTGTAAATCAAGATTGAGTTATTTAGTAACCAATCCATGATTTAAGAAGACAATCGTGTCATTGATGATAAAAAAGTTGTAGATACAGATTTTTCTCACACCGAAATTAAAAAAAGAAAATAAAAGACAAGAAAACAAGTTGCATGCATTTTGTAAAGTGTTACGTTATATGTATGATCTACCAATAAGGTGTAGCTCAGTTGGCAATGCTAGCATATTAAGTTGAAGAAGCACAAATTTCAAATCTTACTAAATACACCTGTTGGGAGGGGTGAGAAGTCTTAATTGTGACTAAGCCCCGAACAAGATTATCTCAATGAAGACACTTGTAAGTATTACAAGAAAAATGATATATGTAAGATCCATAAATAATAAGGATTGGTAAAGTTTTGATTAAGGGTTGAGATGTCTATATATCACTAAATCTTAATCTACATTTAATTAATAGTTGATATTAGCCTAACTTTACAATTTTATCAACTTTTACAGAATTCAAATATAAACTGTAATAGTCATCCGGGAGAAAGTCAAACACCTGATGTTGAAGCTATTTGGTTAATGTAGAGTATTTGTGTTCCGCTTTGTTTTTTATTGAATTTACCTAATAAGAGGGAAAAGGCAAGCAGGCAGCCCCACCTCCGCTAAAAACCCTCCCCTAGGCTCATTTTAATAAATAAAAGAAACAATACAAAAAAAGAAAAAAAAGTCAAACAACCATAACGGCAGAAAACAAAAAACTATCAACTAGGAGAAAACTTTTGTGGAGGTTTGCACTCCCGTTTAGCTAACCCCATGCATTCTTATTTGGCTTGTTCTTTGGCGGCGACCGATACCATTTGTTTCCTTTTGAGTTGGATATTATCTCCCTCAGCCGTCTCACACAAAAAACTGTCATCGTAGGAAGAGAATGAAAAACCTTGCCTAATAGGTGTAAACTGCTTGGCCTCGTTTTTCATTTTTGCCTCTTCTATTTCCGCAAAATCTGCCTAAGAGCCTGGGACACCTCTCCCAGGTTATGAATAATCTGAATCAAAGTCCTTTAGTTCAACCTTATCTATAACATTCGTGAAGTGATTAGAATCATCAGAAACATGGCCATCAATCAACTTACGAACTTTAGTTTCCTTATCTCTAATATTTACAATTAAGTTAACTGTCTCGAAAGTACTAATTAGGTCATTTCCAAACTCAAATGTCTCTGGATTAACCGAAACAAGTTCCATATTATTAGTTAGAGTATTCCCTAATTCAGAATTCTGAGGATTAGCCAACTCTTAAACCAAATCAGAATTTCCCGGCTCATTTCTAAAAATGTCATTAGCTGCAGCCTCAATCAGTGCAGTAGCTACAGACTCAATTGCCTCGGTAAACCTTATCTCAATCTCAACTCCGACAACATTTGCAATAAGGGCAGCCCTATCGCCCCTATCGCCTAGGCGTAGCCTGAACCTACTTACCACTCGGTTTTCCTTCATGCGGCTTAGCAACCATGCCATTTGTCTTCTTGTCATCCTTCTTGTTGTGCCTACAATTGTGCCAAGAATGACCAATCGTAGAACATATTTTGCAAATTTAGGGATGTTATCATATTCACCTCAATCTAAATTTGTTTTCCTCTCTTTCAACGCCCATCGTTTGAGGCAAATTATTCATTAAATCAACATCGATTAGAACTCGAGAAAAGTGTCTAAAATCATCCTCAATCGTAGCTCTATCCACCCTAATGAAATTACAGATATGTTTGGCTATACAAGCCAAAATCTATGATTCCTAATACTCCCAAGGCAACCCATGCATCTGAATCCATATAAGGGCTTCTGTTGTTTTTTGATCTGCCAGATTGGGATTCGGTTTCCATGTTTGAACTTTAATAGTTCTCGACTTCAGCCCAACGATCTCCTTATTGAAAATTTTATTCCACAGGACTTAGGAATCAAGGAGAATATGATATTATCCCTTTCCTAGATAGATAAGACAACAAGATTCTTATATGCGCCAAATCTTGGTTAACGCATCTTTTAACAAAGCAAGCTTGTAAGGTGTATCACCCTTTTGAAGAACCAATTGCCCAATTAGCTAATTAGCGCACGTAGCTGTAACATCCCATTGCATAACATCCGTTACATGTCATAAAATTAGATTACTTAATATTTAATATCATATATTTAGAAGAAATTGATGAGTTATTACAATAGTTAATTGATTATACAAAATACGATATTTTAATGTCTAGGTACCGAATTATAGAGCTATAGAATTCTAAGAAATAAGTATAGTTATGCTATAGATATAAAGTAATTTAATTGATAAGACATTAGTATTGTTTATTAGTATTGGGAATAAGTATAAGGGTATAGTGATATGGTATATACAGATGAGTGTTTTAAACAGTGCTAGGAGTTAGTCGGGCGGTCAAGGCTCCAAAGGGCCTAAGCGGGGCCTAAGTGGGAACTAGGCGGGGCCTAGCGGATTTTTATTTTTTTGTTTCTTATTATTTACACATAAAAATATAATTTTAACTAAAAAATAAATTACAAAATATTGAAAAACATAATTTAGAGCATGTTTTAAAATTAGAATTGAGACTTTTACTATGAGAAAACTTTTATGTATTTCATTTTACCATCTAAGTTATTTTTCGTAGGTTGAAAATATCAAACTATAATTAATATAGATATCCATATCTTAAAAAATTGAATTCAGGCGTCGATTAAGCTAAAAAAATCGGACTAGGCGGTGCCTAGGCGACAATATAAGTGTTGTTACATCACCAGCTCCTTGAACTTGTCCGTAATAGCCCCTCGCCCCTCTAAACTTTTAAAAGTTCCACTCACCCTCTAAACTTATCTAAAGTGCACCATATAACCCCTGAACACCTAATGCCCAATTTTTTCCTATTGTTTGTAGAACACGCGCCTTACATAGAAGAAAGGTTGATCCAAGTCAGCGCCATGTCATTAATTTTGATATTCAACCATGTTCAACGCCCCCAGTTTCCTTTCCTGTTTCTTTCCATTTTCCTTTCAAGTGCTTAATTTTGTTGAGAAATTCATCTGATTTGAATCAAAATTACAATCATCAAAGCTCAGAGAGCACCATATCTTCTTCCAAAGACAAGTGCGTTCATATATGCAATTTCCACATACTTTGACCAAATATCAAAACCTAATTGATTAGAATTAGAATAAGAATTTGTAGTGTGAAAAGGGTTTGCCTCTGCGTTAATTACAAAATCAATTGGAAAATAATTGGGTTTGCCTCTGCGTTTACTCTAATGAATTACAATCAGTTTGAAAATAACAGGGTTTACCTCTGCGTTTAGTCTTTTACTAAATGGAGTGAGGAACGATAAAAATGGCCAAGTAGAACGGCGAGACGACCAGGAAGGGAGAACGATGGCGGAGGCGGCGGCGACGAGTTGGCAGGCAGTACAAGAACTAATATGAGAGATCATAATCCCGAATGGAAGCAAGAAAAACCAGGATCATAATCCCGAATGCATATTACTTAATCCTGGTTTATGCATTATCAGTTATCGCTCTCCCAAGAATAAATGCACTATAGGCTTCTGAAATAATTGAATTCATAATAGGTTGAATTCTATTCGCTAACATTTTAGACATTATTTTGAATAAGGCATTACACAAGGATATTAGACGGAGATTAGAAACAAGGCACTCTTTTCTTAAGAATCAACACTTTATTCATACCATTAAGGCCAACAGGAAAAAATTATTTTGTAAGCAATCAAGACAAAAAGTTGTTACCTCTTTCCCTATTGTTGGATATGATGTATGCCCTTAAGGCAATTAGGGCGATATATCTTAATTATGTAATAGTATGAATAATTTGTTTAATCAATAAAGGCATTTGTTCTTTTGTTTATATCAATGTGTTTCTATACATATATATTATAGCTGGTTAAAATATATTCATTGATGTATGTATACAAAAGTCCTTGACATATCATAGCATGAAGTCAGAGAAATTATAGTTGGACTATATTTGGTGGAACCTACTTCATGTGCAATTATGATTATGTCTAAACTGTCCCTAGTCACAGTGTCATCAAGAAAGGATATTGATGAAACGGAAAGACTAGCATGTGGTCAACTTTCTTGGAAAGGGTCCAAGCAGTTAATCTCCTAAAGAATGAAGGTGGTGCCTTAAGCTTGACACATGGATATATCTGGGAGATATATTGGAGACCGCAGCAAGATAAACACTTGGTATAAATATCAATGTGTTAGTGTTTATCTTCATGCAATAAGCTTTGCGAATGTCCTCATACTTGAGATCCTAGTTGCCTTGTGTGGTACTATTGCTATACTTTGGGTCGTTGCTATGCACTCATTAATTTAGGGTGCTACGGGTGATTACGGATATAGTGATGACAGCACGTTGGTAGGCTGAGTAGTCGGAAAGAATCCATCGCTCCGGATATATTAAGGAGTTGTACCTGGCCACTTGTTGAAGTGATGATTGCCATAAACCTCTGATCAGAGTATGTGTTTGATGGAAATGGTTTCTAGTCAAACACATTATGGTAAAAGGCAATATACTTCGGTAACAAGTAAATAACTGGGATAGCTTGGAGCAACCTTGCTATTAGTGGGTTAACACTTTAACCGAACCCAATAAACCAGATGGTACTAATATTAAAGAATGGAAGGAATTTATCGCACTGGATAATTATTGCATTAACCGGGATTAAGTCATAAGCATAAATGACGTTCCGAGTAATGGGGGATGGTAGACCCTGGCTAGAGGCGTACTACAGTCGTTTAAGGTAATCAAGTTCTATTCACGGTCTAGAACATCGAGCCAATGGTTTCATTAGAACACGAGTTGGTTAAGCCTTAACAGCTCAATACTTCGGGATCCTATAAGGTCACACACATTGGACCTTCATCGGACTAAGTAAAGAACTAATAGATTTATTCTATTACAAAATATATAACATGAATAATAATTGGATTATTGTTTAATTGGTTAAAATTGATTAGATCAATTTTGGATAGACCAAGGAATTTATTTTGACCGATAACTAATTAATTAGAGTCATAAATAAATTATAATTGATTTATTCAATTTTGGTTGGACCAAATTATTTATTTTGACTGATAACTAATTTATTAGAGTCAAAAATAAAAATTTATTTGAAAGGATTTATAAGGAATTTTGCATTGGTAAGTTAGAACCGAAAAGTATAAAATATTTTGTACAAAGTTCGGTTACCGAAAAATGCGCAACCCTTATTCATGGGCTGCACAAAGGCAGCCCATGAAGGTGGCGTGTGGGATTTGAATTAACATATATATATGTATATGTTAATTAATCCCACATCGACGAAAGGGGGAGCATTTTTGCTCCCCCTTGCCTATATATAGGTTATTTCCTTTCCTTTCAAATTGTACCAAGCTCAAAGCATAAATCCTAAGCGAGATAATTAATCTCTCGGGTACTTGAGCAAGTTATTTTTGTGGAGCCTGAATTTATTCGGGCACCGCTAGTTTATATTTTTGGGTGAGGCTTCTAGAGTGGTCTAGCAACTACTCGAGGCTTCTTAGTTCTTCCTCCTAGGGAGGTTTTGGTTGGTGGGGTTCGTGTGGATACTGATAGAGGCTATCCTACGACTGGAGGCTTGTGCAAGAAGGTCCTGTAAAAGCACGCTTCAACTGGTAAGTTCTTTTTATTTCTCTTTTAATTATTAAGTCTTTTTCTTTAAGTGTTTTTAGACTTAATAATTATGCTTAGGTTATTTTTGCATGCTTAGGTTATTTTATGCTTAGGTTATAACTTAGAGTTATAACATGCTTAGTATAAAATAAATATGCTAGGATATAATTTGGAATTATGGTATGCCTAGTCCTTTAGCATGCTAACCTAGGTAGAGAATTATTTAGTTAAGGCTTTATTTAATTTATATGCAACTAATAGGAGTTCCTGGGACAGGGACAAAATTTTGAATTTCCGTCATGCCTCTTATGCATGTTCAATTTGACTGTCAGTTCCCAACAGTGGTATCAGAGCCTGCCTATTTAGTGCATAATTAAGTTAGAAGCAAACTAAATATTATTTTCTAAATGAAATGATTTGTTTATTTAATTGTTTAGAACAATATATATAAACTTCTGTCTTTCATTTCAAGGTTAGAAATTAGTTATGAATAATTTTGAATAAGCTTGCTCAACTTACTCAAATTATACAAGTGTCAATAATTTATTTAAATTACATGGGTTATAGATGCTCCCAATTTACATGAATTGGAAGAACGAAATTCATTAGTTCAAGAGAATCCATTGGTCTTCAAGTTTGTGCCCGTATTTGTTCTGGCTAAGGATTGGACTTGGTGTCTACTCCTCATAGGGCACCTCTCCTACCTGGGAACCTATATCGGTGCAATTTGCATTGACCAATCGGGGGATTAATATGAACTAATTTATTTCTAGTATATAAGATGGTGCTTATATGTGTTTCTATAACAAAGTAAAAAATTAAAATTATTGAATAAAAGCTTAAAGGAAATGCAATATAAATATAACAAATTAAAGGGTTAATTATTTTGCATATAATCTAGGTTGATGGAATAATTATAATAAAGAGCTGAACCCACCTAAGGTTAGACCTTATAAATTAATTCTAAAATTCCCTGAATTAATACAAGTAATTATAATTTTGTCCATCTGATAAAATCCTAGATTGGGTGAGACGTTTAACACCAATAAAATCCCAAAGTAAATATATTAAGGCAAGTGATAGTCTTCCTTACTCAAATTTATAATACGGTCTTTTTGGGCTATCAAAGTGCTACGCAAAGCGTTCCTTCTAGTCCACATTGATTGGTTGTAAAGTTTAAGATAGGGTCTGCCTTAACAGAGCTGGGGTAGTCCACCATAAAATTGGGGGCTAGGCCCAGATCTGAGACATATTCAAGGAGATGCTAATATAAGAGCACACGTCCCTTGAGATTAGGGAACTTGAATGAATTAGCAATTGCATGCGATGCAAATGGAATTGGATTCCAACTATGACTGACTATTATGACTTGACTCATAAAATTGGGGGTTGTAGTAGACTAGTTATAGATGCTACCTACTAGGAAATTTAGCTGGGCTAAAATTCACGAATTCAATAGAATGGGCTATTGTAAATTTCGAAGAAAATAGTAGGAAAATGTATTTAATTAAAAGTCCTCAAATTAAATACATGTACTTAAACTAATATCTAAACACTTTTCTTTTCTTATGTCTTAGGTTGAAAATGGCTTCCAATTTTAATCTCCGTATGTTACTTGACACCAAATTGAATGGCTCAAACTTTTCTGATTGGTTCCGAGCAGTGAGAATAGTTCTCAGATATGAGGGAATTGCCTATGTCCTAAGTGAAATTTTCCCTGTAGAACCTGATGTTGAGGATCATGTGGAACATGATGCCTGGTTGAAGCATAGGAAAGATCGTGAGACTGCCATGTGTATTACGTTGGGGTCCATGAATTCTGAGCTTCAGAAACAACATGAGAACATGCCCTTGGAGGATATGGTTCTCCATCTTGAAGAACTCTTTTCGGAGAGGGAGAGGACAGAGAGGTATGAGACCTCTAAGCTCCTTTTCGGGACCAAGATGCAGGCTGGCACCTCTGCCTCTCAGCATGTACTGAAACTCTTGGGATACCTTGAGAAGCTGAATCGATTGGGATTCGAGATGAATCATGACTTGAGCATTGACCTTGTGTTGATGTCCTTGACAGATAGTTACTCAGGTTTCGTAACTAACTATTACATGAACAGGATTAATTCAACTATCCCTGAATTAATTAACATGCTGAAAACAGTAGAACCTCAGATCAAGAAAGATCAGAAACCTCTACTGTTGGTTGAAAAAGGCAAGGCTTCTAAGAAAAAAAAGCAGGCACTGGGTGCCAAGAAAAGAATCAGTAAGAAGAAGAATGAAAAGAAGGCATCTAAGTATGTCTGCTTCCAATGTGGGAAACCGGGACATTGGAAGAGGGATTGCAAAGCTCCTGCTTCTGAGCATTTGAAGAAGAAGCCTACAGAGGCATCTACTTCAGGTATATTTGTAATTGAAAACTTTGCTACTTTTCCGCAAGAATCCACTTGGGTATTAGATACTGGTTATGGTTCTCATATCTGTACTTCTGTGCAGGGACTAAGGAACTGTAGAAAACTTGCAAAAGGGGAGATGGACCTACGTGTGGGAAATGGAGCCAGAGTTGCTGCATTAGCCGTAGGGAGCTTTAGTCTTATTTTGCCAAGTGGACTTGTTTTAGTTTTGAATAATTGTTATTACATTCCAAGTGTTACTAAGAATATTGTATCTGTTGCGTGTTTAGCAACAGAGGGATTTGAAATTTTATTTTTGAATAATAATTGTCAGATTCATTTGAATAATATTCTTTATGGTTATGGAATGTTGAAAGGTGGCATTTATATTCTTGATACTAAAACAGAAGTTTTCAATATAAATAATGTGAAGAAAGTTAAATTAGATAATGAGAATTCCTTTTACTTATGGCATTGCCGTTTAGGCCACATAAACAAAGATCGCTTAACCAAGTTGCATAAGCGTGGAGACTTGGGCTCAATAGACTTAGAGTCTTATGGTGATTGCGAACCTTGTTTAAAAGGAAAAATGACAAAGTTACCCTTTAAAGGGAAGGGTGAACGAGCCACGAGTACATTGGAACTTATACACATTGATGTGTGTGGTCCAATGAGTGTTCAGGCACTAGGAGGATACTCCTACTTCATAACCTTTATTGATGATTACTCATGATACGGTTATTTGTACTTGATGAAGCACAAGTCTGAAAGTTTTGAAAAATTCAAACTATTCAGAGCTGAAGTAGAGAAACAGCTTGAGAAAAGTATTAAAACACTTCGATCGGATTGAGGTGGAGAATACTTAAGTCAGGAGTTTCAGGATTATCTAAAGGAAAATGGGATAGTTCCCGAGTGGACCCCTCCTTATACACCCCAACATAATGGAGTGTCAGAAAGGAGGAATCGGACTTTATTAGATTTGGTCAGGTCCATGATGAGCCATGCAGTTCTTAGTAAATCCTTTTGGGGATATGCACTTGAGAGCGCGGTTTATATCTTAAACAGAGTGCCCTCTAAATCAGTTGATTTTACACCTTATAAAAGATGGTGTAACAAAAAGCCATCTCTAAATCACTTAAGAGTATGGGGTTGTCCTGCTATGGTAAAGAGGATAGTGTCAGATAAGCTAAATGCCAAGGCTGACAAATGTCTGTTCATTGGATATCCAAAGGAAACAATTGGGTATCTGTTTTACCAACCCGAAGCACAAAAGGTATTTGTGTCTCGGAATGCTCACTATTTGGAAAAGGAACACTTACTTGAAAAGGTCAGTAGGAGCAATATTGAACTGGAAGTTCAAGAGGAAGAAACAGACGATCAACTGATTGACCCCGTTCTAGATACACAAGAGAGTGTGATCCAAGAACAAACTGTCGAAACACAATCATTGCAAAGATCAAGTCATGTTCATAAGGGTCCCGATAGATATGGGTTTATCATTACTAATGATAAGGAACTATATCTTGTGGAGGATGATGAACCAAGGACATATGATGAGGCAATAAAAGGCTCAGATTCTGATAAATGGCAAAAGGCCATGAAATTAGAAATGGATTCCATGTACGAGAACCAAGTTTAGAATTTGGTTGATGCACCACAAGAGGTTAGACCAATTGGGTGCAAATGGGTCTTCAAGAAGAAGACAGACATGGATGGTAATGTAATTACCTATAAAGCAAGGTTGGTTGCGAAAGGTTATAGTCAACGGGAAGGTATTGACTATGATGAAACCTTCTCACCAGTAGCCATGCTCAAATCCATAAGGATACTCCTCGCCATTGCTGCTCATTACGATTATGAGAGCTGGCAGATGGATGTAAAAACAGCATTCCTCAATGGGGATTTAGACCGGGATGTGTATATGACACAACCTGAGGGTTTTACATCTCAGAATGGCTCGAAGGTATGCAAACTACAAAGATCCATTTATTGACTTAAGCAGGCATCAAGGAGTTGGAATATAAGGTTTGATCAGACAATCCGGGAACTAGATTTCTGCCCAAATGCAAATGAGCCTTGTGTTTACAAGAAGGTTAGTGGGAGTGCAGTCGTTTTTCTAGTATTGTATGTTGATGACATTCTGCTAATAGGAAATGACATTTCTCTTCTTCAAAATGTTAAAGTATGGTTGTCAAGAAAGTTCTCCATGAAAGACCTTGGTGAAGCAGCATTTATACTAGGTATAAAGATCTACAGGGATAGATCCAAGAGGCTGTTAGGTCTTTCTCAAAGTACATATATAGACAAGGTGTTAAATAGGTTCAACCTTGAGCATTCTAAGAAAGGTTATCTCCCAATGACAAAGGGGATTAACCTATCTAAAGCTGAGTGTCCGAAGACAGCTCAAGAGAGAATGCGCATGAAGGATATACCCTATGCATCCGCGATAGGATCCATCATGTATGCTATGATATGTACTAGGCCGGATGTCTCTCAGGCTTTAAGCTTTACGAGCAGATATCAGTCAGATCCAGGTGAAAAACACTGGATGGCCGTCAAGGCAATCCTTAAGTACTTGAGAAGGACTAAGGATGAGTTCTTGATTTATGGAGAAGGTGATCTCACTATCAAAGGTTACACTGACGCAAGCTTTCAATCTGACAAGGATGACTTTAAGTCTCAGTCAGGTTTTGTGTATGTGTTAAATGGAGGGGCAGTATGCTGGAAGAGTTCCAATCAAGAAACTACTGCTGATTCAACCACGGAATCTGAATACATTGCTGCATGCGAAGCAGCAAAAGAAGCTGTCTGGTTGAAGGGATTTATTGGTGATCTCGGTGTGGTGCCTGAGGCTATTAATCCAATTACTTTATATTGTGATAACAATGGTGCCATAGCTCAGGCAAAGGAACCACGGTCTCATCAGAAAAACAGACATGTATCCAGAAAGTATCATATAATCAGGGAGATTGTTGATGCTAAGATAATAAGATTAGAATATGTACCCACTGATCAGAACCTCGCGGATGGTCTGACAAAGCCATCGACTCAAGTCAAACATGACCAGCATGTTAAAGAATATGGATTAAAACATATGGCTAATCGGCCTTAGTGCAAGTGGGAGTTTGTTGGATATGATGTATGCCCTTAAGGCAATTAGGGCGATATATCTTAATTATGTAATAGTACGAATAATTTGTTTAATCAATAAAGGCATTTGTTCTTTTGTTTATATCAATGTGTTTCTATACATATATATTATAGCTGGTTAAAATATATTCATTGATGTATGTATACAAAAGTCCTTGACATATCATAGCATGAAGTCAGAGAAATTATAGTTGGACTATATTTGGTGGAACCTACTTCATGTGCAATTATGATTATGTCTAAACTGTCCCTAGTCACAGTGTCATCAAGAAAGGATATTGATGAAACGGAAAGACTAGCATGTGGTCAACTTTCTTGGAAAGGGTCCAAGCAGTTAATCTCCTAAAGACTGAAGGTGGTGCCTTAAGCTTGACACATGGATATATCTGGGAGATATATTGGAGACCGCAGCAAGATAAACACTTGGTATAAATATCAATGTGTTAGTGTTTATCTTCATGCAATAAGCTTTGCGAATGTCCTCATACTTGAGATGCTAGTTGCCTTGTGTGGTACTATTGCTATACTTTGGGTCATTGCTATGCACTCATTAATTTAGGGTGCTACGGGTGATTACGGATATAGTGATGACAGCACGTTGGTAGGCTGAGTAGTCGGAAAGAATCCATCGCTCCGGATATATTAAGGAGTTGTACCTGGCCACTTGTTGAAGTGATGATTGCCATAAACCTCTGATCAGAGTATGTGTTTGATAGAAATGGTTTCTAGTCAAACACACTATGGTAAAAGGCAATATACTTCGGTAACAAGTAAATAACTGGGATAGCTTGGAGCAACCTTGCTATTAGTGGGTTAACACTTTAACCGAACCCAATAAACCAGATGGTACTAATATTAAAGAATGGAAGGAATTTATCGCACTGGATAATTATTGCATTAACCGGGATTAAGTCATAAGCATAAATGACGTTCCGAGTAATGGGGGATGGTAGACCCTTGCTAGAGGCGTACTACAGGTAATCAAGTTCTATTCATGGTCTAGAACATCGAGCCAATGGTTTCATTAGAACACGGGTTGGTTAAGCCTTAACAGCTCAATACTTCGGGATCCTATAAGGCCACACACATTGGACCTTCATCGGACTAAGTAAAGAACTAATAGATTTATTCTATTACAAAATATATAACATGAATAATAATTGGATTATTGTTTAATTGGTTAAAATTGATTAGATCAATTTTGGATAGACCAAGGAATTTATTTTGACCGATAACTAATTAATTAGAGTCATAAATAAATCATAATTGATTTATTCAATTTTGGTTGGACCAAATTCTTTATTTTGACTGATAACTAATTTATTAGAGTCAAAAATAAAAATTTATTTGAAAGGATTTATAAGGAATTTTGCATTGGTAAGTTAGAACCGAAAAGTATAAAATATTTTGTACAAAGTTCGGTTACCGAAAAATGCGCAACCCTTATTCATGGGCTGCACAAAGGCAGCCCATGAAAAGTGGCGTGTGGGATTTGAATTAACATATATATATATGTATATGTTAATTAATCCCACATCGATGAAAGGGGGAGCATTTTTGCTCCCCCTTGCCTATATATAGGTTATTTCCTTTCCTTTCAAATTGTACCAAGCTCAAAGCATAAATCCTAAGCGAGATAATTAATCTCTCGGGTACTTGAGCAAGTTATTTTTGTGGAGCCTGAATTTATTCGGGCACCGCTAGTTTATATTTTTGGGTGAGGCTTCTAGAGTGGTCTAGCAACTACTCGAGGCTTCTTAGTTCTTCCTCCTAGGGAGGTTTTGGTTGGTGGGGTTCGTGTGGATACTGATTGAGGCTATCCTACGACTGGAGGCTTGTGCAAGAAGGTCCTGCAAAAGCACGCTTCAACTGGTAAGTTCTTTTTATTTCTCTTTTAATTATTAAGTCTTTTTCTTTAAGTATTTTTAGACTTAATAATTATGCTTAGGTTATTTTTGCATGCTTAGGTTATTTTATGCTTAGGTTATAACTTAGAGTTATAACATGCTTAGTATAAAATAAATATGCTAGGATATAATTTGGAATTATGGTATGCCTAGTCCTTTAGCATGCTAACCTAGGTAGAGAATTATTTAGTTAAGGCTTTATTTAATTTATATGCAACTAATAGGAGTTCCTGGGACAGGGACAAAATTTTGAATTTCCGTCATGCCTCTTATGCATGTTCAATTTGACTGTCAGTTTCCAACACCTATAACATACCAAATCCCTGATAGAACCCCAGATTAAAGCCATCAAGACCAAGAGCCATATCACGATACATGTGAAAGAGATCAAGCTTAACGTCTTCAAACGTAAATGGTATCTTTAGGCCAATTTGCGTCTTAGTCAGAATTCTAGGCTCAACAAGGTTTAAGATCTCAAAAAAATCAGCCCCTCTAGACGTGAACAAATCGGTATAAAAACCTTGAATTAACCCCTCCAAGCACCCCAATCACCATTCGCTTTTTTGTAAATTAATAAATATTACTTATATCAATTTATTAAAAAATTATGCCAAGCCTTCCAAGCCAGCCTAGCAAACATAGTTCTCCTTCTTCCTCGATTCTAGGGCAGATTTTCTATGCTCCAGTGGCGGCGGCAATTCCTTTTCCAAGTTAAAAGCAATTCGATGACGGATTATCAGTTATAATCAAGAATCAAGAAACTCAATACACTCAACTACAAATATAAAGAATTGATGAGAATGAGAGAGGCAATAAAAGAAGAGAAATGATAGTTTTATTGATTTGCTAACATAAGATATTGAGGCTACATTTATTCGAAAGCAAAGAAGATAATTGACATTGCAAAAAATTAAAGAAAAGAAAAGGGAAAGGAAAGGAAACTAAATAGCCGTCTACATGGCGGACTTCATAATAGTAACCCAGAGAGTGACTAGTATAACAACGGACATGATCGCCAAGATCCCAACCGTAGCAATTGAGATGGTTGAGTTCAGCCTCTTGTTCCTCTTCTCTAACTTCTGCATCATCCCTTTGTCTGTATGCCAAGCTCCTCATCCACTCTTCTTCAATGGAGCCTTGTGAATCTGCCAATGAGTTCTAAAATTCACCATGCCCATTTACGAGTATTTGGACAACCTCTTTCTTGATTGAGAGAGAGATTTTTGTTCAGAAATTTTTGATTCAGAGTGATATGATTTTCTATGCAGCTAGTGCTTTAGGACTTTTGATAAGAGATTACAGTGTTGAGGAGTAAACTCTGGCAGCCATTTCCAAGGTTTGGATCGTTGAGGAGGAGGGGGTTACATACTTAACGTGGAAGAAGTGGAAAATTATGGATGGTGGGAAATTAAAACGGTTAACTTTTATGACCCATTTGCCCCTAATGTTATGTGTTAATGCCTGCTTTTACTACTTCTAGTTGGTTCCAATTTCTGGAGTTGGCGTAGGTGTATTTGAAATTAGCAACGACGTACCTTTTTTAATGGAAGAATATAGTTTATTATATAAATTAGAGACAATAAGGTAGACAAAATTATCCTACATGTCAAAGAAACAACTTTTCTAGCTAATAGTTTTACAAATTGATTCACATACTACAAAACATAGAAAATCTAAAAACTGTAAAAGCAAACTAATGTCTACTGGAGTTAAAATACCGAAAATAAAATAGTAGAAAACACAAACATACTAGACTTACTTTTGCTGCAAGACAAACATGCCATTGGGCAAGACATAATAAAAAAATAAAAGATAAACGATGCAACCTATATTTTCTTGAACTCCAACTAATGATTTCGAAGTTCCACAACCATAAGAATATTTGCATACGCCATAACATCGACCAATATTGCAGATATAAAATGATCTTGTCGAATAGAGATAGATCAAAGTGTCCACTGGGAAAGATCAACAAGTATCTTATCTAAAGGAGGATGAAGTCCAACCCAGTTGTAAATCAAGATTGAGTTATGTAGCAATAAATCCGTGATTGAAGAAGACAATCGTGTCATGGATGATAAAAAAGTCATAAATGCAGATTATTCTCACACCAAAATTAAAAAAAGAAAACAAAAGACAAGAAAACAAGTTGCATGCATTTTGTAAATTGTTAAGATATATGTATGATCTACGAATAAGGTGTAGCTCAGTTGGCAACGCAATCTGATTAATTTGAAGGAGCACAAAATTTGAATCTGACTAAATATACTTGTTAGGAGGGGTGAGGAGTACCCCAAACAAGATTATCTCAATGAAGACACTTATAAGTATTACAAGAAAAATGATATATGTATGATCCATAAATAATAAGGATTGGTAAAGTTTTGATTAAGGGTTGACATGTCTATATAGCAATAAATCTCAATCTACATTTAATTAATAGTTGATATTTGCCTAATTTTATAGTTTTATCAACTTTTATAGAATTCAAATATAAACTGTATTCATCATTGTTCTCTGGGAGAAAGTCAGTCACCTGATGTTAAAGCTATATGGTTAGTGTAGAGTATTTGTGTTCTAGTTTGGTTTTTTATTGAATTTACCTAGTGAGAGGGAAAAGGCAAGCGGGCAGCCCCACCGCCGTTAAAAACCCTCCCCATAGGCTCATTTTGTTAAATAAAATAAAAAATACAAAAAAAGAAAAAAAGTCAAACAACCATAATGGCAGAAAACAAAAAACTATCAACTAGGAGAAAACTTTTGTGGAGGTCTCCCGTTTAGCCATCCCCATGCATTCTCATTTGGCTTGATCTTTAGCAGCGACCGATACCCTTTTTTTCCTTTTAAGTTGGATATTATCTCCCTCATCCATCTCACACAAAAAATTGTCATCGCAGGAAGAGAATGAAAAGCCTTGCCTAACAGGTGTAAACTGCTTGGCCTTGTTTTTCATTTTTGCCTCTTCTTGTTCCTCAAAATCCGCCTAAGAGCCTGGGACACCTCTCCCAGGTTGTGAATAATCTGAATCAAAGTCCTTTAGTTCAACCTCATCCATAGCATTCGTGAAGTGATTAGAATCATCGGAAACTTCAGTAATATGGCCATCAATCGACTTATGAACTATAGTTTCCTTATCTTTAAGATCTAAAATTAAGTTAACTATCTCCAAAGTATTAATTAGGTCATTTCCAAACTCAGATGTCTCTGGATTAACCGAAACAAGTTTCATATTATTAGTAAGAGTATTCCCCAATTCAGAATTCCAAGGATTATCCAGCTTTTAAACCAAATCAGAATTTCCAGGCTCATTTCTAAAAACCTCATTAGCTGCAACCTCAATCACCGCAGTAGCTACAAACTCAATCTCAACTATGTCAACATTCGTAATAGAGGCATCCCTATCACCTAGGGGTATCTTAAACCTACTTCCCACTCGGTTTTCCTTTACACGGCTTAGCCACCATGCCATTCGTCTTGTTGTCATCCTTCTTATTGCGCCTACAATTGCGCCAAGAATGACCAATCGTAGAACATATTTTGCAAATTTAGGGATGTTTTCATATTCAACCTCAACCCAAATTTGTTTCCCTCTCTTTCACCGACCACCGTTTGAGGCAAATTATTCATTAAATCAACATCAATTAGAACTCGAGAAAAGTGGCTAAAATCACCCTCAATCGTAGCTCTGTCAACCCTAATGAAATTACTGATACGTTTGGCTATACAAGCCAAAATTAATGAATCCCAATATTCCCAAGGCAACCCATGCATTTGAATCTATATAAGGGCTTCTGTTGTTTTTTTATCTGTGGGGTTGAAATCTAGTTGCCATGTTTGAACCCTAAAAGTTCCCGGTTTAAGCCCAACGATTTCCCTATTGAAAATTTTATTCCACCGGACTTGGGAATCGAGGAGAATATGATAGTATCCCTTCCCTAGAGAGATAAGACGCCAAGATTCTTATATGCACCAAATCTTGGTTAACGCATCTTTTAACGAAGCAAGCTTGTAAGGTGTATCACCCTTTTGAAGAACCAATTGCCCAATTAGCGAATTAGCGCACATAGCTGTAACATCCCATTGCATAACATCCAATACATGTCATAAAATTAGATTACATAATATTTAACATCTCATATTTATAAGAAATTGATGAGTTATTACAATAGTTATTTGATTATACAAAATACGATATTTTAATGTCTACGTACCGAATTATAGAGCTATAGAATTTTAAGAAATGAGTATAGTTATGCTATAGATATAAAGTAATTTAATAGATAAAATATTTGTATTGTTTATTGGTATTGGGAATAAGTATAAGGGTATAGTGATATAGTATTTACAGTTTAGTGTTTTAAAAAGCACTAGGCGCTAGTCGGGCGGTCAAGGCTCCAACGAGCCTAGGCGGGGCCTAAGCGGGAACTAAGCAGGGCTTGGTGGATTTTTATTTTTTTATTTTTTATACATAAAAATATAATTTCAACTAAAAATAAATTAAAAAATATTGAAAAACATAATTTAGAGCATGTTTTAAAATTAAAATTGAGACTTTTATTATGAGAAAACTTTTTGTATTTTCATTTTAACAACTAAGTTATTTTTTGTAGGTTAAAAATATCAGATTATAACTATTATAGATATCGTTATCTTAAAAATTTGAATTCAGACGTCGTCTAGGCTGAAAAAATCGGACTAGTCGGTGCCTAGGCGACAATATAAGTGTTGTTACATCACCAGCCCCCTGAACTTGTCCGTAATAGCCCCTCGCCCTCCTAAACTTTTAAAATCTCCCTCACCTCCTAAAATTGTCTAAAGTGCACTACATAACCCATGTCATTAATTTTGATATTCAACCATGTTCAACGCCCCCAGTTTCCTTTCCTGTTTCTTTCCATTTTCCTTTCAAGTGCTTAATTTTGTTGAGAAATTCATCTGATTTGAATCAAAATTACAATCATCAAAGCTCACAGAGCACCATATCTTCTTCCAAAGACAAGTGCGTTCATATATGCAATTTCCACATACTTTGACCAAATATCAAAACCTAATTGATTAGAATTAGAATAAGAATTTGAAGTGTGAAAAGGGTTTGCCTCTGCGTTAATTACAAAATCAATGGGAAAATAATTGGGTTTGCCTCTATGTTTACTCTAATTAATTACAATCAATTGGAAAATAACAGGGTTTGCCTCTGCGTTTAGTCTTTTACTAAATGGAGTGAGGAACGATAAAAATGGCCAAGTAGGACGGCAAGACGACCAGGAAGGGAGAACGATGGCGGCGGCGGCGGCGACGAGTTCGCAGGCGGCACAAGAACTAATATGAGAGATCATAATGCCAAATGGAAGCAAAAAAAACTAGGTTAATTGCGTTAAATGGGATAATTTTCAATTTGAATGCATATCACCATCTGTTCATCTCTTTCTTTTGTTTTTCCTTTAATTATTTATTTATCTTATAGTTTTAGCCTTTTAGCAAGTTAAATTTTTCTTAATTTGAAATTAACGTTTGCTTTGATTTCCTATTACACTGTTCTTAATTTGATTCATTTTGAAGAGAAGAAGATGAATAGTATCCAATTAATAAAAAATATTATATTTTAAAACAATTCAGTAATTTTTTAATTATGTTTTAATAGTGCACTCTCTTGACTTTTCAAACTCTTGCCAGCGCCACATAAGTATCAGACGGTTATATGATGCACTTTATACAAGTTTAAGGGGGTTGGAGGATCTTTTGAAAGTTAAGGGGGCAAGAGGCTCCTTATTATTGTAATGAAATTAAAGTACAAAAGTGAGGGTATAATAGATTTTAGGCTAATATAGATCCGTGTATATTGATATCTGGTGAAGGATAAGGATGAGATTTCCACTCTAGGATAAATATCATATTGTGATAATCTTCTGAGACATTTAAGCTCTGCTTGGGAGTAAGGGAAGGTCGAATCATAAAGGAAAGGAAAAGAAATGATGGTAAAGTAAAGGACAGAAACATAAAGTATTGAGTAATATTGTGTTTGAGAGGAAGAGACGAGTTTATAAAGTAAAGTATGGTAGAAATTACGTAAATATCCTATTATTAGAATGTATTTATGAAAAAGCTAAGATAAGAGGGTTAAAGTTCCAAACATCCACACCTTCCTTCCCAATCCGGTCAAATTGGCGGGAGTTAAATAGTGACAAAACCATTGGAAGTGGGAGGAAGGTGTTCCTTTCTAACTCCTTCAAATTCCTATCCCTTACAATCCCTTGGAAAACCCTATCCTAAGCAGACCCTTAGAATTATGCAAAATCAGAAAGAAAGCGTAGGAGTAGAAGAGAAGAAGAAGAACACAAAGAGAGGAAGAATCAAGTATGAAGTTGAACTTATGATTCGATTTTTATGATGATAGAAACAGAATTAAGAGATATGGTATATTAGAGATTTGTTCATCTATGTCTTAGGAAGCTCTCTGAAAAATTTGTGGATTTTAAAATTGGTAGGTTTGTTCTATAATGTTTCAAATTCAAACTACTCAGAACTATAAGGTCACAACAACGAAGTGAGATTCTAATCAATCCAGCGATTTTTCTAATAATTGGATAATTTTGAAATTCTAGTATATTGTACCCTCATATGTGTAGTTTAATTGTAAAGAATTGGTTCAATATAAGCTGTGTAGGAAAAGTAAGAGTCGTTTTACTATGCTGGTGTCCAGGTTAAGTGAGACTGAAACAGGTTTTAAAGGAAAATTTGCTATAAATTATATAAGGCTCTAATAATTTTGAGGTTTTAGTATCATTTAGATTTGTCTATTAGAGATAGAATAAAAGAAGAATCCGAGCGATTAAATTGGTGAGTTGAAAGTTATGAATTTTGAAGTGAAGTAAGGTCACAAGGATACTAGTTCTAAGTACAGAAAAATAGGACATAATTAGAGTTCAAAATATCAAATTTGTAATAAATGGAAAAGTGATAAAAAAAATTATGAAACTTTAATATATGTTATAAAGCTATGTGTTAAGAGTAAAATGAAACTAGAATCAAGTCATTTGGTTGAGTACTTTGAGAGATATGATTGGTTATAGTCAACAAGGTCATAGAGATAGTAATTCTATTATACTTCACATTAATCTTTATATATTGACAAAAGGATATAAGATGTATACATGTATGTTTGATATATGAATATGTATGTTATAGGAGCTCAAAACAGTGAGGGATTCCGGAGAAAGGTCCAAGTCGTTCCGAGAGAATTAGCTCAGATAATTTTGTGAGTATAAACATGATATGAATTTATTGGTGAAATGTGTTAATGTGTTAATTGTATGGATATATGAATTGTATTGATGTATAGTTAAATTTGATATGATTTATGTAAATTATCTTAATGTGAATTGGCTGATATGATTATTTTGATTTGAAATTGTATCTGAATAGTGTTATATGTGTTACGTGGTTATATTTGGTATGAAATGTAAGTTGCGTTAGATGGTATTGATATTGAATTGTGGCGATAAGTGAATATTAGTGAACGGTTAAAGTGAATTATTGGATGAGTATAAGTAAGTATTTTATTTGATAAGTGGAATTGATATGGTACATGTACTTGAAATATTTGATAGAGTTCAACTTGAATAGATATATGTACATGAGCATGAATACATGAAAACATAAAAAGACGTTGTGACATACCTGTCCAGACATTGCAATACATATTCTATTATATGGACCTATATGGTCAACCTCATGGATCACTTGATTATATGGACCAAAAGGTCACCCACATGTTTATAGGCCGGCTAGCGAAATCAAATGTTATATGTTACATGTTTTCAGGGCAATAGTTTGGTTAGTGTTGTCACAATAATTAAATAACCGGTTCATTCATTCCCATATAAGTGTGACTGTTTATTGAATTTGTTAATGTATATATGTGATTTGCTAATGAATTTGTAATGTGTGTGTATATTTGATTTGCTAAATTCATAGATTGTTTATATTCACTAAGTTGCGCCTCATATAAAGCGCTAAATTTTTCAAAGGTGATAAAGTTTGTACTAGAAGCTCATTACCTGTAGATATCATGGACGAAAGATTGGTTGGCTATGTTCCATCTCGCTCCCTCTCCTCACATGACAAGCATATAGTATAGGAGGTGGTCGAGTTTGGGTTTTGTTTTGGGCATAATGCATCAACGACATCCACAAATATCACGCTGCCTCCCAAAACTTTGTAAGTATCCTCGCAGTTACCTCAACTTTAAAAACATGCATCATTTTGGTCCCTGAATGCCGTGTGTCAGCTTCTGGTTGTTTGACTTTTCCAACATATCATTTTTTAAAATTTTACCTCTCTAATTGAAATCTGAGACGTGACATTTAGGGAGCAAAGTCGTGCTCTTTTTGAAAGTTGAGGCAACTACGGGGACACTTTCAAAGTTCAGGGAGGCAGTACGATTTTTGGGCCAAGTTGAGGATGTTGTTGATCCATTAGGCCTTTCATTTTGTATATATAGTATATACATATAAATAAAGTATTAGTTTAAAAATATATACATATATACTGCGAATATTATTATCATATGCTCAGTATATTTTTTGAAAAACCCCCAAAGGAACATTGTGTCCCTTCAACGGCTAAAAGTTTGGAGCAGGTGAAAATTTCGGGGCGGAGTCCCCAGCTAGGCTGGTTTCCCCGCTTACCTACAAAACACCTACCCCTCTTTTATTAAATAAAAATCAACTCACGGTCTCAAGGCGAGAACATGAGTAAATCAATTACACGAGAGTAGCAAGTTCGGGAAAATAAATACATCAGAGGTAACAAAATTAACATCACGCCTCCTAGTTTTAAAGATGAACCAACATAAATGAATGCATGATCCAATAATGTCTTCTGAGCCCATCCTGCCTTCGAATACAAATTTGTTCCTTCGTTTCCATAGTGCCCAAGCAATTAAGAACCATAGCGCCGTTCCGAACTCTCTACCCCTTCCATCAGCAAAGAAGCCGCGCCACATGGCTAGAAAATCCACCGCCTTCCATGGTATAGGCAGCGAGATACCGAGCAATCTCATCACCTGCGTCCACACCTTAGAACTGTTAATGCAATGGAGCAGGGCGAGATCCATAGTCTCCTCCAAATCACAAAATGGGCATTGACCGTCCGTTATAGATTGGCAGCCCCTGAGGAAAAGGAACATTTTTGTTGGTAATCTTCCATGAAAAACAAGCCACCCAAAAAAGCAAACTTTCGGGGTCACACATGCCTCCCATATTACCGAAAAGTCGAGCCTCGGCTTTGGCCATTTAGGCGTACTATAGTAGCCCATACAAAAGGAGCTTGTCGTGTACACCTTCTTCTCCCCCAACTCCCAAATAAACCGATCAGCCATCCCTGAAACGATAGGCTGCCATTGACCCTGCCCTAACTCATTGTCACCCTCTAGGAACAAGCTCGGACAGCTTATACCGATCTAATTTCGAAGTTCCGCACCTCTCTCCTGTCCTGAAATCCTTAAGTTCCGTTTCCAAAAAGGCCGCAAAAAGGCCGATGACCCGAAAAGATAATGACACCCCTCGTCCACCGAACACGATTTCCTATTACACAATCGGTATAGGTCAGGGAACAAGACCGCCAACTCCAAATTTACCGTCCAGTTGTCATGCCAGAATGAGCAATTTTCCCCACTTCCAATAGCAACCCGAATGCTCGACCTAAAAAATTCCCACCACTCTCCATCTCTAATACAACATGCTATAATTCCTCTCCAAGTATGTGACAATGTAGCTGAATCGTAGTTCCTAATGGACCACCATGAATCAAACCCGTATCGTCTAACGCAAATCTCATACCATAATGACCCATGATCAGCACTCCTAACCTTCCATACCCACTTCATCAACAAGCTACAATTAACTAACTTTAAGTTCCTAATGTAGAGGCCCCCAAGATTTTTGGGTAGGCCAATCGTCACCCAACTAACCTTACTAATGCCCATAGTAGTTGAATCCCCCCTCCACAAAAAATTTCGCATAAGCTGCTTAAGTTTCGTAATTACCGCTCCTGGCATTTTATTCAGTGATAATAAAGAGATTGGAAGAGATGATAATACCGATTTTACAAGCACCAATCATCCCGTATAGGATAAACATTGTCCTTTCAAACTCGCTAATCGACTCTGAAACTTACTTATCAATGGGTTCCAAGAGGAAACGGGAACACGCCTAACGCTGAGAGGGGTTCCAAGATAGGTAATCGGAAAGTTCTCCCCTTGACATCCCAGGACTCCTGCACAAGATGAAACGACCGTCTCCTGTACATGAATACCCATAATAGAGCTCTTATTAAAATTAATTTTCAGGCCTGAAATCAACTCAAAACAATGCAAAATTCTAACACAAATGGGTAATAGAGGCTCATCTGCCGGTAAAAAGCATAGCGTATCATCAGCAAATTGCAGGATAGACATGTCCTTCTCTGAACCGTCAACCCAAAAACCCGGTAATAGGCCAATTCGAATACTCTCCTCAAAGATTAGTTTCAGTCCCTCACTCGCCAGAACAAAAAGAAACGGGGAAATAGGATCACCTTGTTTAACCCCCCTAGCTAATTTAATTGGTTCCGACGGTGTCCCATTGATTAGAATTAAAGTGACCGAATTCCTTCTACAGTTGTCAAGCCATAGAACCCATCTTTCCTCAAAACCCATTTGTCTAAAAACCGCATTCATATAGTTCCACGAAACACAATCATAAGCCTTATGAAAGTCTAACTTAATAGCCAAGTATGGTTGACGATTCCTATGAACCGAATGGATAATCTCCGAGGCTATGAACGAACATTCATGAATATTACGACCTTTAATGAAAGCAAATTGATTTTCTGATATCAATTTAGGTAGCAATGGTTATAGTCTTTTAGCCAGCACCTTAGACACAATTTTATATATACCATGGATCAAGGCAATCGGTCTAAAATTATTCAACGAAGAAGAACCTGGTACCTTAGGAATTAGGACTGTATATGACGATTTAATAGCATTCGACAGCCGTCCCATCGCATGAAACTTCGCAAATAGGTCCAATAGCTCTGGCTTCAGTTCACCCCAAAATCATTTGTAAAAGAAAAAATTAAACCCATCAGGTCCAGGCGCCTTCCCCTCATTACAGGAACAAACTGCATCCCATATCTCGGCTTCTGAGAATGGTTTAACTAGGCCACAATTCTCCGATGCATCAACCATACTGAACTTTAGTCTTTCCAATTCAAATGGAATAACTGTAGTTTCCAAAAACAGGTTCAAATAGTAGTTTTGAATCGTAGCTGTGATCTCTATAGGATCGTTAGTGACTCTCCCACCAATTTCCAGCTGTGAAATCCGATTACCTCTGAACCTAGCCGAAGCGATGCGGTGAAAAAAAGCAGTATTATCATCGCCCAATAAAGTCCACTTCACTCTTGACTGTTGGTGCCGAATTTTTTCTTGGTTCCGTCTAACCTGAAACAATGTAGTTTTCACGTTTTGTAATTCTGACATTGCTGAAGCATCCAAAGGCCGACCCATACTAGAGTCAGTCAACTCTAAAACCCGGGCTTCCAACGATTTCAATCTACTATCCAATTGACCAAAATTAGACGAATGCCAATGACGCATAAATCCCCATAATTTTCGCAACTTGTAATCGACATCTCTATTCTTACACCCAGCCGTACCACAAATAGAACGCCACTTACTAGTGATAAATGACAAAAAAGTATCAACATCCCACCAACAGTTTAACGATCTATCTACTCTCCTTCCCCGTCTCCTCGAAGTATGCGACTGGAAAATAATGGGTAAGTGATCCGATAGGGTTGAGTCTACCATCATGAGTTATAAATTCGGCCAGCTATCTAATAGACCACCTGACACCAACACTCGATCGATCCTCGAAAAGGACTGACTGTTACTCCACGTATAGTCCCTTCCAACTAAAGGAACATCATACAACGCACTCTCATTCACAAATTCTTGGAATCTTATCATAGAATTAGAAACAATCCCATTCCCACCCGCTCTTTCCGAATAATGAAGAATTTCATTAAAGTCACCACATAACAATACGTTACCAACATCCCGAATAAGGGGCAGCAATTCAACCCATAATTGATTCCTCTCAACAGCTGTGACTGGCCCATATAAGCATACAATATCAATCTCAACCTGGTTCACGACCGAGCACAGAATACACCATCTTACACCAACCGCTCTAACTGTACCCCTAACTACTTTAGAGTTCTATGACACAATTATCCCTCCCGACAAACCTTGAGCAGAAACACAATAATATGAAAAATCATTATGGCCCCATAATATCCTCACAATCATCTCAGATATATCCGACACCTTCGTCTCCACTAACACCATAACATGCAAGGACCATTTGCGGACACACGAACGAACAAAAAATTGCTTTGCTCCATTCGTGAGCCCCCACGACAGTTCCAAGAAAGGAGATTTACTGACATAAAGAAATGTGTACCAAACCTCGATTCAGACGGGCTATTCAAACTCTAGGCTCCTCCAGTACCTGCACAATTTGCTCCACATGTTGCTCCTAAAATAGCCCCAGCATCTCACCCACTCTAACGATCATTCAAGCCTCATTCTCCTGCAATTCTGTAAGCTGGGCATTCATTATCACCCTATTTCTATTTGCCACGTCCGGCCCTGACGATCCAGATAATCTACCAGTCTCCGAGTTTCCACTAGCCGCCGAGTTTGCACTCTCATTATCGTCTGGCTCCCGTAAGGTAGAATTTTCCAATATACCGTTATCTCACAGCATTCTCGTGTCGCAATCTTCCTCCGATATAGCCATTCCTCCATATATCCTGTCCGCCATTGAACCCTCATCTAACTCGTCCTCCGAGCTAGAGTAATCCTCCTGACACCTCGGACAGCTAACAGCCTGGCGCATAGAAGTGTAAATCGTAATCTGCCTCTCCCCCACTACTAAATTCAGATTGCGGCTCATAGTGCCTATAGGAACTGACACTAAACAAGAGATCACATCCAATCGATCCGGCCTTTCCTAGTTGCACTCCATAGCCACCAGCCGACCAAATCTCCCAGCAAGGCTGCGAACTAATGATTCACATATAATAGTTGGTGGAATACCTATGAGATCAAGATACATGACACACTCGAAGGGAATAAAATTCCCTGACAGACGCTCAACCGAAAATATGAGGTGGCTGAGAACCTTCCATTCATGACTAACAAAATTATTGATAGCATCTCCTGTAATAAAGGAGACAATCACGCACTCCCCACCAACAGGAGCGGCAAATTCAACATCAAAACCACGCTCACACAATAAATCATATATATTTCGAATGTGAGATATATTGTAAAGCCGAATCAGGCAGGCCTTATCTTTCCATGAGGTAGTCTGCACCATGCACTACTCACTCTTCTGTGACTCATTCTTGTCCATTGGGCTCGTCACAATCTTAGGCTGCCCCTTACTCGCCTCCTCTATAGAATTACGATGAGTGGCCGCGATAGCAACATATGATCTTCCATCTCGAGGTGATTCATGAAACACTCGGTTCACACGCCTAGATGGCTTTCGGATCGGCTCCTGGATTTTTTGAACATTCAAAGGCCTTGAAAATCTTGCCTTATACTCCCGCAATCGAACCGCCCCAATTTCAACAGAGTTCATCCTGTTCAAAGCTTCATAAAATGGAACAGTTTCATCAATCGTAATGATCCCAAAATTCAAGTTCCTGGCGTTTCTCTTTTGTGCGACAAACACCCAGCCAGAAACTCCAAATCTCCTAAAAACCTTCTACAGGGCTAGCGCATCGTAACCATTCGGAAAATTCTCAAAATAGATCTTATTCGCTGTCGGATTTCTGGTGTTGGCAATATGATTAGGATTTGAATCCCTAACCTACGAAGTGGTGGTAAAGGGCACATAAGAGGGATTATGGCAAGGGTTTGTGGTTTGGCGATATCGGGTTGGCTCATGGCAGGGGTTTCGGTGTTGGGGCTGACGGCGGCTGGTGTCCGATCGGAAAAGGTTGGTTGATGGGCGATGGTGGCGGCTGTGTAGGGGGGCGGGATGGGTGCGGGTTAGGGTAGGGTTTCTCTCCATTCTCTCTCGATGAACGTTGGACTCTTGTATGCTCAGTATATGGTATAGGTTGTTTCAATAGCAACCCGTTTATCATAAAGAGATTGTGGAATCTTTACGAAAGTGAATCCACCTTTATTAACTATTTCAACAGCTTCCATGGCAGCATGATCAATTCAAAAAGAATAATAGAATTACCTCCAGCAATAGCGGCGTAAGAAGATTTCATAGGATTAAGGTTTTGCGTCTTCTTCAAGTCTGCAGTTTCTTTGAGAAATACATCACGGCTAAACATAGATGCAATACTGATGTCATGAATAGTGGTCATCATTATCGGTTTGGAAGTTCCGGCAACATCTTGATTAACAAGAACCGCGAAGGAGAGGTTTCTTAGGCGGATTAGGGTTAGGGTTTGCAAGATTTTTCAACTCCTTCTAAGCTTGTATAGAAGTCGAAACCTCTGGAGATTTTTTGTCTCAATTATTGCAGTAGAATGAGAGGTAAAAAGCATTCATGATGCAAAGAGAAGAGAAAGAAAGCCAAGATTGATCAAGATCGATCAAGATTGGCAAGAAAATCAAAGACAAAAGCTTGGGTATGATGAAAACCATAGCAAGGCAAAAACGCCCTTCCGAAAATCTCAAATCCATAAATTTTCCATTTATGTTCTAGTTACTCTCTCATTGAGTTTGATAGAATTGCATTCTCTTATTTCATTTTTCATTATTTTATTACAGACAACCATTGTTTTGAAAATTCGTGTTTAGTCTCACCTAAGCCTCGCCTAGGTGTCATTTTAGAGTTTGTAGTACAATTTTTTGCTCTTAAGGCACTATTACTGATCTATTGTAACCAAGGCACCATCTAATCTAATTTTTTCTCCTAAGCGCCATCTAAAGTCAAAATTTTAAGATAACGATATTTAAATTAATTATGATTTACTTTTTTACCCATAAAAAGTAGCTTAGTTGGTAAAAGTAAAGCATATTAAAGTGGTCTCACAACAGAACTGTCGTTTTGAGTTTCAAATCGAGAAACGATCGATGTGCAGATTCAAATCTGTTATCCCCAAATTGATGTCCCATTCCGAGACCCCCATTCAAACATTGTCAGGTGTTTATATTTATTCTTGTTTTTTTCTTTTTCAGTTTCTATTATCCTACAAATATGCTACATGTCAAATGATGGATGAAGGAACATGAAAAGGGACATCAACTGTGGTGGTGGTGGGGGGGGGGACGGGTTAGGGAATATTTTACAACGGATCGTGTCCTTTTGGACCCTTCTCCCCGCATGAATGACATGTGTCTCGTGAGTGAATAAAATAATTGAAAGTAATATCATAAAGCAGTTTCTGGGACACATGTCATTCATGCAGGGAGAACAGACCAAATGACCCAGTCGATTGTATAGTTTTCTAGGTTTTTATACTGGCCATCGGGTATTTTGTACCCTACATTATAATATAAAAGTGGCTAGATGTCGATCATCCTGCATGTCGGTTTTTCATATAATTTCCTAATTTGGGGATAGTAGATTTGAATCCGTTGGTGTCCCCTTCCATGTCCCCCATTCAATTGTTGCCACGTGTCTATTTTTATTATTATTTTATTCTTTTTCAGTTTCTCTTTCCATCAAATATGCTAAATGTCAAAAGATGAATGCAGAGACATGAAAGGGGAAACTAATTTGGGGACACAAGATTTGAATCCTAGTTACATACAACTTTCTCATTGGAAACTTTTTTAAAAAAATGTGCTTACATTAAAAAGAAAAAACCCCACCCACTCTACATGTAGTTCGAACATGAGACTTTTAGAGGCAACAAGTCAACGTTAATCACTAGGCCTAGGCTAAGACCTTCACCATAAAATATGTTGTATTTGAACTTACACATTTTCTTGACTATTGCTTCTCTTGAGAGTTAAAGTGTTTAGAAGAAAGCTATAACATACCAGAAAACATTACAGGTCAATCATACATACTTCGTGCAATATACCTAAAGTAATACACTTAATATACTTGTAATTAATTAAATACCTCCATTATAACAACAATCCAAGTTAAGCACTCGTTATACACATTGTCTGCGTCTCACATAATTATATTATCAACCAATCCTTTCACTTTGTTTTATAGTATTTCGTGGAATAATTTCTACGAACATTGTAATCTTTTTGTAAATTTCCAACTTTTTAATCTATTCCACGTGTATATTTTGCACATTAATGCATGTATAGATTTTCATTAACTACCACATTTTTTTTTCCAATGCATATCTAAGTACCTTAATTTATCCTAAAAAATCTACTGTCTCCCACTTAATTTTTAAAAAGTGCTCCACTCAGCTCCCTGAATGCCACGTGTCAGATTTTGATTGGAGAAAAAAAAAAATAAAAATGACATATTTGAAAAGTCAAACCTACCAGAAGCTGACATGTGGCGTTCAAGAACGTAAGTGGAGCACTTTTTAAAAGTTATGGGAGCTACAAGGTCACTTTAAAAGTTCAGGGGGACAATAAATTTTTTTGGACAATTCAGATAACTGAAGATACATTAATCCATTTTTTTTATCAAAACTAGTGTTTATTTTTCATTAATGTGAGCAGAGATTTTTGTTTCCCAATATCAAAGCAACAACTTCACGAAATCGAAGATTTAGAAGTGAACTTTTTTGGGAGTTTCAACCTTTTAACTAGAGACTACGAGATCATTTCTCTATCAAAGGCTCTTAATATACCGTGTGAATATTATTCCATTGAGAAATTGTTTTTTTGTTCTATCCAATTGAGTATACCAATATTCTATGGATTCTATTCCTTGCATAATAGTTGTACTTCCCAATTTGAGATGTTTATATAACTATGTTTCATACATCGAGTTGGCTAGTTCACCTTTTAATAAAGTTCTTGTAGATGAAAATCTCAGCTACGTTCTACGTTCCCATACATTTAGTGCATATTTAGTTTTACCATTGTGCAGGCTGACCCTGAGTAGGAGATAGGTGAACAACCGCTCAGGACCCCGAGTAAATGTGGGCCTCTGAATTGTTTTAGGTATTAAACTAAAATACAAAACATAATATATATATATATATATACACTATTAATAAAAGCGGGTGGGTGTTTTGTAGATAAGCAGAGGAACCAACCTAGTTGGAAACTCTGCCCCGAAATTTTCACCCACTCCAATCTTTTAGCCGTTGGAGAGATACACTGTCTCTCCAAGGGTTTTTCAAAAAAAATATATATATCTATATATATATATATATATATATATATATATATATATATATATATATATATATATATATATATATATATATATATATATATATATATATATATATATATATCTGTTGTGGCTAAACAAAACCTTAACCAAGATTCCCAAGCGTCATAGAGAGAAACCCTAGCCTCCACCGCCGCACCCCTTCCTACACCGCAAACCACCCCAGCCACCGTCACTACAACCGATCCAACCCTCCCTTCGCCGTCAGCCACCGCCTCCATTCCTTCCCTGCCAACCGTACCCATCGAAATCCATACTCTAAACCTCGCCAAAACAATCTCTTCCGCCACACCATACCCTACCGCCACCACCGCCAGGCTGCTGTTCATCACCACAGCCGCCAGCCCGCTGCCGTTACCCACCGCCGAAACCCTGAACACAATCACTGCCTAAACCCTAACCCCAACGCAGCTACTCTCAACCACCGCTCAAACCCTAACCCCGAACCCGCCCTCACCAGATTCTATTTTGAAAATTTTCCAAATTCCTATGGAGCAGATTCTATGAGCAGGGTATTCAAGAAGCATGGAATTTCGGGACGTGTTTATGTGGCCAAGAAAAAGAATGTCAGGAATCTTAACTTTGGCTTTATTACGGTGGATGACTCCCGGTCTTTTCAGGAAACGCTCCACAGGTTGAACTCAGTGAGCATTGGAATTATTCGTGTGCGCGCATTCAAGGCCAAGTTCACGAACTCGGCTATGGCTCCAACATCTCGACATTACCAACCCAAGACATCAGCAGGATAGATACCTAAATGACGGGTTAATTTTCAGGAATAATTACGTGGAGACATATCGTATGCCAAAGTTGTGGCAGAACCACAAGTCTCAAATGAGGCATCTTTTGCCATTCATAATTTGATTTCAGCGAACTCACCCAGGGGCCATGAGTTTATTACAAATGTGGCCCCTTGGAAAGATAAGTCATCCTTAGTCACTCTAATCAATATCTCGAATATTCGACTCACCTTTGATTTATTGCATGAACGTGGATTTGATGGTTCTTTTGCTGCCCTTGTAGGCAAGGATAATGTTATTGTCTCGTTTAATTCAATACTGGCTATGCAAAATTTTGTAGGTGGTGAATGGAAGGTCATGCTGCATATTTTTAAGGATGTGCAGTTGTTGCCGGCTGATTTTACACCGTCAGAATGCATCATGTACCTGGACCTTATGGGAATTCCCCCCACTCTGATTCAAGAGGAGCTGATCAGACACCTAGCGGGCTCCTTTGGCCGTGTTATTTCTGTGGACTTCAATTTTGATTACCCGGATCGTCTAGATGTGGTTTCTTGTCTAGTTTCGGTCCCCTTTGGGACAACCAATCGCTCCTTCAAATTATTAGTGAATACTAAAGAAGTGCTCATTCACACTAATCTGAGACAAGGTGTTGGCTGTGAAAATTACCAAGATGACGATTCCGAAATATCCGATGCCCCATCTGATGCCCCATCCGAAGCTTCTATTGCTACTTCCAACGATTCGCTCAGTTCCGGCTGCCAGGGAGTGGAAATTGCAGATCATATTAGCTCGGATCTCTGAATTATCCCTCTCCCAAACCAATCAAATGATAATTTGAGTATTGTCCCGGAATCAAACCTAGCTACACATGAAGCTCTTATGGAGGCCGAACAACCTGTAAGGCTAGTCAATCCACACACGGAAGCCAATCAGCCTATTACTTCAGTTTCGTCAGGACCTGACATTTATAATAAGAATCAGGTGATCGTTTTATCTCAGTCAAGGACATCTCCGACCCTCGAAAAAGAGCTGACTATGGAAATGGGGAAAAATTAGGAACATTCTCGGAGAAAAATAAACAAGCTGTTCTGACAGCTATGGATAATTTAGTGAACTGACTAGTTCCCATTCATCAAGGTACTTATTTTCTTCTATTATGTCAATGGATTTTTTATGTTGGAATTGTAGAGGAGGTGTCAATAATGGGGCAAAACAGCAATTTGTCTCTTCTTGCATTTGTAAACACAATCTCCAATTTTTCGTTATGTTAGAAACGAAGATAGAAAGTATCTCTGAGCAAGTGGTCAAACGGTTCTGGGGGCATAATGACTTTGCTTATCACCATATCCCATCTAATGGTCTTTCGGGTGGCATATTATTTTCTTGGAACTCCTCGTTGCTTTCGGGTTCGGTTATCCACTCTACTCCCCGATGGGTGTTAGTTAAATTTCCCCTTCAGCAGCAAGATCTGCACGTTCTTAGTCTCTATGCCCCAATAAATCATACGGATAGATATGATTTATGGCAGGAACTTATCCCGATTATTCGAGACTTTCAGATGATTTTGATTTGTGGTGATTTTAATGAGGTATTACATATGTCAGAGAGGGCAAACGATCGCCCCTACCCATCCATGTCGGCTTTTCAAGACTTTGTATTGCAATCTGAACTCCATGATCTACCCCTACACGGTCGTGACTACACCTGGTCTAATAGAGTTTCATTCTCTCATATTGATCGTGTTCTTGCTTCGAATGGGACATTATAGTTTTGGCCTAACTTATCCATATCAACGATGGACACCACCCTATCTGATCATTTACCCATTTTATTTCGCTCCTTCGTTGCTCACTCAGCCGGCCCAAAACCCTTTAGATCGTTGAACATGTGGTGGGATAAGGCAGATTTTCTGCCTTTTATTCGTAATAAATGGCACCTCATTTGTCAATCCTATTCTCATAAAGACCTATCTTATAAATTGATGAAGTTGGGTCGTGCAATAAGCCCTTGGCACTAGGAAAATTTTGGAAACCTACAGTGAAAGATTGGTGATTTAGAGGAAATTATATTGGCCCTTACATCGAGTAATGTTCCTCGACCGCTCACTTCAACTCAAAATTCAGAACTAAATCGTAATTGTTCCCTCCTTCAGGAAAAGAGGGCTTCTTTGGAAAAATTATGGCATCAACAATAAAGAGTGAATTGGACGCTATTGGGTGATAATAATACATCTTTTTTCCACCGCACCGCTTCAGCCCGATCTCGCAATAACCGTATATCGCAACTGGACATCGAGGGAGTAATTGTTACGGACTTGAAGGTCATTTCAGATGCTATTTGCAGCTATTACGCCCAAATATCCAAGGCTGCCCCTATAACGCCATTCTCTCTTAAGAAGCAACAATACTGTTACTTTGCAACAAAACGCAGCTCTTATCGCCCCCTTTCAGACTGAGGAAATTTGGAACAGTATATGTGCGTGTGGTGAGAATAAAGTGCCGGGACCAGCTGGCTTCAATTTCTTCTTCTACAAAAGGTTTTGGGATGATTTAAAACCCGAATTTATGCAAGTTTTGGATCGTTTTTATGTTACATTTCAGCTCCCAGATTCGGTCAAGACATCCTTCACAGTGCTAATACCCAAAATTCCAGGTTCTCGTTCTCTGAATAACTTTAGACCTATCTCGCTCATCCATGGTATCTATAAAATTATTGCGAAATTGTTATCGATTCGTCTTCAGGCTGTTCTACCGACTCTTATCTCAAACAATCAGTTTGCTTTCATCAAGGGTAGAAGCATTCATGAGTGTTCTTTTGTGGCTTCTGAGGTAATTCATGTCCTCCATATTAAAAGGAAACCATGTGTGGTGTTGAAACTAGACTTTCACAAAGCTTTTGATAGTATTTCTTGGACTTATATCGACTCGGTTCTCCAAAGGATGGGTTTTGATCAGAAATGGATTTCATGGTTGTCAAATAGCAGGAAAAAATCCACTACTTCTATTCTAATCAATGGCTCACCAAGCCCTCCTATTCACATCCGTAGGGGGGTCAAACAAGGAGACCCTTTATCGCCTTTTATTTTTGTGTTAGCAGTGGAGGGCCTAAAATAGCTCATAGATCGTAGCATTCAAGTAGGCGTGCTACCTGGCTTTCGTTTGGAGGAATCCCTTCCAGATATTTCTTTGTTACAGTTCGCTGATGATACGATTTGCTTCTTTCCAGTAGAAGAATCCATAATTCCCAGTTTCATTCGGATCCTGAGGTGTTTTGAACTAATCTCAGGATTGTATATCAACTACCACAAGAGTACGATGATGGGAATCCACGTCAATGAAGCCTCCTTGGCCTCCTACGCAGCTCAATTGGGATGCCGAGTGGACAACTTCTCGATAAAATACTTAGGTACACCACTATGTATTAAATAGCCACATATCTCCGATTGGGATCCTTTGATCGCCAAGTTCAAGTCTCATTTGGCAAATTGGAAAGGAAATTGTCTATCATATGCTGGGTGTACCATACTTATCAAAACGGTACTTTCTTCCCTTCCTATTTATTTAATGTTAATTTTCTACATGCCTTGCTCCGTATCTTCTACACTAAATCAATTAATGCGCAATTTTTTATGGCGAGGTGATTCTTCGATCAGTGGCATATGCAAAGTGAGCTGGGTTATGATCAATTTACCCTATCACCTTGGGGGATTGGCAATTCGGGATCTAAATCTTGTTAACTCCAGCCTATTCTTTAAATGGATTTGGAAACTGGGAGACCGCAATGATGACTCCTTGTGGTCAATGTACTGTGTTCGGCGTTATGGGGTTAGTTCGTGGCATGAAATGACTCTTCTCGACCCCAAGTTTGTCTCTCCGCTATGGAGTGGAATTCTAAAATGCTGCTTTAAAAATGAGAGAATTTGGTTCTTCTTCTCGTCACAGGTGCGTGTTCAAGTGGGAGATGGTCAAAACGGGTTGTTACGGCATGATAATTGGACCTCATACACTCCAATCAAATCACTCTTCCCCGACTTATTTGCTATTTGCAATAGGAAATTCTCAACCATTTTGGAAGGGTGTAGCTATATTTTTTCCAATCGTTCCTAAACCCGCCCCTTTTGGAAAAGAAGCCTTCGCATTACGAACCAACAACGATGCAATGAACTGAAAACCTGGATATCGATTTCATGCCCAACGCTCTTCCAAGCTCATGGAATCGTGAACAGCCCCACTTTCTTCCCGAGAGGAGATGGCTTCCTATGGGACATTGGAGTCCAGAACAAATCTTCAGCAGCGTCCTTTTATCATGGATATTATGAACAACGATTATGGCCGAACCCGTCGAGAGACTTTACACTCATTTGGTCCTCCCACATGCTCCCCAAGATAAAAATTTTCGGCTGGTTGGTCTTTCACAATAGGTTACCGACACGTGAGTTCCTTTTCCATCGGGGATATCGTATGCTAACTAGCGCATGTTGTCCGTTCTGTCCCCTACCTGAATCTTTGGAACACAGCCTTTTTTTATGTCACACGAATTATCAGATTTGGAGAGATGCATTCCGTTGGCTTGATATTCAGGTGATGATGCTGAATGATGGTTACAACTTCCTTCTCTTATGGTGCACATTCTTCAAACCTGGAATCTCCCGTGATTTTGGTAGGTCTCTCTGGTTCATTATATCATGGAATCTTTGGAAGCGCCGCAAGAAGAAGATTTTTTGAGATGAAACTGATGATGGGGCTATTTTAATTGCTAGTATCAATTTTTGTTGGTTTCTTTTTAATTCCTATAAGCGCAATGTTAGCCTTTCGGTTTCTGATTTGTTTACGAACCCGAGGATTCTTATAATGTAACTTTGATGTACTTTTGGTTCTTGTTTCGAGAACCATTATTAATAAAAGCGGGGTGGGTGTTTTGTAGGTAAGCAGAGGAACCAACCTAGTTGGATACTCTGCCCCGAAATTTTCAACCACTCCAATCTTTTAGCCGTTGGAGAGATACACTGTCTCTCTAAGGGTTTTTCAAATATACAAGTCTTTTATATATATATATATATATATATATAAAAGACTTGTGTAGCAATATAACACAATGTTTCAAAAAGGCATATTTTAAAATTTTACCCTTTTTTTAAGTCACCAACTCCTCTTTAATAATTGTGTTTAGATATGTAATATATATGGTATATGATAGGGTTCTTTAGATTTTGTTTGGAATTATGAAGAAACGCCAAATATGTGGATCTAAAAATTTACAATTTCTTGATCATGGATTATGAAAAAAACATGGAAGCAAACAAGCCATTTTAATTTAGGACGTTACCAAAACATAAAAAACCACCAACGAAATGTGTGATATATGGTTGAAATTGTTACTTGTTAAAAATAAATTTTTTATGTTACATACATTTATATTATATTGATGTCCATTATTTGTAACATACATAACTCATTCATTTATATGTGTTAACTCATGTAACTTATGCCTTTTTAGATGTTCTTGTTATTTGCCTATAAATATAGGCTTGCTATGTGCCATAGATGAGATAAATATATAATAATACAAAACTTACATCCTCTCCATCTTTCTTTTCTTCTACTTTTCTATTGTCTATGTTCTATATATTTATATTATTTCTAACACGTTATCAGCAAAAATTTGCTCTTCGGTTTTATTCGATATGAGGAAAAATATAGATGGTGATGGGTATCATGAAGACACCTAGAATTTGATCAATGGGGAAGTTTACTTTTATTTGAAATTTTATTATAATTGTTAATTTTAATATTACAATGATTTATTCATAATAACTTTATTCATTCCCTTTTATTCTTTTATTGACAGAATTTATGCACACGAGGAATGATGTTTCTTCAACAATGATTCGCAATTTCTCTAGCCGGATTCATCCAAACATATGAATCTACCCATCCAAAATCATCAAGCAATTTTCAGAGTTCTGACTATTGGATCGTCAATGAGAGTTTCTGAGGAATTTCCTTATAAAGTATGATATAAGAGAGTAAGGAACATGTTGGTTTTATTGTATTTGAGTTGAATTGAGATGTATAAAAATTGTTATAGTCGACTATAAAAGATCCTGAAGATCTTTTTGTAAAAGTGCTTCAAATGAGAAATATTACCATTTGAAAGTATTAGACTTGTTAGCAATTTTCCATCAGAAGTGGAAAAATAAAATTCATGAATAATTTTTCCCAGAAGTGGAAAATAAAATTGAGGCCTAACAACCACCAAAAGTGGAAAATTGAATTGTGGCCTAATAACCACTAGAAGTGGAAAATCAAATCGAGGCCTAATAACCACGAGAAGTGGAAAAATGAATTGATATTTTGATGAAAGGAAATGAATTATTTCCGATATTTATTGATATCAAGGCTAACGAAGCAATTTTATATAGTGAAAATAGCCAAATATTATTATGAAAATAACTGAAATGAATGTTACCAGTATATCGAGTAACACATTTTGTAAAAGCTCCAGAATAGGTAGAATTAATGTATCAAGGGGATAGAATTTTTCCAGTGCTCCAGAAGAGCTAGCATTAAGGTACTAAAAAAAATTTGTTGCATGCTCCGGAAGAGCTAATATTATGTGTTAAGAGGATAAATAAATTATTCAATGGTCCGGAAGAGCCAATTTTAATCTACCAATGGGATGATTATAATGAATGATGAGAAATGAATATTATACTGAAAACATGAGTATAGACATTAAAGAATGTCTTCATGGTACATATATTTTCTAGCCAGTTTAATTATGAACTTGAAGTTTATATATTGAGATAAATAAAAAATTTGGCACGACCGACTAGGTCATCCTAGTTCGATAATGATGAAAAATATAATAGATAATGCAAATGAGCATCCATTGAAGATTGAAGTTTCTTCAAAATAATGAATAAATTTGTGCTGCTCGTTCGCAAGGAAAATTAATTATAAAACCTTCCAGAAGTAAGGTTGGAATTGAGTCTCCAGCATTTTTAGAATCCATGTGATATATGTGGGCCAATTCATCCACAAAACCATTTAGTCATTAATATAAGTACACTTCTCGAAGAAGTGCATTCACCCAAAGTTGATGCTTTAACTAAATGGGCACATGTATGCTTTTCTATGTCAATTAAGATTTAAAATTTTTTGAACATCTTATAGTATATGTTCAGACTCAAAATGAGATGATAGAATCATATTACAAACGTCTGCAATATTTGATTGCACGACCACTGAATATGCGAACAAATATTTATGCATTAATATGAGAATATACAAAATTACGAGCACAACAACTTTATTTGTTTGAGACCAATAAGCTATCATGATTATTTTTTGGGAAAAGCACATAAATGCACCTAAAAGTGCAAAATAATTACCAAAATGCCGATAAACGCGATTATCAGAAACAGAATATTTGAGAAAGAAATTAACCGAAATATGCTCTTATATAAACAACGACTGCTCGGCAAATTGGGAAGTTTGAATCTCTTTCAATCAAAATTCTCTCCCATTTTCTCCCTATCAGCAAATGTTGTTCTTCGTTCTTGCGCTTCTTCTTCCTGAATCCTTCATTCATCGTCGATTTCCTTCTATAATCTGTGTTCTTTCAATCAATGTTGATCGCATCTCTTTCAATCAATACTGATCTGTGTTTTCCTTACCATCTGCTAAAACATATTCGCTCATGATCTTGAAAAGAATGGTTCATAATTCATCAATTCGACCCTTCAACAATTTAGCAGATTTACTCATCAAGGTTTTATGTTCTACAACTTTCTAGAAAGTTGGTGTATAGCATCATAATGCATCATCTAAGAGATCATTTATATTCTTACGAACAAGGGGAGAAAACCCTGTACTCTTTTTCCCTTATCAAAGATTGTGTCCCACAGGGTTTTCCTTGCTAAGTTTTTTAACGAGGCAGTGTTCCATTCGCATAAATGAATATCGAAGGGGGAGTGTTAAAAATAAATGTTTTATGTTACATATATTTATATTATATTGATGTCCATTATTTGTAACATACATAACCCATCCATTTATATGTGTTAACTCATATAACTTATGCCTTTAGATGTTCTTGTTATTTGCCTATGTATGCTTGCTATGTGCCATAGATGAGATGAATAATAATACAAAACTTGCATCCTCTCCATCTTCCTTTTTTTCTACTTTTCTATTATCTATGTTCTATATATTTATATTATTTCTAACACAATTGATAATTAAAATAAGTCTTACCAAAAATTTCTCAATATACTATCGTTGCACGGACAACGGAAGCTCGAGGACACCCGAATCCTACAATTGAATGGTATTGTTCACTTTTGATCTAAGCTCTTATGGATTTGCTCTTGGCCCTTAACCCAAAATTCCTCATATCAATGAGGATATAGTCCACACTTAGATATCAATCAATCTCATTCTTTGTAACCAATGTGAGACACTTGTTCGCAACTCAACAATCCTTCATTCAAACAAAGTACCATCATGCCTCCCCTTGATTGATCTTTCATCCGTCCACTAACATATATTTCATACCACTCTAATGCATTACAGAACACGTCTTTCATCGAGCATTAGTGATTTCATGGATTATTGGTGATCAATTGGTGAACAACCCTTGTTCGACATTTTGAGAATTCATTCACATCATGGCTAACACTATAACATGGCTCTGATACCACGTGTTGCACGACCAAGAAAAGCTCGAGTACACCATATATCCTTGTAATGGTATGATATTTGGCCTAAACCCTTATAGATTTTCTCTTGGGCTTTGCCTCTAAAAGGCTAGCTTTCTAAATTAGCGATATGAGATATTTGTTTCCACTTATCAGAATTTTGAAGTTTCGGCCCGAGGGAATAATGAACACCTAAGTAAATGATATACTTCATAGGCTAGACACCACATCTAATCCAAAACCCTAAAGTGATGGGTTTATGGGTCCTTCCAATTATATATCACTTTCTAACAATCTCCCCCTTAAGTGTGAGTTACCATTACATAAGCCGGGCTAAGGCCGTGCTCCCCCTTGAGCACAACATTGCTCAAACTAGACACACCAGTTCTGATACCACTTGTCAAGCTTCGGGAGCACCAGTTTGGGGGAACATTGAACACTTAAGTGAATGATATAATTTATGGGTTTGACAACATATCCAACCCAACCACATATACACACAATGGTACAATACTGTCCATTTTTGGCCTATACCTTCCTGAATTTGCTTAGGCTTTATCCAAAAGGCTTCATAACAATGGAGATTTCGTACATATGGGAAAAACACCTAAATGCACTAGTTTGACAAAAATAATTTCAAGTAAACTTTTATCAAATTACTAAAATACATTCGAGCAAAATGCAAAATTTAATTACTTTTCATATTGCCATTATATGATGTTAATTACTTTTCATACACCCTTATACACCGTTCATGCGTTTGGTAGTTTATTTTTTAATTTTTTTAACTTATTTTGCATTTATCTCACAAACCGTTCATTTCTTCGACATGTCGCTTTAGAGATTTTTTGTTCATCTCATTTTTATCTTCAAAACACCATCCATTATGATATATTTTTTCCATATTTTTTTAAATTGTTACAAATCTAGTACATATCTGTTACAAGTATATTATAAGTCTCTTTGCATTTATAATGCTTATTGAACTTTTATATATCCACTATATATCTATTATAAGTCTGTTATAAGTATAATATAAGCCCCTACCTATATTTATGGTGGATGGAATTGCATACTGAAGCAAAAGAATGAATTGATAAAAAGGATCATCAGGAATAAAACCGCAATATAAAGCTACTTTGACAATTACAATGCTAATCAGGTAAACATCCCCGTTCCCATCACTATAAATGGGATACACCAACTCAACATCCACCTTCCGTTACTTTAATCGTACTAGGGTAGGTAGACAACATGTTATAATTTTCCCCAAAAAAGTTAAGACTCGCAGTGGAACATGAATATTCTATATACCACTCCATGCTGGAACCGTAAAATTTAAAGGGAGATTAGTAGCTTGGGACTGCTGCAACAACGTATAATAATAGGATTTTACTAAGAAATTACTTGACTGGTCAAACCTACAGTACGAGACATTGTGATTTAGGGACCAAGGAAGCTGAATCCACCGAATAAGATGTTAGTGTTACCATTAAATGACATTTGAATTATATCATCGTCCCATGTCCGACCATCATCTTCAATCAATAAAGTTACCAACCCTTCCTCATACCACAGAAAAACTGCCGATGGAACAACTAACTGATGAACATCCGACAACCAGTTATTCCTTCAAATCTTCGTACTCAGACTATCCCTAATTCTCCAGGCTAAACCACTTTTGACAATAATCCTCGAGCTCATAATACCCCTTCAAATATATCTTACATTCGGCCGATAAGGAGCACCAAAGAAAGACCTTGAGGGTAGCAAATATATCTTGCATTTGAAAACACGGATGACTAAAGAATCCCGCTTAGAAATAAAGCACCAAGCTTATTTAGCAATGGAAGCGATGTTAAAATTCTGCAAACTGCAAAAAATTTCAAACTCCCTTATCCTTTGACATATAAAGTCTCTCCCACCTCATCCAATAAACTGAGGTTCCCCACCAGATATTGGCAAAGATTTTTTTCTAACTAAGAAATTGTATGAGATGGACGTAGGAAGATCTGCCTGGCATAAGTAGGAAAGGCTTGTGCAACTGACTTGAGTATAATCTCTTTGCCACTTTGAGATAACTTCTATTGATTCCAGCCTTATACTTTCTTGTGCAATTTTTCCATAATGGAATAAAAAATATACTTTTTTTATTACCCAATGAACGAAGGAATCCATTTCCTTCACTCCCAAACAATTAACAATATCATGTTTCACCAACACATCCACATTAGGACTAAATACTATCGAGGACTTATTAAAATTCATTTGCTGCTCAGATGCCTTCTCATAAATACGAAAAATCAATTTAAGAGTATGAGTCTCGTTAATATTAGCCTTAAAGAAAGACATGATATCATCTGTAAACAATAAATGAGAAATAACTAAAGCCGTAGGAGTTATTTTACAACCATACAAGGTTCTGGTTGTTATTTGGTTCTGCATTAACAATGAAAGTCCTTCAGAACAAATCATAAAATATATAGGGAACTCTGATATCCTTGACGAAGACCGCTTTAAGGAACAACATTCTCAAACACACCTCTATACTTGATAGCATAAAAGACCGAAGTAATTGAATGCATGATTAATGTAGTCAAACTGCTATGAAAACCTGACTTGAGAAACATGGCATGAATATAATTCCATTCAACCCTATCATAATCTTTCGACATATCAACCTTTAAAGAGCCCATCCCACTCTTCCCACCCCTTTTCCTTTTCATATAATGACCCATTTCAAAACATATTAGAATATTATTAGTTATCACTGTCCCAAGAATAAATGCACTCTGGGCCTTTGAAATAATTGAATTCATAATAGGTTGAATTCTATTCGCTAAAATTTTAGACACTATTTTCAACAAGACATTACACAAGGATATCAGACAGAGGTTAGAAACAAAAATAAGCACTCTTTTCTTAGGAATCAACACAATATTCTTACCATTAAGGCCAACAAGAAAAAATTTATTGTGTAAGCAATCAAGATAAAAAGTTTTTACCTCGTTCCCTACAATATACCGAAACCTCTGATCGAACCCCCAGATTAAAGCCATTAGGACCAAGAGCCTTATCAGGATACATATGAAAGAGAGTAAGCTTAACATCTTCAGATGTAAGCAGTCTCTTTAGTTCAATCTGCGTCTCAGTCAAAATTCTCGGCTCAACAAGGTTTAAGATCTCAAAAAAATCAGCCCCTCTAGACGTGAACAAATCCGTATAAAAACCTTTAATTAACCCTTCCAAGCTGTTACCCCATTGCACCCCAATCACCATTCGACCCTTGTAAATTAATAAATATTACTTATATCAATTTATTAAAAATTAGGCCAAGCCTTCCAGGCCAGCCCAACCCAGCCTACATAGTTCTCCTCCTTCCTTGGCTCCAGAGTAGAATTTCTACACTACGGTGGGCTTTTGATGGCAATTCCTTTTCTGAGTTAAAAGCAATTTGATTTGACGGATTGTTAGTCATAATCAAGAATCAAGAAACACAACACAATCAACTACAAATATAAGATGAGAATGAGAGAGGCAATAGAAGAAGAGAAATGATACTTTTGTTGATATGCCAACATCAGAAAACAAGGCTACATTTATTCAGAAGCAAAGAAAAGAATTGACATTGCAAAAAGGGAAAGAAAAGAAAAGGGAAAGGAAAGGAAACTAAATAATGGATTTCATAATAGCAACCTATAGAGTTACTAGTATAGCAATGGACACGATCGCCAAGATCCTAATAATAGCAATTCAGATGGTTGAGTTCATCCTCTTGTTCCTCTTCTCCAGCTTCTGCATCATCCCTTTGTCTATATGCCAAGCTCCTCCTCCACCCTTCTTTAATGGAGCCTTGTGTATCTACAAATGAATTCTAAAATTCAGCATGCCATTTGCGAGTATTTGGATAACATCTTTCTTGATCGAGAGAGAGAGAGTTTTGTTCAGAGATTTTTGATTCAGAGTGATATGATTTCCAATGCTGTTAGTGCTTTAGGGCTTTTGATAAGTGATTACAATGTGGAGGAGTAAATAATGGCAGCCATTTCTAAGGTTTGGACCGTTGAGGATGAGGGGTTGCAGACTTAACATGGTAAGTGGAAAGTTATGTATGCTGGGAAATTAAAACGGTTAACTTTTATAATCGATTTGCCCCTAATGTTGTATGTTAATGGTTGCTTTCACTACTTTTAGTTGGTTCCAATTTCTAGAGTTGGCGAGGGTATATTTGAAATTAGCAACGACATACCATTTTTAATGGAAGAATATAGTTTATTATATAAATTAGAGACATTAAGGTAGAAAAAATACCCGTACATAGCAAAGAATCAACTTTTCTAGCTAATAGTTTTACAACATGATTCGCATATTGAAAAACATAGACAATCTAAAAACTGTAAAAGTGAACTAATGTCTACTGAAGTTAAAATACCAGAAATAAAATAATATAAAACATAAACATACTAAACTTGCTTTTGGAGGAAGACAAACATGCCACTGGGTAAGACTTAATAAAAAATACAAAAGATAAACACTGCAACCTATATTTTATTGACCTTCACCTAACAATTTAAAAGATCCATAACTATAAGAATATTTGCATATGCCATAACATCGACCAATATTGCGGATATAAAATGATCTTGCTGAATAGAGATAGATCTAAGTGTCTATTACGAAAGATTAACAAGTATCTTCTCTAAAGGAGGATGACGTCCAACCTAGCTGTAAATTAAGATTGAGTTATGTAGCAACAAATCCATGATTGAAGAAGACAATCGTGTTGTAGATGACAGAAAAAGTTATAGATACAGATTACTCTCACACCGAAATTAAAAAAAGAAAATGAAAGACAAGTAAACAAGGCACATGCATTTTGTAAATTGTTATGATATATGTATGATCTACCAATAAGGTGTAGCTCAATTGCCAACGTAGGCTGATTAAGTTAAAGGAGCACAAAGTTCGAATCTTACTAAATACACTTATTGGGAGGGGCGAGGAGTCTTAATTATGACTAAGCCCCGAACAAGATTATCTCAATGAAGACACTTGTAAGTATTACAAGAAAAATGATATATGTATGATCCATAGACAATAAGGATTGGTAAAGTTTTGATTAAGGGTTGAGATGTCTATATAGTGCTAAATCTCAATTTACATATAATTAATAGTTGATATTAGCCTAACTTTACAATTTTAGCAATTTTTACAGAATTCAAATATAAACTGTATTTGTCATTATTCTCCAAGAGAAAGTCAAACACCCGATGTTATAGCTATATGGTTAATGTAGACTATTTGTGTTCTAGTTTTTTTTTATTTTTTTTACTGAATTTACCCAGTGAGAGGGAAAAGGCAAGCGGGCAGCCCCACCACAGTTAAAAATCCTCCCCTATGCTCATTTTATTAAAGAAAAGAAAAAAGAAAAAAATTCAAACAACCATAACGATAGAAAACAAGAAACTAACAACTAGGAAAGAGCTTTTGTGGAGGTTTGCGCTCCAGTTTGGCTAGCTCCCTGTGTTCTTATTTGGCTTGTTCTTTGGCGGCGGCTGATGCCCTTTGTTTCCTTTTGAATAGGATATTGTCTCCCTCATCCATCTCACACAAAAAGTTATCATTACAGTAAGAGAACGAAAAACCTTGCCTAATAGGTGTAAACTGCTTGGCCTTGTTTTCCATTTTTGCCTCTTCTCATTCCGCAGAATCCGCCCAAGAGCCTATGGCATATCTCCCAGATTATGAATAATCTGAATCAAAGTCCTCTTGTTCAACCTCATCTATAGCATCCGTGAAGTGATTAGAATCATTAGAAACTTCAATAATATGGCCATCAATCGGCTTATGAACTTCTGTTTCCATATCTCTGAGATCAATAATTAAGTTAACTGTCTCTAAAGTATTAATTAGGTCATTCCCAAACTCAGATGTCCCTGGATTAACTGAAACAAGTTCCATATTATTAGCAAGAGCATTCCCCAATTCAAAACTCTGAGGATTAGCCAACTCTTGAGCCAAATCAGAATTTCCTGGCTCCTCTCTAAAAACCTTTTTAGCCGCAGCCTCAATCACCGCAGTAACTGTAGCCTCAATCAGAGTAGTAACTATCACCTCAATCGCCTTAGTAACCACTGCCTTAATCTCAGCTCTATTAACATTCACAATGAGGGCAGCCCTAGATGTCATAGGTTTATCCACCCACCTAGGGTAGCATGAACCTACTAACCACTCAGTTTTCCTTCATTCGGCTTAGCCACCATGCCATATGTCTTCTTGTCACCCTTTTTATTGTGCCTACAATCATGCTAAGAATGACCAATTGTTGAAAATATTTTGCAATTTTAGGGATGTTTTTATATTCAACCTCAATCCATATTTGTTTCCCTCTCTTTCAACGCCCATCATTTAAGGCAAATTATTCATTAAATCAACATCAAATAGAACTCAAGCAAAGTTGCCAAAATCACCCTCAATCGTAGCTGTATCCACCCTAATGAGATTACCAATACGTTTGGCTATACAAGCCAAAATCGATGAATCCCAATATTCCCAAGGCAATCCATGCGTCCTAATCCATACAAGGGCTTCTGTTCTTTTTTGATCTATTGAATTGAAATCCAGTTGCCATGATTGAAACCTAAAAGTTCCCGGTTTAAGCCCAATGATCCCCCTATTGAAAATTTTGTTCCTCAGGACTTGGGAATTGAGGAGAATATGATAGTATCCCTTCCCTAGAGAGATAAGATGCCAAGATTTTGATATGCGCCAAATCTTGGTTAACACATCTTTCAACGAAGCAAGCTTGGAAGCTGTATCACCCTTTTCAAGAACCAATAGCCCAATTAGTGAATTAGCGCACACACTAACCTGTTTATCATATAGAGATTGTGGAATCTTTACAAAGGTGAATGTTCATTAACTATTTCAGCAGCTTCCATTGCAGCATGATCAATTGACGAAGGAATAATAGAATTACCTCCAATAATAGCGGCATAAGAAGATTTCATAGGATTAAGTTTTTGCGTCTTCTTCAAGTTTGCAGTTGCTTTGAGAAATCCATCACGGCTAAACATAGACGCAATACTGATGTCACAAATAGTGGTCATCGTTGTCAGTTTGGAAGTTCTGGCAACATTCTGACTAACAACAATCGTGAAGGAGAGAGGTTTCTTAGGCGGATTAGGGTTAGGGTTTACAAAATTTTTCAATTCTTTCGAAGCTTGTGTAGAAGTCAAAACTTGTGGAGATTTTCTATCTCGACTATTGCAGTAGAATGAAAGGTAAGAAGCATCCATGATGCAAAGAGAAGAGAAAGAAAGCCAAGATTGATCAAGATCGATCAAGATTGGCAAGAAAATCAAAGACGAAAGCTAGGGCATGATGAAAACCCTAGCAGGACAAAAACGACCTTCCAAAAATCTCAAATCCATAAATTTTCCATTTATGTTCAAGTTAGTATCTCATTGAGTTTGATAGAATTTCATTCTCTTATTTCATTTTTCATAATATTATTACAGACAACCATTGTTTTGAAAATTCGTGTTTAGTATCACTTAAGCCTCGCCTCTTAAGGCGCTATTACCAATTTATTGTAACCAAGGCACCATCTCATCCAATTTTTTCTCCTAGGCGCCGTCTAAAGTCAATTTTTTTAAGTAACGATATTTAAATTAATTATGATTTACTTTTTTACCCCCAAAAGTAGCTTATTTGCTAAAACTAAAGTATATTGAAGTAGTCTCACAATAGAATTTTTGTATTGAGTCTCAAATCGAGAAATGATCGATGTGCAGAATCAAATCTGTTGTTCCCAAATTGATGTCCATTACGTGTCCCCCATTCAAACTTTGCCAGATGTCTATATTTATTCTTATTTTTTTCTTTTCAGTTTCTCTTTCCAACAAATATGCTACATGTCAAATGATGGATGCAGGAACATGAAAGGGACACCAATTAGGGGGGAGGGGTTTAGGGAAATTATACAATGGATCGGGTCCTTTGAACCCTTTCCCCACATCAATGACATGTGTCCCATAACTGAATAAAATAATTGAAAGTAATATCATAAAGTGGTTTCTGGGACACATGTCATTCATGCAGAGAGAAGAGACCAAAGGACCCAGTCTAGTGTATAGTTTTCTAGGTTTTTATACTGGGCATCGGGTATTTTGTACCCTACATTATAATATAAAAAGCGGCTGCATGTCTATTCTTCTTATGATTTCTCAAATTGGGGACAATAGATTTGAATCCATTGGTGTCCCCTTCCATGTCCCCCATACAATTGTTGCCATATTTTTTATTATTATTTTATTCTTTTTCAGTTTCTCTTTCCATCAAATATGCTATATGTCAAATGATGAATGCAGGAGCATGAAAGGGAAAGCGATTTCGGGACATCAGATTTGAATCATAGTTTCATACAACTTTCTAAACGGAAACTTTTTAAAATTTTTTTTTTTTGCATAAATGTGCTTACATGAAAAAGAAAAATCCCCACCCGCTCTATATGTAGTTCGAACCCGAGACTCTTAGAGGTAACAAGTAAGCCTTAATCAGTAGGCCTAGGCTGAAACGTTTACCATAAAATATGTGGTATATGAGCTTGTACATTTTCTTGAATATTACTTCTCTTGACAGTTAAAGTGTTTAGAAGAAAGCTATAGCATACCTGAAAACATTATAGGACAATCATATATACTTCGTGCCATATACCTAAAGTAATACACTTAATATACTCATAATTAATTAAATATTCCATGATAACAACGATACAAGTTAAGCACTCGTTATACACATTGTCCGTGTCTCACATAATTATACTATCAACCAATCCTTTCACTTTACTTTGTTTTACATGTCATTGTGTCGATTTACAGCACCTCAAAGTCAATTTGGACATCAATTTTACCTTGAAGGTAATTTGGATATTAGGTACTTCCGTACTTATAGTATAAAAACAGTAAATAGGGCCAGGCATGACCATTGGTCAAGGGTACTTCCGTACTTCCATTCTCAATATGACTAAAAAGGGCCCAAATTATTTTTTTATTTAGAATATATGTACTTTAAAATGCTTTTTAAATTTATTCATTGTGGATAGTAAGATTGTTGACTAAAATGAAAAAAAATAATTTATTTAATATTAATTATCATATATCATTTTAAGTGAAAATTTTTGACAGAACACACCACAATTTTTTATTTTCCATAGGGCTCTTGAAATGTCACGACCGATCATGGCAGTAAAAATCATGGTTTTGAAATCCGAACCAGACCGGCCGGTTGGATCGGGTTCAACTGGAACTAGTGCCTGGTCTGGTCCAGTTTCTCTGCATTCTTGGCATAGTAAAGAATCGATCAACGACCGGTTGAACAGGCCGGTTCGGTCTGAAATCAGTCTATTCAACCAGTGATCGATTTCCGGTTCACTTAAATTATGTTTTTTTAAAAATTATTGTTTGTGAGAATTGAACATAAACCTCAAACATGTGTTATAATGTATGCTCTACCAACCGAGCTACCACATATAAGTGATAATATCTTCTACTTATATACTTTTATATTATATATTGTTAGTTTTTAAATTTTTTAATAATATTTTATTATAAAAAAAACCACAATAAATATTTTTTTATTTCATATACTACACATTTTATTAAATTTAAAATATTTCTTTCAATTACAATTTTAAATATTTTTCATAACGAAATAACATGTAAATTTTTTAAATAGCATTACTCTAAGTTTTTTTGCTTAAAATTTATATTGAATGGATATATAATTTTTTTTATTTTACATATTGTGTATAAATTTTGGTTCTTTTAATGCAGAATTTTTATATATCATAAATCAAATTTATTAACTTTTTTAATCCAATGTATACAATATAGATTTCGGTTTGCATTCTTTCACTAGATTATATTAGTTATTATCTTGTGTTGCATTTTTATTTAAAATAGAACTTTGAATTATAGAATATTTTATTTAATACTAGTGTAGTATCCATGCGATGCATGTATAGGTCATTCGTAATAAGTATATCAATGATAAGTAAGTCCAAACTTCAAAAAATCTATTTTATTGTACATATTTCATTTCGTTAAAGTAGGCACTAACTGTATTATTCGACATATCAAGTAGCGATATTATACATCTATTCCTATAAAACCAAAATAACGCACAAAAGTTTAAAATCAACGTATATTTAAATTAAAAGTACAATTATATTTTATAATTTTTGTGTTGATTCGTTTCAACTTCCAACTATGTAAAATAAATATTTTGTATTCTGTTGAAAAAAGACTAACCTGTATGAATCCATAACAACAAATATTAAAGCATAAACTTTCATCTCGTTAGCTTCCATGCTTATCAAACTCGTGTAGTCTTTCATTTTTACTATATGTGCTTTGATACAAGTGTTTATATTGATTGCGAAAATTGGCCACAATTTATAAGTGTATAACAATAACTATAATTCACTCTAATTAATTATTTCCTTATAAAAAGTAGTTATTGCTATTATTTATTAACATTTTTATAAATCAAACCTACTCGGTAAATATATTAAAATCATTTTCCTAAAATTCCGATTGAAGAAGCATTGATTTAATATTGATTTGAATTTATGAAAAAATATCCAATTTAATCATTATTGTAGACGTCAATAAAATCTGCTTGTATATAGTGTAAAATCAATTAAAATAAAGAAAGCTCTTATATGTCAACAAATAATTGAAAAAGTTAGCAATAACATATCAAATATTCACATTGATAAAAAAAAATAAGAACCAAATTGTAAAAAAAAAAATTCAAACAATTGGACAATATGAACAATAAATTCAAATTTAAAAAATATGACTCTATTGATTATAATCCCATTTAAGAATTAATGTGACTCTTTTTTCCTCAACAAATATTTTTTTATTATTATTATTTTAATTTTATTTCAATTTTATATTTTGGTATTGTTATGATTATTATGAATATAACTAAAATATAATTTTTATTGGTTTTATATATAGATTTGTTATTTTGATTTCATTTATTAAAAAATAATTAATAACTTATTTATCATAAATACTGTTAGAAGTTAGTTTCATCATTTATTATTCATGGTAAGTAATATTTATTAGTAATCTATATATGTAAAATGTATAAGGATAATTATTTTTAAAAGGTATAAGGGTCAAAAAGTCTTTTAAGATTTCAGTTTCATCATTTATTATTCGTGGTAAGTTTCATCATTTTTTTAAAACGTATAAGGATACTTTTTTTTAAAAAGGCATAAAGGTAAAAGAGGCTTTTAGGGCTTCATTGCTATATATTCTATTAGCATTATTGCTGTTGTTATTAGTATTTTAATTTTATATTTTGGTATTGTTATAATTAGTATGATTATTAAGTAATTTTAAATACCATTATTATAGTAATATAAGCAATAAAGTCCTAAAAGACTCTTTTACCTTTATACATTTTTAAAAAAAGTATCCTTACACCTTTTATATATATAGATTACAAATAATGTTACTTATCATGAATAATATATTTTAATTTTATAATCAACAGAATTATATTTTGGCATTGTTATGATTAGTATGAATATTAACCAATTTTAAATACTCATCAAATGTTTTATTGTTAATATTTTTGTTGTTATTGTTGTTATTATTATTATTATTTTATATTTTGGTATTGTTATTATTAGTATGAATATTAACCAATTTTAAATATAAATTAGAATAATATGATAACAAAATAAAACAAATTTAACAATAAAATTGAAATATTTCCTATGAAAGGTATATGGGTAAAAATTATTATTATTGTTGTTGTTGTTATTATTGTTTTAATCTTATAATCAACAGTTATATATTTTGGTATTGGTATATTTAGTATGAATATTAACCACTTTTAAATACTCATCAAATATTTTATTATTACTATTGTTTTTTTTGTTATTATTTTAATTTTATATTTTAGTATTGTTATAATTAGTATGAATATTAAGCAATTTTAAATACCATTATTATAGTAATATAAATTGAAATAATATGGCAATAAAATAAAATACATTTAATAATAAATGTTAATAGTTGTTTTCAAAGGTATAGGGTAAAAATTATTAGTATTATTATTATTATCATTATTATTGTTGTTGTTATTGTTATTATTATTTTAATTTTATAATCAACAGTTATACAATTTCGTATTGTTATGTTTAGTATAAATATTAACCACTTTTAAATACTCATCAAATATTTTATTATCACTATTGTTGTTGTTATTATTATTTTAATTTTATATTTTGCTATTGTTATGATTAGTATGAATATTAAGCAATTTTAAATACCATTATTATAGTAATATAAATTGGAATGTATAATTTATATTACATGTTGAATATCAAATTATATAAAATATATGTGATTTTTACATGTTTTAAGAAAATTCAGTTCGACCACCGATTTAATTCGATTGAACCTTAAATCTATAAACCACTGCCTTTACTAGTTTGATGGCCAGTCCAGATTCGAAAACCGTGATAAAAATAGTAATGGCATAGAAAAAAAGAGATATTAGAAAGAAGATGTCGCTTGAAAAATGAAAATAGGTATATATATTATTCTAGTTAGGGATGAGCGTGGGCCGGATCTGGACTGGATCCATATAAATCCAGATCCATATTATTTTTTACATACAAGATCCAGATCCATTAGTTCTACAAAATTAGAATCCGTATCCATATCCAATGGATCCCACAGATCCGGGTATAAAATGGATCTCTAAAAGATTAAATTTAAAAAATACAACACATAAAAATATTAACTATCCAATGATGATTCGTACTAAAAAAATCACTATCTTAATTTGCAATAAAATATTGACAAACTTTAACATGTAATTTCAAGGTTGAAAATAAAATAATGCGAATCAACATTCATCCTCCCTAAGTTTCAAGAAATTAGCTAGTTGGAAATGATTTCACTAAGACTATAGAGCTAAAAAAATTTATGTAGTGGGACGATGATGTCGAGATAAAGAGAAAGTTGATTTGAGGGTGAAATATACATAGCTTATGTTAACAATTAGGTCAAAATTATATATATAAACGGATTTGGATCTGGATCCGGGTTTGTAAAAAAAATCCGATACTAGATCCATATTTTTTTGTTAGATCCAGATTCGATCCAAATCTAATAGATCTAAAATAACAAGATCCAGACCCTAAAAAGCAGATATGGATCCACGGATGTGGGTCGGTTCCACGATCCAGTCTAATCCCTAATTGTAATGCGTGTCGGTGTGCATGATACAGTGAGAAATTGGCTTTAAAATTGGGAAAAGTACATAACTGTACAAAAGCCCAACAATAATTTCAATTAAAAGTTTGGTCAGCAACACAAGTGTCCAATTCCACAAGCTTCAATGACATAAATACGTTCTACAAGCCTCAACAACAAAAATACATTCTCTCCAACAACTCATGCACAAGACATGTATTTTTCATTTTATTTTCTTATTTTGCATTTATCTCTCAAACCATTTATCTTTTTGATACGTCGCTCTAGGCTTTTTTGTTTGTCTCATTCTTATCTTCGAACCGCCATCCATTGTGATATATTTTTTTCCAAACTTTTAGTCACCTAGTAAAATGCTGATATAAAGTGGTTTTTGTTTGATTTCTTTCACAAAATATATGTTTATGTTTGGGTTCTTCACACCTTGTATAATGCTTGTATAATGATGATATAAAGTGGCTTTTGTTTGATTTCTTTCATAAAATAGATACTTATGTTCAGTTTAATTTTTCACACATAATAAAATGCTGGTATAAAGAGGTTTTTGTTTGATTTCTTTAATAAAATAGATGTTTATGTTTGGGTTCTTCACACATTTTATAATGCTCGTATAGTGCTTATATAATGATGATAATAAGTGACTTTTATTCGGTTTCTTTCACAAGAAAGATACTTATTTTTTGTTCAATTTTTCACACATGGTAAAATGTTTGTGTAAAGTGATTTTTGTTTGATTTCTTTCATAAAGTAAATGCTTATGTTTGGTTTCTTCACACCTTGTATAATGCTTGTATATTGATGATATAAAGTGGCTTTTGTTTGGTTTCTTTCATAAAATAGATGCTTATATTTAGTTTCATTTTTCACACATCGTGAATGCTGGTATACAGTGGTTTTTGTTTGATTTCTTTCATAAAATAGATGTGTATGTTGGGTTCTTCACACCTTGTGCAATGCTTGTATAATGATGATATAAAGTGGTTTTTGTTTGGTTTCTTTCATAAAATAGATGCTTATGTTTAGTTTATTTTTTCACACATGGTAAAATGCTAGTATAAACTAACTTTTGTTTAATTTCTTTCATAAAATAGATGTTTATGTTTGGCTTCTTCACAACTCGTATAATGCTTTTATAATGATGATATAAAGTAGCTTTTGTTTGGTTTCTTAATAAAATAAATGTTTATCTTTAGTTTAATTTTCCACTGGTGGTAAAATGCTGGTAAAATGATGGTATAAAGTGGTTTTAGTTTGATTTCTTTCATAAAATAGATGCTTATGTTTGGGTTCTTCACACCTTGTATAATGCTTGTATAATGACGATATGAAGTGGCTTTTGTTTAGTTTCTTTCATAAAATAGATGCTTATGTTTAGTTTTTTTGAAAACCCCCCGGAGGAACATTGTGGTCCCCAAGAAGGAAAAAGATCGAGATAGGTGAAAATTTCGGGGCGGGCGTCCCAACTAGGTTGATGCCTCCGCTTACCTACAAAACACCTACCTCTCTTTATTAAAGAAATCCAAAGACTGCTCACAAGATGAGAGCGTCATTGGACAGAAATACAGCCTAAAGGGGATACGGATATGAAGTCCGTTCCCAAGACATGCCTATACAATGAATAAGGCCAAAGAATGCCAGCTAACTAGTTATAACTTAGAAATAAATTCGAAAAATTAAATACATCAGAAACGACAAAATTAAGATTCCGCCTTCGATACTTGAAGAAGAACCAGCATAGATGAATGCATGACCCCAAATGATCTTCTGTGCTTAAGACACCCTCGAACCCAAACTTATTCCTCCTTTTCTAAATAGCCCACGCAATCATAAACTATAAAGCCGTACCAAACTCAAGTCTGAGACCCGAGGAAAAGTGCGATCGCCATACTACTAGAAAATCAGCCCCCTTGAATGGCATTGTCACTGAAATCCCTAGCACCAAAAAAGCTTGAGCCCATATACGATAACTACCCAAACAGTGAAACAAAGCATGATCAATTGTTTCAGACTCATCACAAAACGGACACTTATCATTCACTACTGCTTGGCATCCATGACAAACTAGAAAGACTTTCGTTGGAAGACGTCTATGCAACAATAGCTAGTAAAAGAATTTAACTTTAGGAAGAAGACACGCATTCCAAACCACCACATAATCCGTTTTCGGCATAGTCCGTTGAGGCGTCCTATAGAACCCTAAACAAAAAGATGCAGCTGAAAATACATAATTAGCTCCCAGATCCCATTCAAATCTATCCGCCACCACCTGAAGCGCAGCATGTAGCTGGTGCCCCCTACTGCCGTCAGCCCTATAACCCCCAAAAATAGAAGGGCAGGCCTGGGAAATCCAATTTCGAAGCTGGAAGCACCTCTCTCTACTTGAAATCCTTACACTACGTTTCTAAAAAGGCCTAGATAGTGCTGCTCCCTCAGAAATTGACAGACACCCATCCCGAATCGAGCAACTTTTTCTATTACTTAAGAGATACAGGTCAGGGAAAAGAATAGATAGTGACACATTTGCGGTCTAATTATCGTACTAAAAGGATCCGCAAGCCCCGTTCCTCACTTTTACCCTCACATTCGATTTAAACAACTCCTAGAAGGTTGAGTTCTTTGCATAGCAAGATAAAATGCCTCGCCAAACATATGAAAGGCGTGAACTCTCAACATTTTCAAACGAGTTCCATGAATCAAAGCCATGTCTACGGACACACAACTCATACCACAGCGATCCCTGTCCGTCTACACTAGACCGCCATATCCATTTCAACAATAAACTACAGTTTACTAGTGTGAGATCCCTAAAATATAGGCCACCTAGATTTTTCGGTAGCATAATTGTCTCCCAACTCACTTTGTTTATGTTTAGTTTAATTTATCCTACATGGTAAAATGCTGGTATAAAGTGGTTTTTGTTTGATTTCTTTCATGAAATATATGCTTATATTTGGGTTCTTCACACCTTGTATAATGGTTGTATAATACTTGTATAATGACGATACAAAGTGATTTTTGTTTGGTTTCTTTCATAAAATAGAAGCTTATGTTTAGTTTAATTTTTCACACATGGTAAAATGCTAGTATAAATTGTTTTTTGTTTGCTTTCTTTCATAAAATGGATGCTTATGTTTGGGTTCTTCACACTTTGTATAATGCTTGTATAATGATGACATAAAATGGTTTTTGTTTGGTTTCTTTCATAAAATAAATGCTTATTTTAGTTTAATTTTTTACACATGATAAAATGCTGGTAAAATGAAGATATAAAGTGGTCTTTATTTGATTTCTTTCACAAAATAGATTCTTATGTTTGGGTTCTTCACACCTTGTATAATGCTTGTATAATGATGATATAAATTGGCTTTTGGTTGGTTTCATTCAAAAAATAGATGCTTATGTTTAGTTTTTAGTTTTTCACACACAGTAAAATACTGATAAAATGCTAGTATAAAGTGGCAATTATTTGATTTCTTTCATAAAATAGATGTTTATGTTCGGGTTATTAACACCTTGTATAATTCTTGTAAAATGCTTGTAGAATGCTTGTATAAAGTGGCTTTTGTTTGATTTCTTTCATAAAGTAGATGCTTATATTTAGTTTAATTTTGCACACATGGTAAAATGCTGGTATAAAGTGGCTTTTATTTGATTTCTTTCATAAAATAAATGCTTATGTTTGGGTTCTTCACACCTTGTATAACGCTTGTATAATGATGACATAAAGTGGATTTTGTTTGGTTTCCTTTATAAAACTAGTTTAGTTTAATTTTTCACACATGGTAAAATACTGGTAAAATGATGATATAAATTGGTTTTTGTTTGATTTCTTTCTCAAAATAGATGCTTATATTTGGGTTTTTCACACCTTGTATAATGATGACATAAAGTGGCTTTTGTTTGGTTTCTTTCATCAAATAGATGCTTATATTTAGTTAATAGTTTTTCACACATGGTAAAATGCTGATAAAATGCTGGTATAAAGTGGTATTTATTTAATTTCTTTCATAAAATAGATGCTTATGTATGGGTTCTTCACAACTTGTATAATGCTTGTAAAATGCTTGTATAATGCTTGTATAATGATGATATAAAGTGGCTTTTGTTTGGTATGTTTCATAAAGTAGATGGTTATGTTTAGTTTAATTTTGCACACATGGTAAAATGCTGGTATAAAGTAGTTTTCGTTTAATTTCTTTCATAAAATAGATGCTTATGTTTGGGTTCTTCACACCTTGTGTAATGATTGCATAATGCTTGTATAATGATGATATAAAGTGGCTTTTGTTTGGTTGCTTTCGTAAAATAGATGTTTCTATTTAGTTTACTATTTCACACATGGGAAAATGCTGGTAAAATGCTGATATAAAGTGGTTTTTGTTTGATTTCATTTGTAAAATAGATGATTACGTTTGGGTTCTTAACACCTTGTATGATGCTTGTATAATGATGATATAAAGTGGCTTTCATTTTGTTTCTTTCATAAAATAGATGCTTATGTTTAGTATAATTTTTCACGCACGGTAAAATGCTGGTATAAAGTGGTATTTGTTTGATTTCTTTCATAAAATAGATGCTTATGTTTGGGTTCTTCACACCTTGTCCAATGCTTGTATAATGATGATATAAAGTGGCTTTTGTTTGGTTTCTTTGATAAAATAGATGCTTATGTTTAGTTTAATTTTTCATGCAAGGTAAAATGCCGGTATAAAGTGGTTTTTGTTTGATTTCTTTCAAAAAATAGATGTTTATGTTTGGGTTCTTCACACCTCGTATAATCCTTTTATAATGATGATATAAAGTGGTTTTTGTTTTGTTTCTGTCATAAAATAAATGTTTATCTTTAGTTCAGTTTTCCACATGTGGTAAAATGGAGGTAAAATGATGGTATAAAGTGATTTTTGTTTGATTTCTTTCATAAAATAGATGCTTATGTTTGGGTTCTTCACACCTTGTATAATGCTTGTATAATGACGATATGAATTGGCTTTTGTTTAGTTTCTTTCATAAAATAGATGCTTATGTTTTGTTTAATTTTTCCTATAGGGTAAAATGCTGGTATAAAGTGGTTTTTGTTTGATTTCTTTCATAAAATATGTGCTTATGTCTGGGTTCTTCACACCTTGTATAATGGTTGTATAATACTTGTATAATGATGATATAAAGTGATTTTTGTTTGGTTTCTTTCATAAAATAGAAGCTTATGTTTAGTTTAATTTTTCACACTTGGTAAAATGCTAGTATAATTTGGTTTTTGTTTGCTTTCTTTCATAAAATAGATGTTTATGTTTGGGTTCTTCACACTTTGTATAATGCTTGTATAATGATGACATAAAATGGTTTTTGTTTGGTTTCTTTCATAAAATAAATGCTTATTTTAGTTTAATTTTTTACACATGATAAAATGCTGGTAAAATGAAGATATAAAGTGGTTTTTATTTGATTTCTTTCACAAAACAGATTCTTATGTTCGGGTTCTTCACACCTTGTATAATGCTGTATAATGATGATATAAAGTGGCTTTTGGTTGGTTTCATTCATAAAATAGATGCTTATGTTTAGTTTTTAGGTTTTCACACATGGTAAAATGCTGATAAAATGCTAGTATAAAGTGGTATTTGTTTGATTTCTTTCATAAAATAGATGGTTATGTTTGGGTTATTAACACCTTGTATAATTCTTGTAAAATGCTTGTAGAATGCTTGTATAAACTCGCTTTTGTTGGGGTTCTTTCATAAAGTAGATTCTTATATTTAGTTTAATTTTGCACACATGGTGAAATGCTTGTATAAAGTGGTTTTTATTTGATTTCTTTTATAAAATAGATGCTTATGTTTGGGTTCTTCACACCTTGTATAACGCTTGTATAATGGTGACATAAAGTGGATTTTATTTGGTTTCTTTTATAAAACTAGTTTAGTTTAATTTTTCACACATGGTAAAATACTGGTAAAATGATGATATAAATTGGTTTTTGTTTGATTTCTTTCTCAAAATAGATGCTTATATTTGGGTTTTTCACACCTTGTATAACGATGATATAAAGTGGCTTTTGTTTGGTTTCTCTCATCAAATAGATGCTTATATTTAGTTATTAGTTTTTCACACATGGTAAAATGCTGATAAAATGCGGGTATAAAGTGGTATTTATTTAATTTCTTTCATAAAATAGATGCTTATGTATGGGTTCTTCACAACTTGTATAATGCTTGTATAATGATAATATAAAGTGGCTTTTGTTTGGTTTGTTTCGTAAAGTATATGCTTATGTTTAGTTTAATTTTGCACACATGGTAAAATGCTGGTATAAAGCAGTTTTCGTTTAATTTCTTTCATAAAATAGATGCTTATGTTTGGGTTCTTCACACCTTTTGTAATGCTTGCATAATGCTTGTATAATGATGAAATAAAGTGGCTTTTGTTTG